>JAWWES010000115.1:61620591-61630998 GCA_035583135.1 Lophotriccus pileatus
GTGTCCTGGCAAGTTGTATGCTTCATTTACTAGCATCTGGTGTACCTCTTCCTCTCTCTTGCTGTTTTTCCCAGCAAACACATAAAATAGATTATATACCTCAGAAAACACAGGAAAGTCCATAGGACTGCTTCTTTCTAGAAAAATATGGCAATATTTCATTAAGAAATGGAATTCTCTTTTGTCCTTCATGGGAGTCCTTCAAACATGAAATAAATATTTGGTGTTTGAACTAAATGGCAGTGCTGACTTTTTGGCCTGCAGATGGTAACTGGGGACTTGCGCTGAGAGATTTCAGATCCTGAAGCAGTACAGGAAGGTAATATTTGCTGACAGTGTTCCGGCTAATAAATACCAAGTCTGTTTAGTGAGCTCTATCAGAGCTTTCTTGTAAAAAGAAAATTCTTCACCTCCAGGATGACAAATGAAAGACTGTCACCATTTCCAGGACTGCCTAGAGCAGGTTCTGCCTGCTTTGGTTTCTGGAGTCAAAATCGTTGTTGCTAATGTTAGCAGTGCTCTGTTGGCCAAAGTGATTTCACCAAAGAGAATCTGACTCAATATTTTGCTACTTAAATTCTGCCTACACCAGGACTTCTTATCAGAAGCAGTGCATTGCATAGCACTAGCTGCAGATGTTTCTCATTTAATTGCTGTGTTCACATCAAATTGCATTTTAATGCCTACAGCACTGTAAAGATAGAACATGTATTATGTGATGAACATCTTAAAATTGAACTTTGTGCCCACTACAATACGAATGAAGGTTCTCCTTTATTAAACAATCATCTAATTTTAAGAATTGTGCTTTGAATTTCCCTTTAAAAGCAATAATGTTCACATGAAAGACGATTTTTCTATCAGAACTCTAGACACAGTGTCATAGAAAAATGAATGCTGTCATGGGAATCTAGAGGCAGGGGTTATGGCCTCACCATGCTTTTGTGTTGCTCCAACTGCCTTATTTTTATTGCTGATCTCTAGATATGCAAATCAGGACTCATCTTAATGTCTACCTTCTCACACTCTTCATCACACTGGCTCTCTCCTTGAGCAGCAGCAACACTGGAGGAGATGTCTGCAGCCTCAGACCTAACAGCATTTGCCTGGCATCACCTCAGAGCCTGCCAATGCCATACATCCTTTTCATTCTATGCCTGCTCTTAGTTTTGCATCCTTGGTCAAATACTTTAAAATCTAACATTATAAAGTAGTGTAGAAGACGTAGGTCTATTGCAGCTATATGTTCAGCAGCACCTTTGGTATAGAAGATATCCGAACACTAGTTCTCAAAGCAAGTGCTGAAGATATTCTTTGGGAAAAGCCTGTATGCAAGAGCTGGCAGCTGCTCCCACTGAAGCCGCTGGCATACCTCCTGGGAGCCCAGCTGATCTGTAGCAGCCAGAAGCCTGCTGGGAGCCAGATGAGGGCAGGGGAGGGATCCTTGGGTGTTGAATCAGCCCCAGGTAAACACATTACTGGCTTTAATTTTGCCAAGCCTGGAGAAAATTGAGAGCTGGTACTGAGAATTTGTTAGGAGAAGCAGACAAGCTTCATATATCCTCAAATAGGCTGAACTCAGGCAGTAATATAAGAGTATGACTGCAGTCCTTGGGTCTGTACTCTTTTGTATGCTGGGGGAGAAGGGAGGGTGAAAATTGTCTACCTGTGGATTTGCCTTACAAAATCTCAGTAGTCTTCCCACTGTAGATTCTGTTCAGTGGGATGGTGTGAGATGGGATGGGATGAGATGGAGATGAGGCAGAAAAACACAGTATCCTACTTAGGTGAAGTTCATTATTCTGTGTTGATTAAAAAGAAAATATTTATTCACAGTTTCACTTTACCTGTGTCGCAAGAGACCAGTTTTGTGTTATATCTTGCTTAATGTCCCCTTCCCAAAGTAATATTCACATCTTCCTGCACCATCTAAATGAAGCTGAACTGATTAAATCTGCAGAAGATATAGATTAAAAAGCAGACCCAAAACATTCAGCAGAACTGGAAGATAACCTTTTTCTTGCTGTGTTAGCATGCTTGCCTCCTGATATGAACGTTTTACTGTTATAGTAAAATCATAGTGCATTTTTCCCAATATGATTTACTTATGCTATTGGGTTTTTTTGGGGGAAAAAAGTAATAAAAAACCAAACCACAAACACACAAAAAACCCAAACACCAAACCCCCCAAATAAACCAAACCAACCAAACAAGAACCACCCCAAACAAAACACTAAAAAAAACCAACTAATTGATTGATTTATTCAGTTATAGTTTTGACCAGAAAAGGGTAGTGGCAATTGCAGCATATTTTATTAAACTTTTAATTGATCTCATGTTGTATATAAAAAAACAGTAGGTAGAAGAACAAAGAAAGAGGTGCAGGGTGGAGGTGTGGGTGTTACTGCCAGTGTCTAACATAGGTTCTACTATGTGGGGAGCTTTTGGAGACCCAAATGACCTGTGAAGACAGCAGAAGTGTGGTGGGAGAGAACAATTAAGCCATGGTGGTTAACATTTTCCAGACTGGTGTGTGGTGCCTGTGGAACTCTTTTTGTGGGGGGGTTTACAGTTCACTCTTCTGTTCGCTGAGGTAAAAATCTTTGTTTCTTAATCGAAATACATTACACGAAAAGAGGAGAAATTAATGAAGCTGGCAAGTTAGCTGGCTTTGAAAGGAGATATTTGCTCTTAGAAGAGTACTTCCTCACTCCTTTGAAATCATATTTCTGATTTTCATTTTAAGGACTTAGGGACAAATATCTTACCTTAGCAAAGTCAAAGGAAATTTTGCCCTCACCAGTGCGGCAAATCCACACAGTCCTTCTGTAGACCAGGGAAACAAGCTCTGGACTCACACTGAAGCAGTTGCACTGATACTACCACAGTATTACTACGGCACTCTGGCTCTTGCCAAGGGGTGTTGTATGAGCAAGCACCACACTGCAGTTGTTCAGGCAGTCACTGCACCATGGAAACTGTGTCAGTGCAGAGGTACACACACAGTATCAGTGTAGAGGCACAGAAGTACATCATGTACAAAACCTTCCCAATCCTTTGGAGGCCTCCAGGGTGAATATGCCACCAAATACGGGCCAAATCCAGAGCTCATCCCTCAGCAGTTGATCCCTGCACTGAATATTTCTCACAGCAAATACCTTAGCAGGTTCTGGCTGTGATCAGAACCAACCCTCGTTCTTGTGAGCAGAAACAGTCTGTTGTTTCATGCAACATAAATGTCACTTTTTATATTGCTTTACAGAGTCTAATTTGCACAGTACAAATAAATGGGCAATGGCACCTTATCTGAATTAGTGCAGTGCACTTTACATTCAGTGTTGCAAAACAGCCTGGCTGGGCTGTGACCTTTTGCTTTTGTCAGACCTCCTGACTCAACGATAAATGGAAACAAGCTCACAGATTACTTAGTAATGAATAATATTCCAGATGTTGTTAACCCTGTCTTCTGTTGGACATCAACAGTCAGTTGATGGGTGCAGCTACATATGATATATCTTTACTCTCAAAGAAAAAGAAAAAGCTGGATCTTGTTCAAACAGGAAAAAAAATCAGTGACGTGAGTGACTTTAGTAAAAGAGGCTCATGAAATGTACCTTCTTCAAATTAATCTTGCTGAAATCTTAAAAATCAGAGCGGTGCCACAGGGTGTTAAGTTAGGAAGCCAGAAGCATTTGCTATGACCTTCAACTCCTCTCACCACAACTCACGCCAAAAAACATCTCCAAGCAAGCAGATTTGTATTCTTAAGAGGTTTATTTCACATGGTGAAATGGCTATGTGTAAATTTTTTCTAGGGGGAAAAAAAAAAAAGAAAAACTAAGAAAGAAAAGATCGCAGCTGCAATCAACCCAGAGATACCGGAACAACAAAATGGAGTGAGAGCTGTAGGAGAGAGGAGTTCTGTCAAAGTCTGAGTGTGCCACTAGAAAACACCTGGTGAAGATGTCTACACTCCTCTGCAGAGAAAGAAAGGTTGCTGGTTAGGATTGGCAACCCACACCAGCCAAGTGGCTGGTCATATTTTAAATGGCTATTATTATTCATTAAATAAACCAATCAAATATCTCACCTCACCGAATAACCACAAGAAATATTTAACTTACCATAATGCCATGATAGTTCAAAAATACAATCCCTGGTCCAGATTATCAATCAGCAAACACAGACACCCAATTCAAGTAGGAGAAAGGCACAAAGAAATACTTCCACCTACCTGTTGTTTTCTTCACAGATGCCTGGGAAATTTGGTGGCCTTTATCAGCATTCCAAGAAAACCCAAAAATCAGATAATCACATAAAAAGTGTCCCATCAGCAGTTCCTTTGTTTTTCTCTTCCTAAAAGTCTGGGGGAGAGAGTGGCAGGGACTGGGGTGGGGGGATTGGGGTTGGGGGAGGGGGGGTAAGAATCTTCATAACAATTCTTAAATTGGAAAAGAAAACGATCATATTGAAGGAAAAAAAATCCCATCCAGTTATAGTGGAAATAAGGTGTAACAAAAATGTCAGACTTATTGGACCACCCAGCAAGTACTAAGCGCAATAGTTTCCTTCAAATACTTCCTGGCTTCTTTCCTGGACAGACATGCCACAGGCATCAGGCTGAGACTCTAACAAATCCTCTCCACCCTTCCTTCACGGTCAGTGGCTGATAACCAGCCAGACCTGATCTGACTCACATTGCAGCAGAGGAAACCCAAAGGGAAACATTAAAGAGCTGCTTCACCTAGGAGAGCACAGCTCTTGTGAGTACACAGAGCTTTTTGTTACCTCTGCAGTGTAGCCACAGGGAAGCATCTCTCATTCTACAGAGCAGTTTCCAGCAGAAAGAAAGTCCTTAGCACCAGGAGACAAATGTATATTTATTCCATCATGCCCAGAAGCAGAATTTCAGATGTAACAGTTCCTCTCTGCTTTCTTCTGTGCTTCCAACAGCTGCCAGGTATCTCATGCCTAGCTTTGAGGCAGCTATGCAGGCCCTCAACACCTGAACAAACGTCATCCAAAGGCTGAATTTTTTCCAGAGCACTAAGTCCTGCCTTACTTCTGTTTACTACTGAGGTCACAGGCATCATTGCCTTCCACCTGAGGAAAGTCGAACAAAATGATAGAAGCACCCAAAACCCCTGTTTAGAGTCACTGCATTGCCTATATTTAGAGATCATTACAAACATCTTGAATTCACATGTGTTGTAGAGAGAGGTGTTTTTCTTCTCTTCCTCATACTCCCTTTACTTTTCTATCAGCTATTAGCTGCAAGAAGAGGGAAAATATTTTTGAAACATTCATTTCTCTCCCCCTCTTTCATTTACTTGAACTCTAGGAAACAGGTTTATGAATTTTACTTGAAGGACAGACATTGATATCATGGCTCCCTTTGTAATATGTTTTTATATACATTATGTACATATAACAACATATTATTGTGGCATAGTATAGTATGTGCTATGCAGTGCATTGTTACATTGTAGTTTAGATAGTATATGATAGACACGATAACACACTGTGTGTATTTATATAGCGTAGTATGTACATATGCATTTATATGTATACTTGCTTGTACATATATAGTGTATATGTTTATGTAGAATACAAGAGTGCCTATTATGTAGATAATTTATAATAGAGTATGTATGCCTCAAACAAGGCTTTTATGTGTCACAATATTAATGTGCACAGTATTCATGTGCAAGTTGCTCTGTGATGAACCATTAATGAGGCCATATGGATTTATCAGGTATGTCTTTCTACGTACCATCACCAGAGTAACCTAAGATTAACTATGACTTCAGGGTTCTGCAATAAATGCAGTTTTTTTCCATGCCACCTATTTTCCCATGCCTCTCTGTCTACTGGATTTTGGTTAGAGAAGCTGAAGTATGAGCTGTATCGGTTCCAATGCTGACTGGCCAGCTGGCAGACCAAACCAAGTAGATAATTACTACCCTTACACTGCAGCTTTTTGTTTAGTCCTTGAACTGGGCTAACCTCCATTACCAAGCCACTGACTCCACAAAGTTTGTAGAAATGTAGTTTTATTTGAATCTTCTGTCCTTCTGTCAAATTTGCTTAGAGTTAACCAATAGGTGGCAGGAGGAAAGACAGACACATATACAAACAAATAGAGAGAGAGCCTGAAGGTGTATGACCCAACTCCTTAGGAAACAATGAAGGGATTAATGTTCTCAGGCACTTCAGAGTTATGTGTCTCGTCTAAATTACTTGCCTTGGTCACTTCTACTCTCACCGAAGAAGACAGATGTGTCCAGCAGGCTTTTGACCCAGTTTAGGATATGTAGAGGAATATTTCTTGAATAAAACATTTATATGGCATATGGGCAGCTATTGATTCAAGATGGCTGTCCATTGGTTTACCACACCCATTAGTTGCAGCAAAAGCTCTGCTCTCTGGTGACCCCAGCAATCAGCCTCTAGGAAGCAGTACACTCCTGAAGAAGAACCAAAGGTGGATCAGTCTGCCATCGTGCAGTTACGCCCAGACCTGTGTTTCCATAGATTCATCCTCTTCTTATAGTCTGAATTTTATTCAGAAAGAAAATAATGTCGATGTTGGACAAAATTTTTCATCCGTGGCAAAGACAGTGCTGGTGGGCATAAAAAAGACCTGGACAAGTGGGATTTCTGCATTCAGAGGAGACTTGCAACAGGTCCAGTGCAGGCTGAATGTGTCAGGTTTATTGCACAGGCTCAGATGAACCACCTGGGCAGAGCTGCCCACTTGCCCATGGCAGATTCACTGCAGTTATGAGTACAGAGCAAGCATAACTGGCCTGACACTGCCTGAGCACATCAGGTTGCCTATGCATGCATCACACATTTCTCTGCCTAGGGAATTTCAAGGGAAACCCTTATTATAGTTGGAAGTGTTACTGGGAAATGTTAACAAGAGTATTTTTCAAATAGTAATTTTAAAATGTGCAAAGTCTCACTGGAATAAAGTAACACAGCACATAGAATGGCACAGGTGTGGAGCATGAAAGAATTACTGGGTTTGCAAGTATATAACTAAGCATAGGCTTATTATGACAGTGCTGAAAGCTTCAGCAGGAAATGCTGAATTTTATAGATGCCCTCAGATCACACAAGGCTTACCATTTTCACTGCCAAAATCATAAGCAGTCACGCATAGTCTCTATGAATGTAAAGAGAAATTCTGAAAGCAATAGTTCTGATGTAATTTTCTTTTACAGCTTGAAATTCTGTATTTATGTTCCTTAAGTTGGAGTGGTGCTAAATTTGGAATTGTTCTGGAAAGGTGATGTAAAATATTTATATCCTCAATAGAGAGAAATGCAGTCTTTTGATTGGGAAGCAGATGTAATCCCTACAGATAAAATTAGCCCAGCTAACCAGGGAGGTTTCAGGAGGCCTCCCTCTCAAGTGAAGAGAAACAAATAATTGCCTTCAGACTGGTTCATATTTTGTTTTTTGCTTTCAGTTGCCATCTAGAGAAACTCTTTGAAGACTGATGACTATTTCTATAACTATGTCAGCCCACAAATTCCTAGAGTTTTTCTTTAGCACAAGGAAAAAGTATAAGCATGTCCCCATCTTAATCACTGATAAACTCTGCACAAAACAACAGTGTACTCCTTCAACTCCCTCAAACTCTTACCTTTGTGATGGTGCCTGCAGTGGATTAAACAAGACCTCTAGTTGTTATACTGACCACAACTATTTTGTTGTCCCCTTATAACCTTCCCAGATGTATATTGTATTCATCTGTGGCCACTGCTTGCAGACTGTGAGGTCCTTATAGCAGGAGCGACCTTTACTGTTCCGTAGTTGTATGTCCTGCAGTTAGCATGATGGTTTTATTGTGTTATAATCCTTGACTGTACCTAAAAGAAAATGCCTCAAAATGGAGGTCTAGCTCTAGGCAGAAGCTTGGTTTGCCTAAATTGTTTGCCTACAAACAATCTGTAGCCAAGACAACTTCACCCATGACAAAGCCTTACAGGCAGGTTAGCAGCTGCTGCTGGAAGAGGGGCAGCAGATTGTGTGGTGGCAGCCTTTTGCAGCAGTCACATCCTCTGCTTCCACTGGCTGTGGTCTCCCCATGTACCAGAAGCAGATAGCTCAGCTCTTGAGGAATCATTCCTGGTTCTTCACCACACTGGTCTTTTCTCCACACCTCATTATATTTTCCCCGGTAGAGGTTTCCTTAGCCTTAGCCTTGGCAATGAGAAACTGTTCTTGCTGTGCTACCTGAGGAGCCTTGAACTGGCACCATCTTCATACGTAGAAACATATAGAAATAAGTAACCAATTTTGAGGCTTGCTCACTTTCTGTTCAGTCATTACACATTGAATTTTAATCTATTTTAGTTCATTTTAGGTGGGAAAGAGTATTCAGCAAAGGTAGTGGCTAAATGCCAGTCTTTCTCAATTTTGTCCAAAGCACACATGGGATAAGATTGCAGACATATATAATGTCGTATTTGTTCAAGGTAGAAAAATAGAAGAGTATCTGTACAACCATGTCTAATACTTTGGAAAGCTGTATTCATTCTATACACAATTATTTTTCTATGCATGAATCAAAACAGAGGATTTTTTCCTTGCTATCAGTAAAGGACAGTGTCTTATTTATGCAGGTGCAAAGTGCTCTGTGTGTGTGTGTGTCCTTTCCTGGGTGAATGCAGACTCTTACTTGGAAGCCATTTGAAAAATACCACTGATTTGTTTTGATTTTTTTGCCAGCAAGGATTGGTCACAGGGTCAACATATGGGATTGATTTAGGGCATTATTCAAATGAGCACCCTCTGCCACTGCTTTATTGCTCTCTCCCAAACCAGCAGAAAACTGTTTCAGCCGTCAAAGTACCAGTCATTTTGGTAGAAGATACAACCTAACCCACAGTCTGTGAGTTATACCCTAATGATTTATCCAGACTAGCTGCTTCTCCATTCCCAGAAATTTTCCCCATGTTGTTATTTTAAAAGTATGAAAATACGTATAACATACAAAAAGGTAAGCATGCATTTATCTGCTTGTATTTGTATGTTTGTGCTGGTGGTGGAAAATTTAGCATTATGGATGATCTCATGTTGCAAATTTCATCTCTACATATATATATTTTACTAATGGTCTAGAGTGCTCTCATCAGTGGCTGGGATTAAAATGTTCTGAATTGTTAAAATTGATGTGCTTTAAAAATACCTCCTCCCTTCTAGCAGTTTGTCAAATATTCCCCAAATGCTGGGGAAAAAAAAAAAGGCATCAGGAATGTAAATTTTTACCAATTATATAACATTTTGTTCACTAGAGCCACAGTATGGTCCAATTCCTGAATACCAAGCTCTTCAGCAGAAATGATGTCTGGAAGAATCTGCCCTTTCTGGAGATCTCATACTGCATTTTGTGTAGATAAGCAGGATAAATGGTTTGACAAATTTCAGGTCATAGCAACATCAATGGAAGAGTGTAGTAAAGACTTGATTGAGGTACTTCCCACAAAAAAAAAAAAAAAAGTACATAGTTAGATAGTAATAACACCTTTCTTGGAAAGTGGGGATGAGTAGCAATGAGAAACCCAAGGAAAAACTGAAGTCTGCTGCTGTCCATCTGTGGGGTGAAACCTGGCCAAACTTCAGTAGGAAAGTGAAAGGGAAAGTAGAACAGCTGGACTTGGTTAGGGCCACAGCAGACTGATATCAGACATCTGTGTGTTGGGGTTCCTTCGTGTGTGCAGATGCTCAGAAACATGTATAGAAACATACACACTATGTGCATACTGTGAACAACAAAAAGTGTACTGAAGAAATGAATAATCCAGACAACTAATGTGATGGCAGTACCCCCTTTTCAGATAGCTCAGGTTAGAAGAGACAAATCCCACCAAAAATTACTTTATTTTTATCAATACCCTTTCCTGATAAATTGTACTGATGCTTATCATTTATAAGCTTTGTTCTCTGCTTCTGCAGGTGATGTGTTTCTATGTATTTTTCTAAGTTCTTGACCATAAGAAGGCTGTAAATAGTACCCTTCAGGAATATGTCTGAAGAGAGAAGATGTCAGTCAAAGTGTCCTAGAATTTACAAGGACCAGAATACACTACAGAATCATAGAATCAGACGCGTTGGAAAGGACCTCTGAGATCGTCAAGTCCAACCCCTGATCCACTCCCACCACAGTTACTAGACCATAGCACTCAGTGCCACGTCCAGCCTCATCTTAAAAACCTCCAGGGACGGAGAATCCACCACTTCGCTGGGCAGCCCATTCCAATGGCTGATTACCCTCTCTGTAAACAATTTCTTTCTAATGTCTAACCTAAACCTCCCTTGGCACAGCTTAAGCCCATGCCCTCTTGTCCTACTGCTGATTGCCTGGGAGAAGAGACCAACCCCCACCTGGCTACA
>JAWWES010000115.1:61640282-61652051 GCA_035583135.1 Lophotriccus pileatus
TTTTTAAAAAAAAAAAAAAAACAAAAAAAAACAAAAAAAAAACAAAAAAAAAAAAAACCCAAAAAACACAAAAAACAAACAAAACAAAAATAAGTTTAAAAAAAACCACAAACAAACCCCCCCCCGCCAAAAACCAAACAAACAAAAAACCAAACAAACGAAACCAACCAAACAAAAAAAAAAAACCACCACAAAACCCAAAACTTAAAATGAACATTTTTTTCACAGAAACTTCAGGGCTTCATCCATATAATAGGGGTCCATTAAGAAAAATGTTTTGTATTTTACTAGCTTTCATTTTCATTTCTCTGAACTAGACTTTTCAGTGCTGGTTTGACATAAAAGCAGCAACTATACTTATAGGGACTCTTCCATAGAGAGCTGGCCAAGCAAATAGCATTGAAGAAGACAACCCTTAGAAACAGCTTTTGAAAAGGCTCTTGCAGCCACCTCCCTACCTCTCCTCCTGGAGTGAAGAAACGTTGATAATTATCCTCCATTTCTTCAATTTCTTGTGTGTATGAAGTGTGCAAAGCCCAGAGCTTAATGCTCAGGTTTTATTTGCGTAGCATTCCTGGGGCTAGATTTTGTCTCTGTGCCACTGGCTGTATTACTAATTGGCAGAGTGGGGGTCTGACCTCTGCTGATGGCCCCCAGCACCACGGTGAGTTTGGCTGCAGCCCTGGGGAGGCACATGTCTCCTCTGCAGTTTGGACATCTCTCTGCTGGCTGATGAGGCAAGGGGCAAGGCTTGAAGTTTATAATTTGAAAGCATGTGCTTGTTACAGTCAGTATCTTATGATGCGAGCTGTAAGATGGTTCAGTTCAGGGTAGCACCCTATTCTGATCTCAAATGCTGTCTAATAGCAAAGGTAAAACAATCCAGAGCAAAAGTTTCAGTTTCCTTCTGAAACCATTTATTTTGGTGATGAGGAAAATATGCCAAAGGCTAAGGTTGCACAGGGAGTCACACTGAAGCCAGAGCAAATATTCGAAGACCAAACATATAACTTTCTTTTCCTTGCTGCAGTTGGTAGATTCTCTTCTCCTTGTACACAAATGGTTTTTAGGGAAGTTTCATTGCAGATGAGGTTTTTTTCTCATTTACTATAGACTGAATCTACTTCTTTCTGCATTGAAGTACAATTATGGAGGCTGTTAGTGATGATGAAAAAAAAGCTCTGAACTAAAAAGAAAAATAGTTATCAGCTGCATTTTCTGAGCTGGTAGACTCTGAAAAAACCATGTATTTTTTTATGCATGAGGCAAATACAAGATCTCGCTTTAAGAAGGGCTGAGGTTTTGATAGAAATCTTAGAGTCCTAGAACACTCACTCTGTCGAGTGCTAAATATCTTTGATGAATATGGAGTGCAATGTGGTACACAGATGACAGAGCAGGCGCTTAGAAAGCACAAAACAAAACAAAATATTCTTACCATTGGACAGTGAGATTAAGCAGATAGGGTGATACTACACAGGACTCCTAAGACACTACATATGGGGACATGGACTAAATCACAACCTTTTATAAAGTCATGCAGGCTGCCATTTCAGATCTATCATCAGCTCCAGTGACCATGATGGACTGTTTGGTGAGTGCCATGGGTTCAGTGCCATGCTAACAGATGGCTATGAATGTAAACAGGCAGGAGACTGAACAGCAGCTTCAGGATGGGCCCACTCAGGTCACAGGTAAGACAAGAACAGGTAAACTTTCAAGTTATTTCTATGGTTTCTGCCTTTAGAAATACAATTTGCACATCTTTATGGGGCTGGATTGCTACTAAAGTGTTATAAAACAGCTCTTGTGTGTGGGATCTTAAAATCCAATTACTGTCAGAGCTTCAGGAAAGAAGGCAGAATGAATGGAGAGACAAAAGCATGCATGAAATCTTTTCTCGTTTCATCAACACAAAACCCCACTGGAGTAAGCAGAGGTCTGGGTTCCTTCACTCAGCCCAGTGTTGTGTGCACTGAGCAGGTATGGAAGATGCTTATTTCTCAGAGAAGTCATCTTGCAGGCAAACTCTGCTGATGAGTAGGGCCTTCTGTGTGGTCACAGTGTGACCAAGTGATTTTCTCATAGTGGTAGAGATTATTCTAGTGGCTTTGGCTTCTCAAATTGAAAGCAACTTGCTTGAGCAGCAATCTGTTTATTTAATCATTTGCCACACAGTATGCATAGCTGTCAGATGACAAGAATCTGCCTTACTCAGTCAGCCAAAAAACTGGTGTTTTTTTGAAAAAAACTAATTTTTATCTTGCTTCATCTTTAAGGAGTCAAATTGCCCTTGATATAAGATCTTTTTCTCTTTAAAGGTTCCTCAGATGAAATAGACTGCAGCTTTGCAGCTCAGTTTGGCCTTGTCTATCATTTATATTATTTTTGTTTTAAGGCACCAGGCCAAACTCTGTCCTCACTTACTCTCATTCAACCACAGAGACTTCAGTGTGGCTGCAATCGAGGATGGAATCTGACCCATTGTGTTTGTTTTCGATTGCAATACACATGACTTAATGTTGCACTCCCCTTTATTTTAATCTCCCAGGACAGTCATAAAAATCAGATGTTGAATCTCAAGAGATTTCTCCCCAGTGAAATATTCTAAATATGTCAGGAAACATGTTTTGTCAATTCCAGCTTGTTGATTCACCCCAGCCAGCTGGCTGGGCAGTCTCAGCCGCTACATGCTCCCATACAGACTGGGAGGTCAGAGCTGGGCACATGCAGGCAGGATGGTGGGGCCATGTGCTAGAGCAGATTGGAAGGATTCCATGTATTGTTGTAGATGATGTGTTTGGTCTTCTGATGGAAGGGGAGGTTGCATGCCAGCTGTCACTCCGGACTTCATTTAACTGACTGAAGAAGAGATAAGTTGGAGTTAAGGCTTATCTCTCATGTTTTCACCATCCTTGATGAGTTTCTGCCCTGCTCTTTTTACCAGAGGCATCTGTATCATGATGCACCTCTGAAAATAGAATAGCTGGAGGTTCTGCCTTGCCAACCTACACACCTACTAATACTCACTGAATGATTTCATAAAGACAAAAAGCATCCTCCATCAAAATAAGCACTTAAGACACTGCTTCTCATGAAGATCTGGTGTACTTTTTATTATTCTTGAAAATTAACAGGATGATTGACTTTTTATGTGGTTTATCACTGGAACTGAGGATAAACTGGCCTTTTTCTCTCCTTGACAAAACTGATCAAAGTCTGCTAATAATCCGGAGAGTTGTCATTTATCTCTGATGCACCAAGAGATTTCCCAAAATGGTGGATTTTCACTTTGTAGATTATGCATATTACAACAGCAAAGGAAAGAAGGCAATGTTGACCATGTTAAGAACACTCCCTTGACTGGGGATGGCTTGGGTAGGCACACGTTTTGTGAAAATACTAGTTTTATGTTCATATGTGACTCTGTGGAAGAAATGCTTCAGGCTACTGGTGTCATGGGAGGGCTGAGGCATTTGACAAATCAAAAAGAAAGTGTGTGTCAAACCAAAAAAACATGATTTTTTTTCCAGAGGTACAAGTTCTTCTCTTTGAAACCATGAATCTGGGAGCAGAAGCCCTCTATGATAATGAGATTTTTAATTCTAGAGGGTGTTTTATAAAAGTAAGGTGTGACTTTCACTGAGAGTTATATTTCCATAATGCTTCAAGTGCTTGGATCTGTGTATTGCCCTTGCCTTGGATCGTAGCCCTAAAGACCAAAATAATACTATAGGTGCCTTAGTGCAAAATTAAGAGGGAAAACAACCAAAGCAAAGGAGCAGACACAGTAAGCAATACACACAGAGACAAACGATACAAAGCAGAACCAGACTTAGACATCAGAGGTCAACCCACAAAATACTGTGAAGGGTAAACATGTAAAAAAGAAAAGTTTTCCAAGGAAAGTAGTGGCAAAATGGTTTCTGAGAAAGCTGCAGGGCTCCCTCATATGGGCTCCTCATGCAATATGTACCCCTTGCTCTCCTGCTTTTGGCTTTGGCACACAACAAGACACACAAGAAAGCAGTCATGAACCACTTTTCTTTTTTTTTTTTAGAACTTTTAATTCAACTCTAACTTGAGTGAAGAGTCATTGTAGAAATTATAATGAGGGTTCATTATAAATGAAAATTAATATAGCAAAAAAAAAAAAAAAAAAAAAGCAAAAAGCACAATTTTGTTTTGACCTTACTTTTATGACTCTAACTTCACTTAACAAGAGAAATGTCTTGCAAAATTAGAATCTACAAGACCAAGACATGGTCAGAATAACAGAAAAAGAGAGAGGGTGATATACCAAATGATGTATGCCATGAGAAATGAAACATGTTTCTTATTGCTAACCTATCCCATTTGCCATAACATTCTACACCATGGAAAATAAACTTCAAACCATATAATCAATATTTTGATGTTTCCTCATAAAATTCATACAATGCCTTGTGGATCATTCATGGAAAGAAGTTTAACAGCACCTTTTTTAGACCACTGGAGTGTCAGTTTTTGTCTTTGCTTTTAAAAATTGCACTGCACTATTAGTCCAGTTTCAGTGACTCAAAAGCTGCCTTCTCACTGGATAGATGTTGCAGATTTTCAACTGTCCTCAAGTGGTCCCTGCTGACTTATGCTCAGGGTTGTCACTGTCAGTGTGAACACTGTCCAGGAACCAGAAAGAAGAAATGCTTTGATTTCTCATAGGAAACAATAGTGAGCAAACTGGGTGCTTAAGATTGGCACATTTATAAGTGTGATGTGATATTCAAAATTAGTCACTCTCTAGAAAGATTGTTTATGAAAGCAATGAAATTATACTGTTCACCCGCAGGGTAAATGAGAGGCTTCTTCCAGCTCTTTCACTTCTGCATGATTATCTGACTTTAGATATTTTCAGTTTCTCCCAATCTAACCTAAGATTGCTATGTCTTAGTCTCATATTTTTAGTATGAGACTTACATGAGTTGCCTCCAAGATTTACCTCCCAAAGTCCACGTCAAAGTTAGGCATGGGTTGCCAGAAGGACTTGCAAAGGTGAATTCCCTCCAGATGCCCAGATCTTGGAGTACATCCCAAAGGCAGACCCTGCCCCTGGTCACTTCTTGCTGACTGGCCTTTATTCAGGAAAGCTGCAGTCCTCATGACTGAAACAAAACATCCTCAAGGAACTTATGAATAAGTCCATTTGCTTCCTGCCTCAAACACTTCTAAAACATTAACCTGAAGCATAAACGTTTCTGCCTTTCATTTCCTTGGGGATGACAGGAGAGAGAGACTGAGACTGATTGCAAAAGCTCTAGTGCTTGTCTGAAGTCTTTAGCCTGACTCTGGTCAGGCCCCAGGTGACCAGCTAATGAAAATAATTCAAACTTTACCAAAACAAGAGCCATTTGTAATGTGGAAATTCTAGACAGACAGCTCCGCAAAACACTGGGAACAAACATGGAGATAAATCTTTGCAAGAAAAAACACCCCCACCTCATTACTCACAAGGTCAATTTTAAATACCATTGTGGGGCAGAGCCCCCACATGTGGTAGAAAATTAGTTAGTATTAGCTCTTTTTTAAATAGATCCATACCTGTGCGCTTGTTCCTCTGGAGTCATGAGGTACAAGGAAATATTTGACTTCAGAAATATCAGGAAGACTTTTGAAACCCATACCTTTTAAATAGATGGATTTTGGTATCATTCTTAAGAACAGTTTCTATAACTACAAATGGAAGAGGAAGAAATGAACCATTAAAAATGGGTATAAAAGCCCTGTTTTCAAATAAACACAACACAGTCATGAAACAAGATACAGAACAGTACGAGGAACATGCATGAAGGAGGAAATCAGCTTGGGCTCTCCAGTAACAAAACTGGAAGCTTTCAGATGTCAAAAACCCCCCAGAAACAGGAAAAGGAGGATGGATTGCATGCCAAGGCACATAGGCTGTGCAAGCATGGAGCAAACCTGCACAATGAATCACAGCTGCAGGTAACCAGTGACAGGGAGCCGCAGCATCCTCGGGAAACTGTGTGCTGGGTTTCCCTGGCTTGGTGGCCGGCAGCCTGCTCCTGCACTCCCAGCAGTGCAGTGCAGCCCTGCCCTGACTGAAGGGCTGTGCATCTTGTGCCCTGTCAGCCTGTGCCAGGAGGAGCTCCCCAACAGCAGAGGAGCTTGGGGCTGGCAGGGATGTCCCAGACAAGAAGTCTGCAGTTATCAGGAAAATGCACATTGCCTCCTCCTCCAGGCTCAGGACCATCCCAAGGGTATACCTGAAGACCAAGCAATGGGGAACAATTTGGATCAGTCCCAAAACTTTTAAGTCAAGTTAAAAGTCTTATCTGTTATATATAATTCAGAGATTTCATGAATGAAGTGCTTTTAATGTGAGTTTCTTAAATAAAATTCTTCAGAGGTACATACTACAGAGCTAATAATTCTTTCTTTATATGAACTTCATAAAACAATCTAAAACATTTTTCTGTGTGTATATATATTTTTTCATCCTGCCATTTATTAATACTTTATTTTTAGTAGTTATCTTCTCAGCATTCACCAAGAAGACTACAGAAATCCAAATTGCATTTCTGCTTTCTGTGGAAAACTGATTGGAAAACTAACTTTTGAACAATTGCTACCTTCTGAGACATTTAGATATGCACTAATTAAAAAAAAAAGTTGTAAAATTTATTAGATTAGTTACATCTAATCATAACCTGATCTCACCCCACCTACTAAACTAAATAGTTTAATCTCAGTGGTTACTCCCAATGAAAAACAATATTTCCACACTGGCTGTTTTTATTAAAGTTGAGCAAAAGTTCTCTTTTACTGTTATCTGGATGAACAATACGTGCATGTGACACTGTATTAGTGTTTTGGAGAGGAGTTTTTTAAAGGTATTTATTATTTTCAAAATAATTGAAAGAGAAGAATATTATGTAAAGCCTCAAAATATCTTCATATTAAAGAAAACCCTCAGGATATGGTTGTTTCCTTCAAGTTCTCATTGAAAGAAGAAGATGATTTTTGAAAGTGATGGGGAATTCTCTGTGTGGTTAAAATTCCTAAATGCTGATTGCTATATTATATTGTGTGGTGACATAACAAATTAGCACAGTGCATTACTGCCTACATCATCACTCAAAAGAAGTTTTAAAAACATGTATGCAATCACTGATGGAAGCTAGATCTACGCTTTATTTTTTTATCCCAGGTGTCCAACATGATTTTGATGGGACTCATTTCAGTACATTATTAAAACTGTCATGAATTAACAAAATGAAATGAAAATAGAAGTAAAACCCTTGAGAGTGTCTAATAGTGTAATTCTGCTGCTTTCTGGCTTCTGTGAGCACAGCTGTCAAGAATACATCACATCAGGAAAAACACTCAAAGGCTTTTGGTGTCTGTGCTCAAGAGAAGAAATGTGTTAAACTAAAAAAATTGTTAATTGACCAAAAGAGTTTGCAGGAAATTTTGTCAGTCTGTCACATTTTCAGTACAAGAGGTCTCACTCCTACATTGCAAGATAACTCACTATAGTTTGTTCTTTACTTAATATGAATCATCTTGGGCCATGAAAATTCATATGAAATATGAAAACCGAAAAAATCTCCATGAAGATTTATAGCTGAATATGTACTACTAGACCCCCCCGATTAGAAAATGATGGGAGAATCCTCACCACAAGTTGCAGCATTCACCACCGGTGCCTACTAACAGACCTTCAAATTTCAAGGAGAAACTCCCATGACACCAGCTTTGTGTCCCCCAAACTGGCATCTTTGCCAAGGAGTGTCTTGCTGGTGTAGATGCTGGTCCTCAGTGATGATGGGTGGGTTACAACCCTTTTCCTCCAGGAAGTGCAGGGGTTAGAAACACTGATGTTCATCAGCTCCGGAGGTGTCTGGGACGAGGCTTGTGGCAGCGTCTCCAAGAGAGACTTGTTGCCTGATCAAGGGAAACTCCTGCCCCTGATGAGCAAGTCCCCTTCCCCCCAGCCACACCCAACACCCATAGCTAAGTGGGTGACCTCACAGCTTCCCTGAAAAAATACATGTAGGTAATCGTCATTGTCTGTGTGGGGCAAAGTGAAGGGAAACACCCTTCCACTGATAGTTTACAAGTACTTCAGTCTTATCCAAAGACACACCTGCAGGGAAGCTTGGGAGAGGCAAGTAGCTTCATTCCTTCCTCACCAATCCCTGACAGTCTCCAGGGTATTTCCATTACAAGCCTATCAGGTCCTTTTCACAACTAGATTGTCAGATTTGCAGTGATGGGCTGAAGTTTTCTGAATACATCCCTGTTACCTTCTCAACAACTGTGCTACAAAAGTAAATCAACAGAGGCTAGACTGAGTCTTCCAGTAACTCAGCAATCTGATAACTAGCTCAACAACTGTACAAAGAATTAACATCCCCTTAAATAGTGTCTTCATGCCCTTGAGACCCATTACCCTGCCATCAAAATTACAAGAAGATCATACAATAACAAGAAAAGGAAAAACTTGTCTATCTACTCTATTTACATCTTTTAGTAATAAATCCTTTTAGAAAGAAGAAACAGTTGCAGGAAATTTTTATGATCAGGTTTTTAAAAAGTATAACATTTTTTAAATTACTTGTGAGTAATTTAAATTTAATTAATTAATTTAAAATTTTAGTTAGAAAACTAACCTTGTCACAGAAAAGTTGTTAAAAGAGGAAGGAGGCCAGATAGATAGGAACCACACAGAGTATCCAACTGGTTATGACTAAATCACTTAGCTGCAGTTTAAAGTGAAAATTAAGGTACAGAAATTTATATTCAAATAACTTTTAATTTTTGGCTTAATTTCAGGTGACAAAGCATGCTGCAGTTGAGTAAGGCTGAATTTTTCCCGCTTGCATTCACTGTGGGCTTTAAAAACTGAAAGACTTGGCATTTTGTATAAATCAAGCTAAGTGGTATTTTGTATAAATCAAGCTAAGTCCTGGTATTCAATCTAAATGCCTTAGTGTTTGTACTCTACAGCCAGGTTTTGAACACTACTTTAAAAATTATCTAGATCTAAACAGAGAGTGATCAGTGTACAAGCCCCCTCCAAGAGTTTTCCACTCTAACTCCTGCATCAGTAAATAATTTTTTAAATCAAAATATTTAATGAGACAAAAAATTGCAGAGCAAACTTCTTAAAAGGTCAGCATCCCTTCCAAGTGCAGAAAGTGCCTAACGATTCTCTTACCACCTTGAAATGGCACTTCTCTGATGCAGGAAAGCAGAGTAGCACATGCCAACTGACTGGAAAATAAGAGTCTTTGCTGTTACTTGTAAAGTTTATCTTCTAAGGCTTTTCTTTAAGTACTGTGGCAAAGACCCATCATTCTTCTTAACTCTGTGTGACTGATTTTGCATTTATCACCTCCTAGGAAAGCAACTGCCCTCAGTAGTGCTGGCCATGTGTCTCAGCTTTTCCTGCTCAGTGTCCTAGGGTAGCCTTCAGTTTATGTTTGCCAAAGCATATTAATTTAGCAGATCCCAAACTGTGATGTTGTTCAGACCCAGACAATCCAGCGTCTTCGGCCAGGCATTTACACACAGTGCCTTGGTTTTGGAATATAATGTAGGCTTTAACTGAACGAGACTAAGAAAAATCTGCAAGAGAAAGTTAAGAAGCAGAAAGTATAAACTGAACCAAGTCAGATTTCATGACTTACAGTAGATGTAGTGGGTGTGCTCAAAACCTTTCCTCTGGCATTGCAGATTTCAAAGAATTTCAAGAAATCTATTCACTCTTCTAAGAAGCAGATCTGCTATTTTAAGATATTCCCTCCCAGCACCTCGAGCTTGAACAAACAAAAGACTTCCCAAAAGGAGCCACACTTGAAGACCTGGTGTTAACAGGTTTAATCCTTCAGTTGCTTTTCAGATGGAACTGCCCTAGTCAGTTGCTGTCAGCAGATGTATCTCACATGTACTCCAGAATGCTGGGAGGAATTCTGTTTGTGTCATCTGTATAAAACAAGCTGGAGCTCTGATGGGGACAAGAGGCATACAGGTACATATACTCCAATGGTACCTCTGTCTCTCCCACTTCACCTCTCTGGAGGGCTGGGCAACTGGTTTTGGTTGTTCCAAAATATATGAAAGCTAAAAGCTATTCTATTTCTAAATGAGCACTACCACAGATAGGCTCACTGTGTGTTGAATTCATCCATTTGCTAAATGGCATAAAAGAAACTGTAGCAAGGCACAGGAAAGACAGGAGATCCTAAAAATACAGAGGGGACATGGTGGTGAGTGGAAAAGAAGGACATTGCTTATCCAGAGGAGGTGCAAGATGAACTAATTTGTAGGAATGGTTGAGATGTATTCAGACTAATGTTAGGGCTTAGGTTTTCAGAAGAGCATCTATGCACTGACACATTAATCCTCATTTGGACATAAGATGATACAGCAAAATATCATTACACAGACAGTGCTGGGGAGGACTGGTCAGGTCAAACACGATGCTGAGAACATTTTAGAATGGGTCTAAATAATTCTGTATAGGTTTTGTACATTATTGGTGATGGTTTCTTCAATATTTTTGTAAGAGTTTTTGTGATGTTGACAGTGGCTCTTTGAGTGTTTTCATATCTGCTTTGAGTACATTTGATGGGAAATACCAAGCATATAGAGACCTCAGTTAAACTTAACCCACTTCTTGGAGAGAGGAAGCTGTGGCCTACATTGAGGTTAATGAACTGCCTGGCAGAGAAGTTTGTAAGACCAAGTTTTGACTTATTTATATTTTAGGGAAGATTATGCCCCTGAAAGCAGACTATGGAGAAATTTCTACATCACCCATTAAAATGTTCCCACTTACTGCTTTGCAACAGAAAGAATGTCAAAAAGACCTTTTAGGTCAAAGACTCCAGCCATGTTATTCTACCATCCCAACTAGAAATGACTCCTTGCACTATTGCAGCTAGAAATATTACCGCATTATTTGTTGCTGAAGTTTTTCCAATAGAAATACCACAAAAATGCTTTTTCTTTGGGGTATTTAGACTATGAAATTCTTACAAATTGTATATATCAACATAGCTCAAATGGGTACCAAGTATTTTTCTTTTTTAACATTACTAGTGTTTTGTGGCAAGACTTCCCTTTTCATTTTGAGTACACATCATCAGATTAGAGATATCCTGCTGGGAAGAAATTGTCACCAGAATCCTTACTTGGTAAAAGATGAAGGAAATATAAAGAATTAAAAAAAAAAAAAAATCTCATCTTTGCTTTAAAGTAAGTCAAAACTTTGTCTTTCATGGGAATGAGATCACCTGGTGTATTTACTCAGGATAGACAGTCAAATGGATATCTTTCTGGTTCATTTGTTTGTATACATGTAATGCCCCAGTCCCCTTAGTGGGTTTAGGGGAAAGTGGTTTAATTCACTCTGGGTGGTGTGCAGAAGAAACAACAAAATTCTCAGAAGGTCCAATAACAAACTTTCACTTGCAAATTTTAGAACATTAGGGTAGAATAAGGCAGTTGGCAAATTTTAAAAGAACACCCAGACAAAGTAAGGCACTTCACAAACCTAAACTTAGCAAACTTATACTTAGCCAACTCTAACTTATCCAGATACAAGCAGGCACTTGCTAAGGCATCGACTGGAATGCTTTAGTCAGGCTCACAATATACTTGGAGAAGGAGTTAGGAGAAGAAAGAGAGAAAAGAAAAAGAAAGAAAGAAAGAAAGAAAAAGAAAGAAAGAAAGAAAGAAAGAAAGAAAGAAAGAAAGAAAGAAAGA
>JAWWES010000115.1:61652945-61686151 GCA_035583135.1 Lophotriccus pileatus
AAGAAAGAAAGAAAGAAAGAAAGAAAGAAAGAAAGAAAGAAAGAAAGAAAGAAAGAAAAGAAAGAAAGAAAAGAAAGGTTAAGAGTAGAAAGATATTGCCAGCAGTGGAACCTGTGATGAGACTACACTGTTGCAATTTAGATGTCTTTTGGTCAAAGTGATGGCCCCAGTCTTGATCTGATAGGGAAGGGAGAAGCCCATGAAGCACAAAGTTCAGTGTCCAGAAATCCAGGTGGGAACCCTCAGATACCTTCCCTGTGGTGGCAAGGTTTACGCTGTTTGATGCAACACTGTGGATCACTCATAATCGAGCCTGGGGGCACTTCGGGGGAGTCTTTGATGGTTTATGACACTTTCTAAGACATGACAGTTGCCTCTGACATCAGTGTAGTTGAGCCCATCAGAAGGGATTAATACTTTCAGGCCTACATGTGAATGTCCCAGTATTTCTTCCAGGAGGGGGGGGAGTTTTACACTTGGGCCAGTTACACCTGATCAGAAGAGATGAATTATGTCAAGGTCTTGATACCTGTCCCGGGTCAGGAGGTGGATTTACAACTGAGCCAGTTGCGTAAGGGAGGACATTAGCATGGCAAAAAGCACTGTCTCACCTCGCAGGATATGCTTCTTATTTGGCTCAAAACCCAGCTTCTTGCAAAACGAAGGTTGATTTGTCATGGTCATCCTCTGGTGCTCACACCTTCTGCACTTGAGCTGTTAACTTGCACATTAACAGCAAAACACTCGCTGCTTTTACAAATGGCTGACTGTTTGAGGCTCATGAAGGAACTTTCAGATCTGGTAACTGCACCATTGGCTTCCCAAGAGGAGAACAGGGATCTCTGAATCCAGATAGTCTCAATGTTTGAAGACAGTTCCCAGGCTGAGCAGCAGAATGAGCTCGAGGTTGGTACTGAGAAACATGGATGTCACTCAGAACCTCTCTATCTTCACTCACTCATGCTGCTTTTACAGTGGTATGTCCCCGCTGAGCAGCCAGCATGCCGTCATGGATATAGAGGACATCGGAAGTGGGCCTTCAGAGCAACCACAGAAGCATGCAACATCTAGGTAGGTCCCTTTGCTCCAGCCTAAGATTTATTCTTTTTTTCCCAAAACTATTTGGCACTCCCTTGAGTTATTGAGTAACTGGGTTAGAATTTTATGTTTGTTTGCTTTAAACAAAACGGGATTGTTATTGTGCAATAGTATTGTTCTGGGATGCAGACAGCTTTTGCAGGCTGTCTGCAGCTTTGTATTTTTAAAGTATCTGTGTTTTAAAAACAAAGGTCAGTGATCATGCTATCAGGTCATTATTGTATCTGTGTCACTGTGGGATAAGAGCCTGCTGATAAATGGGCCACAAACTTCCCCCACCTCCAGAAACAGACTGGGAGCAACCATCTGCAGGGCTACTGCAGGGCTACTCCATCCTCCCACCCTGCCCAGCCACGATGCAGATCAAGGTTGTCTTTCCCAGGTGTTCCTTGTCCAGACAGGCCACAGAGCATGATTTAGTACTGCTAGTAATCAGCAGCTTCAGGTAAATTAAAAGCAAGACTGTAAATCTTGACATGCTCTTTCATCGGTGACTTTTTGATTCTTAACATCAAAATAGATAGACATTCTTATGCCACACGGGAGGGTTGGGTGTTGCTTTACTGAGAAACTGAAGACTGCAGCCACAATGCTAATGCTGCAATGATACAGCATGTGGGAAGAGGCTGAGTGACGTGTTGAGTAGAGTACTGACTGTGTTCCTCTGGGACCCAGGTTTTCAGCCAAATCTTAAGTCCTGTGTTAAACGAGTAGTCTCTGTTTCACTTCTGGGGGAACAGCAGTCTGCATTAGAAAACCGCGGTGCATAATTCATCAGACTCGGTAGCTGAAAGCCAAGAGCCATATTCTCAGAGAAAGTCAAATGTCTTCCTATTGGACAGAGGATCCCTTCTGCCCCTTGGGTTCAGGTCAGAAGTTGACTGATGGGCACCTTGCCTATGGTAAAGCCAAAGAGACACTTTTGCCAAAGCTAATCTCAACCACAAAATGTGGAGACAAACCTCCATGAAATGTGGAGTCTCCTGTTGTCTTGTAACAGTAATGTAATTCTCCAGATGGAATCTGCTAACATGCCTCCCAGACAGCACTATTATTAGTCACAAATGAAATAAAGAGACTGTTAGTCAAAAAAAGCCTTTAAACTGTCCCCCAGAAGTTGTTGGGCATGCAAGCCCCAGAGTACTCAAGAGTTCAGTTCAAAAAATAGCAGATACAGCCATTGTGTCCCCTTAAATTTCAAACAGATCCTGTTTTTATGACAGGAAATGATACCTAGTAACAGAATCAGGTGATTGATCTGTCTATTCATATGAATTGGACAAAATTCAAGGGAAGAGACTTTGGAGCCACACATCTGCCCAGGACTCTGACACCAATATGAGCTTTATGATGAGACTACAGATGATAAAGGAACCTAGAAAAAGAAGAGAGAGAAATCTCAAGACTGGATGCTGGAGCTGAGCTCCTAGGAAGAGCAATCACCTTCAGCATAGTGTGCTGGTTGGAAGCTACCTCAGCACGGAGTACCAAACCGTCAAGGTACAATCACAATGTGTGATATGGAAACTATGGAACAGAATAATAAGCATGGTGAGAATGATAAGACAAAAGCGTTAATCCACAGGTGAGATGAATTTTAAAAAGGCTGTTTTGATCATATGGGCTGTAACCCATGCTTACTTACTGATGCTGATGTAGTATTACAAATGAGGAACAGTTTTTGTTGTTTTAAGAACCACTTAGGAATGGTCCACAGTTTTATCTCACTGTTTAACTGTGAGGTATTCTACCAATGTCCATGGCATTACTTAGCCTTATGAAAATCTGAGTCTAGCCCAGTGTCATACGGATGTCAGCACCTCAGAACATTATTCTCAACAGTAAGCCTCATCTCACAACGAGCCATCAGTGGGAAGCTAAGCTGTACCATTTGCTCTACTGGGAAAAGGCTCTGAGAAACAATTCAGGGGTTGCAGTAGGAATGCAGAGATTCATGTTCATGCTACAAGGCACTGGTATGCAGAGATCTGGAAAGAAGGTAGACAAAGAGTAGAAAGCATATATTCCCCAAGGGTGGCAATGGTGTTCTGACATGGGAACACAGCTTCCCGGTCCAAGTCAACATCTCTGTGCTGCCCTGTATAGATATTCCTGTTATCTGGAGTATCCTTGCACAGGAATCCTTACACAGCACTAATCTGCCTCATACAGATATACCTAAGAAGGCCCTATTTCTGTGAGGGGAAGATAAATGAAAGTAGTACTTTTATTGAAACAGCTGTAAGTCTGTGTGGCTTGACAAGACCTGCATGGAGCCAAAAGAGTTGTATGAAATTCTGTGGTGTGCCACAAGGCAACAGTTTCCTCTTTCCTTGCAACCCGTGAGACATTGGTCCACCTTTCACTTAATATCTCTTTCACCATCCATTCTCTCTCTCTTTCCATCATTTTCTCCTTTCCCATCTCTCTCTTTGATGATGTGCCTTGAAGCTTCACTGCAGTCCTCCAGGACTCACCACTCAGCAACACCAGCACCCCAGTCACCTGAAATGACTTGTGCTCAAAGCTGTGATTCAGTTTTACTCCTCCCTGTATACATTAGAGAGAACTGTCCCAGTTAATAATGCTTTAGATTAAAACTTATCTTGGCTTTCAGCCACTTAAGACTTGTCAAGCATTATACTTACAGTTATAAGTAAGTCATAAGTAAGGCCAAGTTGGAGTGTGAACAATTACTTTTTTTCTTCAGAACACTCATTCATTATTAATCTCTCAGCTACAAGTGTGATGACTGAAGTGTTACTTCAGGGAGACTGATAAGAGTGCAATGCTTGGTGTAGAGGATCAGTATCTTAGAGCTATTTGTTTTAGATAAGCAATTAGGCAAACATTATCAAGCTTGTTTGAAAAAAAAAAAGGCATTTAATTCAGTCCTTCCTTAGACGCTTCAGTGGATTAGCAGGAACATGAAGGCTAATTTAGTTGTAGGCTCCTATGTGTACATGATCAGCTTTCTAAATGTTTGACTTCATTTTCCATAAGACAAACCAAACCAAAAATTACCTAATACTAAATATACAGGGAAGAAGACAAACTGTATTGGAAACAATGTGATGTAGCAGAGCAAATGTACATAGTTATCGGCTGCTACTGAAGAAGGTGTACACCTGCAGCATCCTAGAAATCATACTAGCAGTGCTTGAACAAAAGGCTGGAGAGTCCTGTGTTTAAGATAATAATTACAGGGAAGACTGGATGGGGAGCATGCTGAAGTCCTAATTGCATCTAAATACAAAGTCGAGTGTTTTAAAAGCAGTGTTTAAATCAAAGCACATTCCCCTTTCATTACTGGACCTTCAAGGCAAAGTGAATTCATAGCAAATTCTAAGGCTTTAAAGTTCTTGACCATATCATCATTAAATCATCAAAGACTTTTCTGCATGTATTTTGGAGTAGCTTACGGCCAATCAGGGGAGATCTGACCATGTTCACAGTATCTGCTTAGTGTTCCCACAGCAAAAGAAAGCATCTTGGGTAGGGACCAATCTACTTACTGGCTGTTAAGTTTCACACTACCACCTGTGTTTATCTGAACAGTGGAAAACACAAATCCCTGTTATCTCAGGACTGAGATTCCTTTTAAGACTCAAATTACCACTGAGAGCCAGAACCAGAGACAAACTCTGTCCCTGCATTTAGCAATCTAAGGACAAACTGTCAGAATATCCAGCTTTCAAGAAAAAATCATTCCTACAATACCTACCTCTCCCACCTCCAAAAGAAAATTCACCTCTCAATTTCACCGTGAATGTCCTAATGTGAGAAAAGAGGGGGAAGTCCAAGGCCAGCAGTCTCCTCACGGAGACGAACTACCACGAAAGTGCCTCACCCTGATGTCCCCATGGCAGTCATCGCAGCTGACGTGGCGTAACATTTTACCTCAAGCAGGGAGACTCAAGCCCCTCTCTCTCTGGTGTGAAAGAACAAAGTTCTCACAGTTCTCACAGGCTCTCACAGGTAGGTGTGGAGGAGGACGAAGCCCTTATACTGTACATTGTAAAGTGCGATTATCTTGTTTCTGTGTTTGATGCATTTATCTACTACTTTGCCGAGCTGCCCTCAACATGTCATTTGTCTAACAGTACATGCCATCCACAAAAAAAGGTGAATGGAAAAAGCTGCTAGGCAGAAAAAAGAACAAGCCTTGCAAAAGAAAACGTAAATCAAAAAAATAATACAAACACAAAAGTTTAGCAAATAATACAAGTTTTGTACCATTGTGGTTTTATATAAGCTTCAAGTGTATCCCGCATGTATGCTCAGAGTAGAAGTTTACACAGTATAGTAAGGAACTGAGTTTTGCTTCGAGAAAATAATTTTTTACCACCTGCCACATCCATGGTATTATTGGGCCAATCTCCACTAGACCCTGATTCAGCTGCAAGAAATAAAGAAACAACAGAAAACTGGCATGTGTTGCACACAGAAAATACTGCAATCCATGTCTTTAGGGCTCAAATTGCAGCAAGATGACATTGGAAGTACAGGTTAAACACTTGCTGGAAATTGTCCTGCCCTCCTAATTTCTGAACTAAAGTGGAGCATTGAGGAAGCCAAAAGTATTGACTTCAACTGACTAATAGTGGGAAGGATTTTTTTCTTTACCTGTGTCTAGCCAAAGGCATCTTTTAACACTGGAGAGAAAAACATCCATTAAAAAAACAAATATTCCAAGAAGTTTGGGGCTTTGTTGGATTCAAAATGAATGAAAACTTTGTGATAGCTTAAAAATGGCAGAGGTAAAGGATACACTTTGAATCAAACCAATTCCTCCCTAAAGTAATTATGGGTAGTGATCTCAGATATTCTTCCTTTTTATTAGGCAGATAAACCTAAAGCCCGTCCTATCTTTCTGAATTTCCTGGTCACCAACACAAGACCCAACTTCTCTTTATTCCTCATGGTAAAAGGGTATTTGTCCAGACTAAACACCTTTTGTGCAATTGTCCATTGACTGATTTCTGCAGTCCAAACTTTTGACAAAGATAATTAATGAAGAGTTAATAGCAGAGATATCCAGGATGTATGAGAAAGAAGCTTGACAGGATAGACTTATCAATGAATTTTTTTCCTTATCTTTTTACTGCCTCTGTGTTTAGGATGCAATCGAGTTCTATTGTACTCACTGGAAAAACTTGCACTACTTTTTGTCACTTGAACGCAGACAGTCTTTGTGCTCACAGCTGAAGAAAAAAGACTGTACCCAGCTGTTCAACAAGGGAATAGCGAGCATGGAAAATAAGGAGAAGCAAAAGGGAAAGCACCACGTGCCCGTTGGCCTCCCCCTCCTCCCACCTCGCCTCTTGTGCATCCCCCAAGGTCAGGCACAATCTGTCCCTTTGTATCCAGGAAAGAAATAGGACGCAAAGTGTTAGGAATTTCCTAAAACTGTCTTGAATCATGTGCTGTTTAAGTAACTGTCATTTTGCTGCCTGGTTCATTGACACTTGGGTTTTAAATGGTGCTTGTGGAGGAGTAATATTTTCAGCTCTGAAGGGGTAAAGAAAACAGTTTTAGAAAACCAAGCCTTTGAACAGTGATATGCCAAGGAGGAATATGTTGATATGCTTATTTCGTGTAAAGCCTACATTCTTTTTGCATGAAATCAACAAGACGTTAAATTAAGTATTTCACCAAAGTGTAGCATTTAGAAGTCTATTTTCATAGAAGAAAAAAAGTTAGAACAGATGGTTGAAGGAAAAATTAGTTTAAAGACATCAGAAACAGCTGAATAAACTTTCAGTAGTCCAAGAGAAAAAGAGTCTCAATCTTCTGGTTTATTCTTATTTTCCTATTTACATTCTTTAAATGCTCTGGAAATGGCATTCAACTCTTCTAGTACCTTGCCCTTTTTAATTTATTAAGGTTTTGGGGTATCATAATGTTTAAGGTCATGGGGAGGAACACTGTTAAAACAACACTAGTTGTTATCTAGTGTTATTCTCCATACGTTAATTTTAAATTAATAAACTAAGAAGCACAAAAGCCTTCAGAGCTGTTTTTAGTCCACACCTCATGAACACACCATAACAGAGACAGGATTAAAAATCAGGGTCATCTATTAAAAAGTCAGTCATGACTTTCTTTTGACAGGTTCTGCTGCATATTGTAGCATATAAATGTATGTCTGTTTGATCCAGCCTCACCTGATATGTTCAGTATGGGTAGAAGAAATTTTGCCCCAGGTGATGAACTGCCTGATGAATTAAACGGTGATCAGATTTTTTTCTGGTGTAACACCACCTTCTAGATTTAAATAGAGAAGAAGAAGAGTGTCAGAAACAGCATTTTACATGTTAAAAAATAATTTCTGCTTCCAAGTATGTGAGAGACATTTGACAAGCAGCTTGTTTGAATGATACCAGATCCTATTTACATCAGTACTGATATGGATTGAGAATTAAAGAGTGCTGGAATAAGACATTTTGAGTAGCTTTATTCTTAGCCTATAGTGTAAGAATATTTTGTTTATTTCCCTTCATAATTCCTAACTAAACAACTTATCTTAACTTCATTTTTAGTCTACTTTAGTTAATTTTTAGACCAGTATGGGACTGTTTTTCTGTACAATAATAGAGTGGAGCCAAAACTGTGTTTATAACCTGTGTTTACTAAGGGAGATAAGTAATTCCATAATAAACTTGTTTTATTATTAATCTAAACTTGTTCCAGTGGCTGAATGAGAGTCAGAGTCATATCCTTCCAGGACAACTTCCAGGACAGGACCCTCAAGGAAGATAATTTTAATTTACTTGTACAGAAGCACACAGAGTGTTGAAAGAGCAGAGAGCAAACCAAGCTTGAGGAGTGTGATTTAGTGCCTCTTTTACAGAAAACTTTGAAAATATTATTTTCATTGGAGAGATCTGAACTTTTATGGTTGAGTTTAACAAATTTATTGGTGTACACACATGGAAAAGCATATTCTAACTTCTGATAATTTTTTTTGTACAATTTGGAGGAGGCTCAGATGAAGTCATTGCACCTGTATTTCCCCATGTCATCCTTCAATTTACCATTATGCCATGCTTGCACTTTGAACTGTCTGTTCCAGACGTATAGAACATAGGCATAGAACATTCCAACCACTTGAGTATTGCTACTATAAAGTAGCAATAAAACAGCTTGAAGGCCACATCTGTCTCTTTATCATATTAACATTTTAAAAGACATAGTTCATCAGCTTCTTCTTAATGACTGTTTAAAGAAATTCCCAACTTGCAAATATACAAATTCAAATAAGACATTAGATAATATTCAGTTATCCATTTATTTGTCGTAGGTAAACTTTATTGTAGTTCTTGAAGGTTTTGATAGGTTTTGATCAAACTGGGTTGTGAAAATTGTCGCCCTTTTATTACAAGTGTCATATCAGAAAAATGCTTTCTGCATTTGCTATTAAATTAAAACTGTTTTCTACCAACAGGATGGAAAAATATCCCAACCTGAAACTTAAAACTTGAGCCAAAACTTGGATACAGCTTAAGTGAACATGGATTCACTGTTCTATTCAATTAATACCTCCTTTGAAGTCAAGGGGAGATCATCTAATATTTCTGTTGATGTAATAAACATCTAACATTTGATTTAACAAGACTTTCAATGTGTCTCTCGTTGGACTCCGTATGTACTTGTGCTTCCCTTCTGACTAGTTATGTTTCCGTGCTGTGTGAAGAGTCCACCTCTACCCTCGGTGACCTCCAGAAATTTCTGGAACAGATCATGGAAAATCAAGGTACTGTAGTTCAAATGTCTGCCTTGTCCTCGTTCCTGAGGTCGGTGACCATCATCCAACAGCCAGTCTTTGGAGTTCCATACTGACTTTTTGCAGACACTCACAGTTAACACAAATCCTCTCCCAGAAGTCAGAGAGATCCTTCCCTGTTTAACACTTTTTTGTGGTGTGTAACATACTCACATTTAAGATTTTCACAGTTCCTAAATACAGTACAGCTCATAAGAAGCAAAGTACAAGAGAGATTAAAAGCCAATAAGCAAACAAGCCGAATACAAATTCTCTGTAATTCATTCTTTTGCTGGAGGCCTGTCTGTGAAGGACATCGTAATCAGGAAAGCAGCTGTGCTGCAGGGAGTTCCTACCTTGGGTCTGCTCATCCTGAGCAAATAACTCTCCATAAATACCCCTCTTCTGTCATTTGCTTCAAATCAGCCCCTGGAGATGGTCACAGTCTGCTATCAGATGTACCACTGACAGGTAATTTTCTCTCCAATGACTTCTTGGGTGAAATACCTTCTTTTTTGAAGAAACTAAATTTTGAAAGCAAATCTTACTATTTTGTTCCGTACCATTACTGTGGGGAATTTTACTGCAGACACAGACAAAATTGAGTAACAAAGACAAAAGTGGTAGAAAAGACTTCCTGCCTCACATTCACATATGTAGCAAGTTCATAATTTCCAACAGGATTCATGAATGTTATAAATGGATTCTTCATGTCAGCATTTGCAAATGTATTGATGAATGGGTTTATGGGAAATTTGTGAGCAGCAGGGACTGATTCTGCCACAAATTTTAATGCTGACCATGCAAGTAAATCTTGTTTCAGAAAAGAAGTCAGCTATGTTTTGATAGTGTGCTGTGAGACCCTGCTACAGAAATTAAGTGGTCAAAGGCAGGAATAGAATTGCCAACACTTGTGATTTTATTAGGAGAGAGATCATTTTTTCTTAAAACCCTAGCTCCTGAAGTCATAGGATTACAGGAAACTGTCATGTTTCATTCATTCAGCATGAACAGTTTCTACCTTTTGTGGTTGTGAAGAAAAGTTGAAAATATAAATCCAATAGACAGGGCTACCAGATGACAAAAAATACCATCTTTATTGGTATTTTAAGGAATGTGATGGTTTATGAAGGCCTGAAGTTGAGAGCATTGAAATAATGTTATTCAAACAAAGAAGGCAGTGAATAATGATGTGAAAGTAAAATCTAAAGAGTCAGAGTGCTTCCTCTGTCTTACTAAAGGGAGGAAATAGCATGTATAGTGAAACTACACAGCTTCAAAGCTCATTCACATTTTTATCCTAGAGAAGTTGTTTAAAAAATATATCTTTATTCTTGAAGAATGGAGCACGTACTATGTCATATGAGAGAGAACTGCTAATACACTAATGGAAAGATAAAGCAATGGTTTAGGTCTACATGTTGGAACTGTACTTTTCCTGTTTCTCCAGATAAAAACAAGAGAGATATGTTAAATAATATGAAGCCAAGTTATTGCAGAATTTGCAGGAACTACTTCCTGTGAAGAATTAAGGTTTAATTAGCCAAAAAGGAAGTATACAGAGAGATGATAACTGAGAGTTGGTCACCCTGTTTCTCTGATGAGATTATCCTCTGTACCTCTGAACTTTATTATCCAAACAACAAGTCCATGGCGTGATTTGGTGCCTCCAATAATCTTGTGCTAATTTTTACTCATGCTGTCCGTCAGGAGGCCCTGAGTTGTTTGCAGAACAGCTCTAGATATAAAGAACAATTGACTGCATTAACTGTGTGTGCAGGAACATTATTACAAACATCAAAAAAAAAAAAAGACACTTCTTTTGTCATTATCCAAAGTCCATATAAATCAACAAATAACTTTCAGTATTTGAATCTTTGATCAGTTTTGCTTAGTATATTTTTGTGCCTTTGTTTTAAAATTGATTCACCTGATCATTCCACGAAATACAGTCGTGGGTGTCCTAAAATAGCTGAAAGCGTGAAAACAGGATCAAATTTAACTGACCACTGAAGCATCATTTGCAAAAGTCAGCCATATGCTCCTTGAAACACACGCATCACCAGGATACAGGCAGAGCGAAGGACAGGCAACAGGTTGTCAGTCTGGGTGCTAGAATCCTCCTTTCCTTCCTCATAGCCTTATCTACTTTCTGGCTGTGACCTCACCTTTCTTTCTGGAAGATTAAGGCCAGGTTGAATGGGGCTTGGAGCAACCTGGTATAATGGAAGGTGTCCCTGCCCATGGCAGGTGGGTTAGAACTGGATGATCTTTAAGGCCTCTTCCAACCCAAGCCATTCCATATTTCTATGATAAAACATCATCAATGCAGCTTTCTGAAGGATTTCAGACATTGATTTATAAATACCCATGTGTCAAAAGACTGGCTCCACTGCCTATTACAAGGAATAAGAGGGGCTGTGTCCTCCCTACTGCTTGGTGAGCCTGTTTCCAATACCAAATGGGGTGGTAAGGGTCTCAGTGTGCTTCGCAACCATGTGGTGCTCCCTACTGCAAACAGAAAGTGATCCTGCCTGGAGCAAAGGAAAAATTTCACTCTATAAAAAATTAAAAAAGCTAAGTATTAACACTTTTCACTGCCATAATCTTGGTATAGGCAGGTACTTATTTGGGCTCCCAATACAGTGACACTGAATTTTTTAGGGAACTTATTTAGTGTGAAAATGTTTCAACATTAATTCAGGTGTTCTGAGAGACAGAGAGCTGTGGATAAGCTAAACATATAAAAGCCTCCATGAGCTGGTATGGACTAAAGGAAAGAACAAAATGAGACAATAAAGGGATTACAGGATGATATGGGATGAAATGTAAAAGTCATTGAGAGATTTGGGTCAAAAGCAGCTGTAGGGATCTTACTCTCATTTGTTCTTTAGCAACAGTTTAAGAACATCCCTGACTGAGAGACCCCACTGTTCCAGAAGTATTGCACAAACTCGTTGTGATTTTTACAGGCATGTTCTGCCCTGAACCATTTCTAATCTCAGTTGGTGAGCAAGGGCACAAAGGCACAGAGAAAGGAAGCAGCTTGCCCAAAGTAGGTTAGTAGCAGAAATAAAGATAGGATCCAGATCTCCTGCAGCCAACTGGATGCAACCCATGGAGAACAGTGTAATCTGCCTCCCAAGCCCACAGGGAAGCTTCTAGGCAGAAAAATCTGTTCAAATAAAAGAGCAAGGAAGAGCAGAAAGTGTGGACTTTAGGCTCCTAACCGGCGTACGTAGGAACATGCCGACTATATCTTTCTCCCAATGGAAAGCTCCAAGGAAATAAACAAATATAGATGATTTAAACAAAAACCAAGATCACCAATAGTTGCAGCACTCAGGGCCCCTGTTAACACTGCAGACCATTCTCTCTTCAGAGGAAGAAAAAGCGTGGCAAAGAGAGCACAGACCTCTCACAAGTATATTATACAGAGAGGACAAGAAGAGGATAAGTATGTTATTCTAAGGACCAGTGGTTTGGGGCTAATTCTGAACTAGAACATTTCTTTTTAGCTAAAAAGTACAAATTCAATTAAGTCTGGGTTTCTTGACATTTTATTTCAGCTTCTGTTCCAAGCTGCTTCTGGTCCTCATCTTTTTAGAGGTTGGAGAGACTGCAAAACAGCTCCAGTCTACTGAAATGTCAACATGGCTGTGAAAAAGCATTTAAAAAAGCGGCCTAACATTTGCAATACAAATAAGGAAATCACTTAGCTGTGTCCTGTTGCATGCTGCCATTAAGAGGAACAAGGTAGTTTGCTTACCTCTGCAAAGAAGCTGCGGCTAAGGAACAGAATTAAGAAGGAAAAATCTATGAGAGAGGGGAAACATTATTCAACTTAATATTAGAACTACATTTTAATGCAATGATCCATTAATTATGCAGGGAGAACACTACTTTTTTTCCCCTCCAGAAATCTGGCAGTATTCTGCTTAAAATAGATTTAGTACCTCTGCCAATGAAGTACGATAGCATTCCTGCATCAGCCCTAAAGGAAGGTGAGATGAAGCACAGGGATGCTAAACATTAGGCTCTTTTACTTGCATCTCTGATGTGAGTTAAAGGAAATAATCATATTCATCATATTTGGAAACCAGATTCTAAATAAAAATGCTCAAAAATGAATGCAGAAACCATGCTTTTTAAGGTGTTTCTTCTTAGAATTTGATCTTCCTATTGCACATGATGTATTAGTATCAGAGCGGGTCACAACCCAGACATATAGATCTCTTGCTTCCTATGCCAGCTACACAGGTAGGACATTTTGCCTGCAGGCAAGCACTGCTTATTTTTTCTCAGATTAGTCCCATTTCTTATTCTCTTTGCACACAGATGTTCATCACATGCATGTTTCACTAGCAGCTCAGAGAGAAACTTTCCTTACTTCACATTTAAATATGTTGGATTTTGCATATTTTATGGTAGTTACTATCTTCCTTAATGAGAAAAACATTGCCAAAATTCCAAAATCATGAATGACGTATGTTACACTGTCAAACCAATCAAGTCAGAGAAGCTGCATGTGCTTTGGTTTCCAGCACTGGATAGGATCATCTTTAAACTGATGCACTCCTAGCACAGGTTGGCTTGTAATCAGCAGAGGTCTGGAAGGTAACTTCCTATGATGAATCGCTCTGGAAGTTCATCTGCACAAGAACTTTTTCAGGCACACATGAAGGGGATCACTGACTCGGTCACTAAACCACAGGACAGAAGCTAGCAGCACAGATTCTGGTCTCCACTCCACTGTTGAGATGCTGTGCTGAATGTAAACTACTCTCTGTTTTTCCATCTGTCTGCTCCGATTAGGAGATTAAACTCTATCTTCAAAACCAGCTGAGGGCAACTCCACAAAGCAAATTGAACCAGGCAAGAGAGCAAAAATGATACATGTTTCCACAAACACCAAGTTGGTACTTCGCTGTGTCTGGCACAGGAGGCACTGACTACTGCACATGCACACACACATCACATTGACAGAAGTCAGCACAGTTGTGCAAAGAGCTCATCTATACCCAACACACCACCCCTGCATTCCTTCTGTCTTCCCTGTGTTGATCTGAGCCTTGGTACAGCTCTGAGGCAGACAGTTTCAGTACTCAAGCCAAATTCACAAGGCGGGAAAAACTGCAGTGAATTGCTTGAGGAAGTGACCTTGGCTAAACGCAACCTTTTATGTCCTCTGGTAATTACAGCTTTAATGCAGACCAGTTATCTGATCTGGATCACCATACAGCATCACAGATGATAGCACGAGCACCAGGAGGTGACGGGACAGAGGTATGAACAAGATGCTAGAGGTGGATAATGCTGGTAGGAGTGCTGGTTTGTGATGATCTAAAGTATATGTGAAATTAACAGCTTTATTTTTTTTCCCTTTCTGCCTGTGGTGGAGTTCAGAACAACAGCATTCTGTACAGTCAATCTGAAGGAAAGATGACTGGATGATGCTGATTAATATTGTCATTTTCTAAATGGCTTCACTTTCACCTTGCAACACAAACATCTTCTCCAGGGATTTAATGCTTGTTTAAGTAGAAAACCCTGTTGTTGAGACCTATGCTCAAAAATTCACATTCAAAAGCATGACCCTTTGTATTGCTGAATCCATTTATCTGTTTATAAAATATGACTGACATTTATCTACTCGGAATTTATTTCTACTTTTGCTGCCCAGTTGCCCAGAAAAACCAAAGAGCAGGCTGCCTGCTGATAACACATCACGGTTTTTTTTACCCTTGGACCTGTGCATCTGGGATAGGTTTTCTGGAGTTCACAGCTCAGGCTCACTCTGAGGCTGAGCTGAACATACTCCTCTGGATCAGCACCTGAAAACGCTGTCTGGGTACGAATGGAACAGATGTTTTAATGGGTGCGATATCAGACTTGTACAAACGAAGTTCAAGGATCAATTAATTTGGGGGCCATCCCTGCCTGTGATTATACCCACAACCCTCACAAGGGCCTATAACTAGCAGGAAAAAAAGTAAAAAAGAGGAAACAAAGAGGGACAGAGATCTTGGGGTGATCAGAGAGATCAGAGGGCTGAGTATCACTCCACTAGCCAGGTCTCGAACTGAGACTGAATTTCCTATAGCTTCAGCCTCCGACACCGTTTGGTTACATTTGCCGCATCTTTGGGGATGAGGACCTTTGCAGGAATGCTTCCTGGAATGATATCACCCCATTCTTAGATGCCCTGTGGGGGTGCACAGTTATGGAGGGGGCCAGACAGGATGCTCAGAGGAAGGGAGGCTAGTGCTCATGTCTTGCTGGGAGCTGCTGACAGTGGCTGTCTGCAATGGACAGCTTCCTCCTTAAAAGGCTGCTGTAGTCGCAGCATCCTGAATGCCTCCCTAGCTCAAGAGTTTTTGGGACAAAAATTCCCTACTCATCTCAGTTGCATAAACGTAGTGAAACCACTTAAAAGAAGCCTGCAGATCTTGCCCTCCCCTCTGCCCCCAGCAAGCTTCCAAAAATTCCTAAAAATCATAAGGTATGTCATTAAAGGTAAGGCCTCCTGCCACCCAGCGCAGGTGCGTGCTCTACTTGCTCTTGCAAGGATGGTTGCTGGCAGCACAGTCATAACTCTCACCAAGCAACATGTCAGAAAAAGTCCCCTCAGCATATTCTGGGTTGGATTTATGGAATAAGTGCAGTTGCCTGTCTTGGTGGGACATAATCCACATCCTGTCTCAGTTGGCAGTTGGGAGGCATCTCAAGATCCCTCCCACTCTCCTACTTTCTTCCTGCTGCAGCTGTATCCAGTTCGGGGGGGGGGGGGGTGACCTACATGGGATTTTGGTGAAGAATGTCATTTTTCAGTCTGAGTAAGGCTAATACAGAAATTCAAGAGCTCAGTCATATAGTCAAACTCTTACAGAAGATTCACATTAACCTTGCTAGGACATAGGTGACACTCGAGGGGCCAAGTTGGAGGTCTCAAGTACCCTAAGGTGTGAATAACCTTTACGAGGTGGGTTTGTGAATATGACAGAAATTGTATTAAGTCCACAGTGGTCAATCTTGATTAGTATGAAACAGAGTTAGCTATAATGTGAAAGCTTCTGAGTAGCTCAACCCTCAACATCTCTTATGCAACAGGCAACATCCAACAGTAAGGTCCAAAAATACTAAACCAGCATCCCTTACTATCTTCTGGACTGGAGTGGTAGCAGAAATGCACTGGACTCCACATGAGCATATTTGCTAAAAGAACTTGCGGAGTACTGAAGCATGGCGGAGATGAAGGATGTGAGGCAAAGAGATGGTTGTGAGTGTGTGGCTCACATCTCACCCTGACTGCACAGTGCAGCTATACATAAGCTGTCTACGAACCTTCAAAGCACAGGAATGCTCACACTAGCAAAGCCATAGAGCAAAAAATCATGTTTGAAGCTGCCACTGCTTCCTCAGTGACATAGTTACCCGGTATGTCAAACCTCTTGGCACACAATTGAGACATAAGTCACTCTCAACGGGGCTGTTTTGAGCATCTAAGAGCTGAGAGGAGTGTGCCCTCAGCTAGAGAAGAAGACGCAGAAAAAAATCAGTTTGTTACCAGACTGCACCATATTCACAGAAGGCGTGAGGATTGACAAGTGAAAAGCACCACATGATGATGTGCTCCAAGTGCCAGCTCTGGGCTCCCATCCAAAGTGGTTTTCTCAAGGAAAAGTGCAGTCCATCCAGTATCACCTCACTGGCTACATTTGCTCACTTCTCCTCCTCACAGTGATTTAGAGCTCTTCAGGGCCGCAGCTGTGGAGGAGCCCTGCCTTTTTGGCAAGTGTGCAGGATGGCCGAGCATATCAAATGAGTTTCTAAGCTTAATTGATAATGACAACAAGTCTAAGGCAATTGCATATAAAATTCTCTCTTTTCTTAGATGTTGCTGGATGAGTGCTGGCACAGTCGCCTTCCCTCACAAACATTTCAGATACTGTTTCTTAGTTTTTGGCTAGAGCTTTCAGTAAGACTTGGAAAAAACTCAAGATTTATCATGGGCCCGGTTGTCTTTTTTTATTTTTTTTTTCAGCTTTATTATCCTTATTCTTCTCAGACAAAACACTGCTTGATTCACTTAAAAAAATTATCCTCTAACCCTGTTCTCGCTTTCATTTCTCACTGAGGGCTTGGGGTGAGGTCAGGAATGCTCTGAAGCGGCACCTCTGCAGACAGCATGGTAATGACACAAAGGTCAGATTCATTTCACTTACACCTTGGCTAATGGACTTTTTACAGAATACACACACACACACACAGAGCTTTTTGTGTCTGCATAAATAAAATCTCCTCTGAGCAAAAGATTGTACCTTTATGGGACTTTTATGAAGTGACATTGTTCAGTGAACTTCAAGTAACTATATGTCAGCATTATGCCTGGGCCTGTGTGCTACAGCTAGGAGCTGGAGATGTAGGCTTCCAAACCTCAGGAGTGTTCATCAGTGAGGTTCTGAAGCAGGCGCTTTGCAGACAGTGGAAGCACATAGAGAGGGGATGTTGGAAGGGAGCTGGAATATGGTCTTGACTCAAACCCAAATACTTTAAAGTCTGAATGGGTGTTTGGATCCAAATTTTCGGGTTAGCACATTACTGAAACGTGAAAGCTATAAGAGAGATCTGAAAGGAAACTTCCCTCACACATGCAGAGTGTTCTGAACTATAGCTTGGTTCAGGTCCACGCCTAGCTAAACATCTCTCTCTGCCACAGTGACCTACATTCTGTGGTTCAAACAGCTCTCCTCTCCAGCCTCTTCTCAGTGTGGTTTGAACTGCTCCAACATCTGTTTCTTCTCTTCCAGCCATAACAGTCTGCCTAAGAATGTCACCAAACATGCCACTTGTATCTCTCCTGAACCCCAAGTGAAAACCCTTCTATGAAGGGTGGGAGTGATACACCTATCAAACATGACCACCCTGCAACAAGGGGATGCCCAGACTCACTGCAGCCCAGCCCGTCCACCCATTTGTAGTGAGGACTTGTAGCTGTATTGACATCAACCTGGGCTATTCAATAACCAGGACCCTAAGGAAGTGTTTGGCTGTGAAAAGGCACCTCACTCTACCTCCACTCGTTAAGGTAGTTCATTTGCAAAGAAACTGGAAGCCTAATCTCAGGTCTCTCTTTCGGTCATTTAGTCTCCCAAGTCTCTCCATTTTATCTGCAAGAGTGGTTTGTCGAAAACTCACACGTATCATCCATGCCTATGTCTCTTCTATCAGAGATAAATAAGAATAAAATGTTGATGATCTCTTCTCCTCCGTTCCCTGGTTTCCCTGTCAGAACAAACAGCTACGGATGATACACCATCCCAAAGTCATCAACTGTTCACCCGAGCTGAAAACAGTCCATAGCTCTCCACTGTAACATATTACACCTAACTAACTAAAAATAGGATTTTTTTTTCCCACTGAAACCTGAAAAGAGCCAAAGCCTTGATAGATTTGCAGCAGAAGAGCTATGGCTTCCAATGATCATGACCTGAAGTGACCATATTAATTTACTCTTCTTCCTGGCTCCATGTCAAATCCCACTTGCTTGATTCACAAAATGAGTCCAAGTTGTCCAAAGGAGGCAAGTGAAATTTCAGTTTGCTGCTGTGTAATTAGGCTCAGTAAATGACAGTGCTCTTCAGTAGAAAAGCTAGTGCTGTTGAGACGGAAGGGTGAGGAGTCATGGGAAGATGAGAGAAAAGAAAAGAAGAGGAAAAAGGAAAGACACACAGAAAGTGTGACACCATAAAGACACCATAAAGAGTGCGAACCTTTTCTCTCTGGATTGAGAGCAAGAAGGGAAACAGAGACATCTCTGATTAGCATTACTCCGGTGCACCTATACTTTCCCTCCTTCTTTTCTGGCCAATGCATTTTAGTGAAAGAATAACGATGTCACAGCTGGCCGCAGGCTAGGAGCATGCCCCAGATGGCCTTGGTTCTCGTCCCAGGCACAGAGTCTGGGAGGCAAGATCCAAAAGGGCTGTGAAAGCATGAGGACAGCAAGGAAACATGGCTGACCCCATGGGTAGACATAAGCTCTTTCCACAGTAAAGTGACCAGTTAAAACAGGCAGTTCTTTCAGTCTCCTGGGCCAAAGATGGATGTCCTTTTACTGCACAGCAGACTGTATATCTGTCCCACAGCCGTGAGGCAAGGAGTGGATAGAATCACTTCCTAAGAGTAGGAGGGGTGGAATGGGGAACTGAAAAATCGTTGGAAAGGAGAAGTACACATTAGTCATGATTTTAAATACAGTAACCTGGAGGCTGCACACTGAACTTGAAGGGGACAAGCATTGCATTTAAGTGCCTCCTTGTGTTCTTTTATCTGCCAGTATGACTTGTGCATAAGTCACAGGCAGAATCTGACATACAGCTGGTTACCAAGAAGGATCCACCAATATTTTCAGTCAGGAAAAGGCTGAGGAGGATTAGGTTTTGGAGTCAACCCTGTGGCCTGACCAGCCTGCTCATAACTACTGGAAAATAGACCACAGAGTGGAAATTATAAATGCATTTAAAATTACTGTTATACAGAAATGGAAACATGGCAATTTTATTTTACATGTATTTTTAAATTAAGCTCATTTGCAATAAATTAAACAAGTGAAACTTGTCCTAGACCTCACAGGTCCTAGCAAAAGGGCAGAAGACAATGATACGGGGCAGTAAAGTTGCAAGTTGAGGTCCCCAGGCTTGTGTAGTTCCCTCCTGAAGCTCATCAGTGGAAGTCATCCTTGCTTGCTTCCTTCCTTCCTTCCTTCCTTGCCTTTACACCCCTATTTTCCCCTCTCATGTCTGCTTGCTTTTTCCCATTTCCTCTCTACTTATGTAACACCTGGGCTGGAAAAAACTAATGTTCAGACCTTTCCACAGTTCCAAAAGCAATTACTTAATGAAAATATTGTAAAAATTGTTAATGTAAACAGGAAGAGAAGTTTTTAATTAGACATAGGAGAAAAAGCAGATTAGCCACAGGATTTCTTTTGTGGAGATCATCGGGCCATTACGGCAGCTATTTTCCTGATGTCTGCATGGACCGAAGCCAACTACTTTTTGCTCCTGCTGAAGAATCAGGTTAATCAAAATGATGACAGCCAAATGGACAGAGAGCAGGATTCATCCAGACCTCTTTGTCTAAACTCCAGATGGAATTAGAAAGTTAAAGCACAGACAGCATGTCCGGGATGGCCAGGCCCTCATGTGACAAGCCCTGTCTAAAAATCGTTCCCATTAATTTGCAACTGTCAATCACCTCAGCATTCTGCTCCAAAACAATGGCTGGCCCCAGATCACAGCTTCTCCCCATCTCCTCTCACCAGCACAGTAGAGAATTAGGGATTTTTTTTTTCTTGATTAGAAAAGACTTTTTGATGCAGTGCAACATGCTTGGTGCAAGAAAAAAAAAAAAGCCTGCTTAAAAGCCAATAGACTCTTTACACAATCCCACACTCCCAGCCTCTAATAAAGATCTAAAACAATTTAATGGATTAGATTTAGTGGCTGCATTTGGTCTGTGTGAACGACAAAGTTTTCAGCTTGGCACTCAAATAAAAAAAAAAGGGGGCATGAGGGTGAAAGCTGGTTTGAAGTGAAGTTAAAAGCAAGGGAAACAAACCCCACAATTCGCCACTCCACTGGAGAAGAGAAGACAGTGGTATCTGTGTTTCACCCAATAGCTCATGGATGGCTGCTCTTGCCCAGGATGACCTTACCCGCAGAAGGGCTGAAGGCAGGTTCCAGTCACTGCTTCAGTGATTATAAGGAGAAGTGTCTACAGGAGAAATTGAGAACATCTTTCCTCAGCTGTCTATAACCCACTGCTTTCTGCAATTTCTTGGGTGGATGTGGGGCTGGTAGCTGAGTTCAAATTCAAACAAGTTAAAAGGAGAATGAAGTAGAGTCTTAATTTTGAGTTTGAAACTGAAGATATAGGACAGATAGGAGATGGCAACAATTTCTTCTCCAGTTTTGTGTCTTGATCATCTGTATTCCCTGTGAGAAAAGAGTAGACACCCAAGTTCCCAAATGGCTTTAACATGACTAAAAATATATATTTGAAGGTATATATACTATTATCAACAAAACAAATCCCTTGTCCTATTGTTTGTATAAATTTCATTACAATTAAATTCTTATGAAATTCCTATGCAGAGAATTAATGTTTCTTTTTTGCAGCCCACAGTACCTGTATACTGAATCTCATGCAAGACCCAAGCACATTTTTGAAAACAAAATCACATCCATTTAAGATATGAAGAAACCTAATGAAATGGATAATGAAAAGATTAATTCTGAAAAGTCAGGAGGAATTTTGAAAAGTCAGAAGATATTATTTGAAATGTTAGCACTCTTTTTTTCCCACATAAATAGAATAGTATTCTAAAAGAAAAAAGAGGTCAAACCAAACATTTGAAATTGACTTAAAAAGGAGGTGTTTGGGGTTTTTTCCCAAAAGTTTGAAGTGTTTTTAATTCATTTTCACCTGAACTGAGAATCTTGCTCCAGTTGTTCAGTCCAGCAACCAATTTGAAAACCTTGCTCTTCATATAAAACAAAATAATTTGTAGCCTGAGCTTGCTTTCCTGGGTATATTACTCCTCTACCTGGGTGACCCAACCTGATGACATAAAGCCAGAGCCTGTTGCCATTTCACTTCCCAGACTTTGGCTAAGTCATTGCTCTGCACATCCTTTGCTTTTTCTGTTTGCCTGTCTGAAGGCACATACACACAATATCTAACACATGCATTATACAGGGATGACATCATATGCTATTTGAAAGAATCATACAGTAAGGATTATCTATTGTATTCCACATGAAAATTGTGTGACTTGTAGATTCATATTTTTCCCTATTATTTAGACTTTACCCATGAAGTTTGTTGTCATAAGAAGGGGAAAAAACTGTTAGCTATAAAAAATGTGACACAAAACAATAGTCTCTCACAACCAATCTTTTGTTAACACTGCAAAAGAAAAGAAGGGAAATAAAACAGATTAAAAAGAAGAACAAGGGTGTTGAAAAATCACATTATTTCGCTCCTGGGGAATGAAGCTTTTGAAAATTAATGCAGTCATTAACCATCTGGCTTACTGTATAGTTAGCAAAAAGTTCCTCTGAAAGAGTTGGCTTTACATTCATAACTGCAGTTTATTGGTCCATTGGCACCAGCATGCCTGAACACAAGGGAAAGTCAATACTGTATCATAGCATTGCCTAGCTAACACCTGGAATTTATTCTCTGGAGTGAAAACAGCAGGGAACTGACCAGAAATAACCTCTCTCGTATTATTCCTTCAATTAGACCAAAACAAGTTTCCCTTTGAAAACTTAATAATAAACACTGCAGGTCATTCACTTGTTTGGAGCCCCTTTGGGAAAGCTGAGCAGATGGGTCCCCTTATCTAGCCCCCTCGCTGTCACAGAGACAACAGCCACAAATCAGGACAGATATTGATTTTAATTGGAACCAACAGCATCTACATACTGTCTTAATATCCACATCTTCCTGGAAAAAAATCCATCTTTTAGAAAGATTGATTTGGTCTGTCCTGTCAGGTTGATTAGACAGAATGAGGTAATTCTTTGCAAGATGAACAATTATGCCATTTTTCAGGTTCACTGCTTAAGTAAATACACACAGCAAATCCCTAGGCAAACCCGAGGTCCATTTCAGACCCTTTGTACATACAAGAAGCCTAGATTAAAACATTGTTCATCCAAACTGAAGCAGTTATATTCTCATTATCAGACAGACTTGAGGTGTCGTCAGGGTCTCTTCAGTGGTTTTCACTGAGGCATAAGTATTTCTTAGCTGTGGAGAGAACTAACAACATAAAGTGAACATCTACTTAAAATCAAATTATCTGGGACGTTTTCACCACCCCCAGGGTAAAAGCAGTTCTCCTCAAAATTCGTGTAAATTCATCAAGGCTGCTATTCCCTGAAGAATCTCAGATGCATCGCTGTTTGCCTTTAACAGACACAAGAAAGCTCTCTCTCCCCCTGCCCCCCACACCCGTGCAAATCTCTTTCCCATACGGCATGTTAATTCCCGCAAGGGAGGTGAGATGAACAGGTGCCATGGTTCTTGACTTAATTGCTGCGAAAAGTAGAGCACTAATAACGAGCTGTTCACTAGAGGCAGTTTCCATCCTGGCAAAGGAGCCCTGCCAATCTGGGGGGTGTCAGCCAGGCAGTGGCAGCGTCAGCCGGCCGGCTGCCGAGGCTGCGGGGGCAGGCAGATTGCTGTCTTGGCAGCGGGCCAGCCCAGTAGACCTCACAGGGTTGTCGTTGTCACCAGCATTAGCGTTGTCCTTCCAAGGCAGAGAACAACATCACCCTCTTTTCCCCTGGGAACCAAAAGAAATAGTTTTATCACTAAGGGAGTCATCTCAGGGGACCTCTATGGATCCTACAATAAAACAAGCAGTAGCATGCAAAGGACTGGAACATTATGGAGTAGCTGGACTAGCGGAACAATTAGGCATTGCATTAGAAGGTTGGGGTGAAAATGGAGGGACCATGGAGGGCTTTCATCACTCCCTTCACTATGGGCAAAAGACCATCACAACATAGGCTGAAGGCAACATAAGCTGTTCTTACCATGTCTTTGCATACTCCATGCACTGATGGCCACATCTCGACCTTTTCGGGTAACACCCATGGAAAGAACATTTGCAGGAAGCCTAGACACTACCACCTACACTCTCCATATTCCCCAGGTCATGGAGCCATAGTGTAGAAGAAGGAGGGTGCATGTTTCACCTCCCCAAGGAAGGCTGCTCCTCCCATTGTTGGGCAGCTCCAGGAGAAATTCTTCCTCCACGAGAAGCATCCTCAGTCAGAACTGTAATAGCCTCTCGAGGGTATAACCTATGGCTTGAATAATTTAAAACTGGGTTGTAGTGAGTGCCAGCAGATGTAGGGGAGATAACAAACATGTGAGTGGTGAGGGGAGGGGGCAGGGGTGGAAGACTACTGTCCATCTCTGACATTTGTGCCCCAGCAACAGCTGCCCCTGCAGCTAGGACTCAACAAATCTGAAGGTTATTAGAGCTTTTTTGCAGAGCTGAAGGGGAACACAGAAATGCAGTGGGCCTCTTGAATCCTGAAAATGGTGTAGCACACTCAGATCACTTCTCCCCTTCAGTACCTGATATGCCTTTCAATTTCCTCTCATGCCACTCATCTCCAGTCCCCCTGCCAGACTTCCCCACGAGCTTGGCAAGCTTTGTTTCTTCAAGTGCATGCTTACCCTGCATACAGGTTTTCCCAAGCTCTCACTGCTTCTCTGAAAAGCCCCCCTGGAGATGAACTACAAGACTAACACTAATTACCATAATAATTTGTTAGAGCACTGCTTTGATCCTTCCTCACTTACCAAGTCAATCCCGTTCTACTCCATCCCCAAAGGTGTTAGATGTGATTACACAACTAATTAGCACAAGAGATTGGATTTTAAAGAATGTATGATAGTAATTCAGATAAAAGTTTTGATCTTTTGAAAAACAAGGAAGTGGGCAAACTTATCACTTCCCAGGAGACCCACAGCAGGTCAGTTATTGCCAGAAATCTAATGTGTAACATGAATGGCTCAGAATAGCACCTCTAAACCAGCAAGTTTTACTGTTCCTCCAGCAGTTTCTGTAGAAAACACCATTTACTTTTTATATATTTGCAAACTTGAAATAGTCATATTTTATTCTTATATGTGAAGCATGGATTCTGTTTGATCAGGAAAACCCCCAACTTTTTCAGAGGTTTTATCTCCTTTCAGGATAAATTTCATCTTGCTTTCTATCTCAGGATAAGACAGTTCTGAGTGTTTTCAGATTCCTTGGTGTGTCAACACTACTTAATTTCATAGTATTCAGGGCAAGTTACACAGGTGAACCCTCACTGTACTTTTCTGAATAAATAAGAAAGTAAAGAGAGGGAGAGAGATCATTTATCATACTCTATAACTAGGTCAGCTTGCACAACTCCTTTTAAAACTTGTTAACAAGAATTTAAGAAACAGAATCAGAGCCCATTGGATGTTTACAACGGCTTTAGAGATTTTGACATCGAATCATAGGAAAAAAGGAACAGGAAACCAGATGGGTGTCTGGGAGCATCAGGAATTACATAATTGGTATTACTAAAGCAGCAAGAGTCTTTTCATGACTGCTTCACGTTGTTGTCTGCAACATCTTTGATGTCAGAAGCTTTTGTTGGCTGTCAGAAGCCTGTGAAAAGCTATTGCTCCAGCACAATCAAAGGACAGTGCTATTAGTAAAAAAATTTTTTAGAGTTTGGACAGACTGTTTTGCAGTCATGATTCCTACTAAACTGTGGAGAATTTTTCAGGGCAGATGTAACTGGTATTTGATGGGTAGGAAAACAGTGCTAAAAAAGAGTTAAGACCACTACATTCAACTCAGTGTATTCTACTATGACACTTGAAGTGCAACATTAAAATAAACAGCTCCAGAAACAGCAGTGTGTTCCATAACACACCCAAAGATGAGGGTGCCTACGCAAAGGTTTTACTATGCAGGTCTTTTTCTTATTGGTTCCAGCACATTTTTTTTACACTGCTTTGTGTGAAGGAGTGGTCTGCATTGTTGTGGTTGCCAGCAAGGTACGCTTCTGCACAGAGGTTACTGATTTTGAAGGGATTTGACAGGATTCACATGCTCAACTGAGGCATGCTTGGAATCAGTTTTCAGTAGGAACTAGAGCTCACAAATGCTGCAGAGGGAAGGAAGGAAGACTGTGGGTGAGATGGATTAGAAAACATGTGTGTCCAGGAAATATTTGAAGCTGCCTTCTTGTTTTATTTCCTGCCCTCTCTCTTACTTTCTCCACCTTCTTTTTTCTTGTTCTTTCCCTTCTCAAAAGTAGTGCATGTGAGTGTGTGTTTGGGTCAGATTAATAGGTTTGATTCTAGTGACAGCCCTGAATTATGAAATGAAGGAATTCACATAGAAGTCTTCTGAATAGAATTAAAATATACCTGTTGCAATTTCTTTCTTTTTTTACTAAAAAAATAGGAGGAAGGGAGGAAGAAAAGAGGAAAAATACAGCTTTTTGATGGAGGTAATATTTTGTGTTTCTATCATCAGAGATACATAATTATAACATGAAAATTTTTGCAAGTTTCTCTCCCCATCCTTGGTAGCAGCCTTTAGCACAACATGACATTTTAGGAGATTCTTGTATGACAAATTGCATGGGAGCAGAGCAATTTATCATCATATCTGACTCATGACTAGTACATTCACCTAAATGGCCAAGTCTACGGATCGTTTCAGGGCATACTACTTTTACAGCATTCAACGTACAGAGTGTAATTTATTAATCTGAGGTTTGTTTAAATAAATAGGCTTTTCAAACTGCCATGTGCAGGTAGAGCTCTTCATGTGTAGACTCTGCTGTAGGGTAACATACACAGCTGAGAAAGAATTCTTACCCATTTGGCAAGTCAGCTGACGTATTTTATTCGGTTGCTTTTTTACCAGTGAAAGCACCAACATAAAACTATTACCTATTTAAACCACACAGATTTACATTTACGTTTGCAGTATTTCTGCACACACTTTTGCAGGTGTATGGCCAGGTCATTTCCCAGTAGTTCAGTTCAGTTAGCGAACAGTTAAAATTTAGTTCAACATCAGTAATATAAAAAAGCGTATACCAGTTATTAACGATGTACTTGGGTTTAGATAGAGCCCTGAGACAAAGAGGGCAACTTCATTACCACTGCTTGCACCAATTTTGAATTTGACCTCCTGATCTTTGCAGGGTTATAATGCAATTTAATTCAGTCACTTCAGGTTTCATTTGAGGTACCTCTCACCGAGAAAGGAGTTTGGTTTCATGTGTGCTTGTGTTAAAGTTGCCAAGAGAAGTCAGGCAAATGTTCTTCTCATTTATTCCAGTTCAACTTTAACAGAACCATCGACATAAGCGAGAGGAGAATTTCATTCATTGTCTCCCCATACAGTTATGCGTATCTCATTCCTAATGACTGGAATCAGAAGGAAACTGAGCAAAAGTACAGAAAATTGGTCTCTTGGGTCATTTTTAATGACCTACAAAAATAAAGGCTCTGTTAGCTCTTTCTCATTCTAACCTGATTGATTGCTGATGCTTTTGGAGAAAGAAAGGTGAACCTAATCTATTACACACTCTGAGAGGAACACCATGATGATAATAATCACACATGCTGCCTGTTAGAGAGGCCTTTTTCTCAGTAATGTTTTTCCTTATTGGCTTCATTACAACTGTCAAAACATGGCTATCATTTGAGAAGTGAGTGAAAAAAGTCTTCAACCTACAAACACTTTTTTCCTTTGTCTGACTTCTTTGGGACATTAGGGAGTTCATTTGCAGGCAGGCCCAAATCCCAACTTCTCTGTGAAAGAGAAAGTTGACATTGGTGAATGTTCAGTGAGAGAAATGACTGCAGATTTGATTTTCTTGCAAACTCTGCAGCATTACAGAGTAGCAGTCCCTGTAAAATCAACTTGGCATTACCTTACCAGCTAAGTGCTAAGTCAAAAGCTTATTGTAGGATGCTGTGACCCATGCAGTCCAGTTCACCTGAGCTTGCCTTTATTTCTGTTCTTTCCAAAGGCTCCATGCATGATCAAGAAATAGAAACAGCTGGAGATTTAGCCCCCTCTCTGAACTTAGGAATTGGCCAGGACCTAAATCACCCTTCTAGCTTTCATCTACTATGATTGGTGGGATAAAGGGAGATTCAGCCGGTAGTTCAGGGTATCTTGTGCCCTCCTCATCGTCTGGAAGCACTGACTTCTACTTGCTGTGTGCTGAAGTAACAGATTTTTATCAGTCTGTCAACTTAGACTTATAGGCCTTTTGGTAATAACTGCTTGACTACACAGAGGGTCCTGATCTCAGATCTGTTCTTCTCTTTGTGGTGTTATACCAGTGATTAAAAGCCTTCCCAAGGCTTCAAGCTCTATCAGTTGTATTCTGCTGGTTATCTTTGGAGAGCCTAAAGATGGTTTTTCAAGCATTTTTTGCTGTTACTTGCCTTTGCAAATTTATGCTATATTCTACCTCTAGTGACATTTCTGAGTGGAATGCAAAATCTTCCTTCATATACTCTGGCATGTATTTACAAGTGCAGAAGACACAGGCTCTTCCATTCTTCAGTCCCTGAAGCCTGAGATGTAATTAATCATCTAATTCCTAATTGGAGATTCAATTAATCATATAATTCTTAGTTTAAATGAGTAAAAATGCCATGAGTGTTCATTTAGTCACGTTACCTTTTGACATATTTCCTTTCTCTACCATTCTTTTATCCTTTGGAATGAAATAAAGATGCAGAAAATAATTATTTGCATTTTTATTACAGAGAATTATTTACTTGATCAGAGACTTTAAAATTTGCTTCCCACTAGGATACGCTTTTATGCTTTTTAAAAATAAATAACGAGACTTTTCAATTTAATTATTTTATCCTGAAGGGGAAATATATACCAAAGTAGGATATTGTGTAGGTCTGTGTGCGTGTGTGTGTGTGTGGTTGTGGGTAATTAATTAAAAACACATTCCTCATCCTGCCTGCCCCTAGAAATGTGAAAGGTTAGCCTTTTTAGACTTGCCACCTGTGAGATGAGGGATCACTAGTTCCTTCTTCCTCCCAAGGACCAACAGTGCTCATTCTTGCTATAATGAAGAAGTTGATTGATGGATGTCACCCTCCATGCTGCTGACATGCTTATCTCCTCCTGCTTTATGCAACAGGCATGACCTCCTTCAGCCAGATGGTTTTGAGTGCTGTATCCACTGCTCACTTCCACCACCCCCTCAGCGTGCTCACCTTTAGCACACACGCCAGTTGGCAGCAACCTATATGTCTGTCTGTCAGTGGCTCTGTAATGAGACCAATTTATTAGGTTACATAATCCTACCTCTTTAGGGAAGGGGGGAAAAATTGCACAGCGCACTGGAAAGAAATCTATCCTGGCTTCTAAGTCTCAGGACCATGGGAGGTAACTTCTTTTTAGTAAATAAAAAAAGGTCAAGGTAGGCTGGCATGTTTAAAATCAGTTCACTTCAGAGCAATACTGAAATATTTTCTTATTACTTATTGTTTCACTACATTTGGAAGGGGGGCCGAATGAAAATGCCAGATGCAAACTCCTCTGGGCTTTGTAGAAGGTCAGGCCCAGCCCAGTTGTGTATTTGTTTTCCTAACACAATTGTTTTGCAAGCCATTTTATCAGCCACTGTTGTTTCCTTTAGAAAGCATATTATGTTGTTATATTGAAGAACTCTGTTGCTTCATTTCGCATTTCTTTACTGAGGATACTCAAGAAGAGAAAAACCTGGGTAAATCATTACTATGATGTTTATTTTACACATAGGATTGCAACTTACAATATGTCATGTCATGCAATATGACAAAGAAATGCTAGAGACATGGATGTTGTACATGAACACTGTGTGAAGACAACAGGCTGGTCTCTTGGCATACTAAACACTTTATACAAGGTAGTAGCCCCGCATAGCCAAGTCCAGCTCCAATAACTTGCAATACAAGTAGACAAAATAAATTTAAAAAAAGAATACAAGAAATATCAACTAAATATTGCAAAATAAATACTCTTAAGAACTTGTGAGTCAGAAAAGCCTAAAAATTCCAGAAAGGTTCAAGATTTTATTGTACTAACTGTGTCAGTGAAAGACAATAACAGCAAAATTAAATTCTGATTCAGCCAGTATAACGTCAGCATCTAAATTTGGAGCATAGTTTCACTGGGTTTCCCCTATTAGACAGAGAAGAGCACATTTAGAAGATGATTCAGAGATTAGATAAGTTGAAATGCCTTTTAGTGGTGCCTAATGTTAAGATGGACCAACCTAGACTTAAAGGATCACTATCATTCGATAAGAAAAGTAAAAAGATACATTATATGTGACAACAATAATCAAAATAAAATTTAGAAGCACAACTAAATTTTGGGTTAATTTATTTTTGAAAGGAAATCAAATAATAATAGCTGTAACTCTTTAAATGTATTTGAAAAGATATTAAAAAATCCTGAAGCTTGTGAGTCAGAAAAGAAACCTTTCTAGCAATAACTAGTTGAAAACTCTCAAAAGGAAAAAATATTGTGTGTTTTATGTAATAGATATTAAGTGCCCAATGCTCCACTGAAGAATTACTTTTCCTTACTAAATAAAACCAGCTAGGGACCATTCTTTCCATCTGTGATAGTAAAGTGCTTTGCATCCAAACTTCCTATTGGTAGCAGTCTCTTGCTCATTCCTGCAGACTCCCGAACTGTGTCTGGGAACTTGGAAGAGTGTTTTTTGGCACAGGCCAAACTGGGCTAAAAAGCAGAATAACAAATTAACAGTAGAAATGATCACATGGCAGTATTCTGGCACGGTTCAATCTACTAGTACAAAGATAGCCAAATTGGCTACAACCGATTTACCTACAGCTGGCTCAAGATTCAAGTTTTAACCAAGTCATCCAGCTACAATACTGGCACATGAAAGCATAGTAAACAGGCCCTAAGATTCCCACAAACAGTCATACTGCAGAGCACCTTATGTAGCAGCTAAGCAATATTACCTCTACGTAAATCAAGGGTTTCTTTATACACATAATCCATACCAAAACACTGAATGAATTTATTTTGTGTACTCCTTTATAAGCCCTTTCTTGGTCCAAACACTGAATACAAAACAGGCCTGAATGCAACAAGAGATGCAAAGATGCATCTGCTGGTGTTACTGCTCAAAACCAGGCTGTCAGCTCCCCCAGTGGAAAGTTCTCTGCATTGAACTTGAGTCAAGTACAAATGCCTAGATATTGAGCTTACAGAGATACAAAAATAACCAGACCACTCCCTAACCCCAGAGGGCATTGATGCTACATTACCACCCATTCCTTGTCAGACTTAACATATTTATTATACAGACCATCTTTGGGAAAGGACCAGACATCCTTGTGATTGGTTAACAAAAGGAGAAAAGAATAAACTCAGTACAATGAATATCACTCATGCAGAGTAATTCATCTAACGTACAGAAACCAGGGAAATATCCCCAATCAAAACTATCTGCTCCTTAAGCCTAAACATTCAATAACTTCCCAGCTTTGGAATGTATGTGCATCTCCTCCCTGGATTTCCTGTGGTTTACATTATCATTTGCAAGGTATATTATGACAAGCTATTTACTTTGGGCCGTAGCCCTGAGGCATTTGAGGGTCTTTCCTTTCACAGAATGTCATAAATAAACATGACTAATCTGCATAAAGGGAAATGACTTTATCTTATAACAAGTCAGAAGAGTAGACCATGCTCCTCCATACACAGTTCCCTACACATATTTGCTTTTGTCTGATCTTGAAAGCGGTAAGCTTTAGTTTGCCTGTTAAAAAAAATAAACAAGCCTTTCCTATTAAATTGTACAGAACTGCGTTCACATTGAAACAGTGATGTGTTCACTTAAGTCAGATAATTTCTACCAAGAAAAGCTACTATTTCACTGTCAACATTATTTTTTCTACGCTATGCTAACAGATGAATAATTGTGCAGCCAATAAACAAGCAATTCAGTTTAAAACCAGTAGCACTTGTCAAACAACTGTTCCTTAACACCACTCTCTGACATCCTCCAGCATTACCTCATGAGGCTGGAGACACGGGACGAGGGAGGCTTTTATATTAAACAACAGAGACTCACCATAGCCTAGCTCCCAAAATAGCAGAGAGAAAGGCAAAAATAGTTAGACATGCTGATTGTATTGTTATAACTTAAATTGTATTCAGATGCGAACTCTGACGTGCCAAAAACTATAAGAGCTGAGCACGAAAGATCAGAAAAGTGACATCTGGTATTGGATGCCCCTCCAGACATGACTAATACCATTGGTATTGTGTAGGCTTTACCCTTCCTAATTTAATAGTCAAATGTAAAGATTAGGCCCCCACAGCTTCTACAGTATCATGAGAGACTGTTTTACTGTATGTCTGTATAAAATCTGCACTATCCTTCTTCATGGATCTCCACAGATGGTCTGCCTTTGAATAGGCATGTATATCTCTCATACTGCTATGGACAGTTCATCTCATTACTTCCAGCTGGTGGATTTACAACTGAACCATATGACTCCATCTATTATTAGTGGGAAACGAGGGAAATTTGACCACCAAATATTGATTTTATGCAAGAGTAAGTTTTTTGCTGCACGCTATGTGACATATATATGCAGCTAGACTCACCCTTCATCTTTATTTTCATTAAAGTTGGAGTTACATTTGTAGATTTCCACTGCATTATTAACAGCACAGTGCAAGTATTTTTAAGTATTTGACATTACTGTCATGAATACCATAAAGCAGCTGTTATTAAGAATTTAAAACTTACCCCTTCCCCGAAGTATGTCTCTGAAGTCAGGAACCTAGATCTCTTCTTTTTCTAACCAGGATGATTCTTGTTTCTATCACACAAGACTAGCTAGTGGTATTTTTTACCTTTTCATATAGTAATGCAGAATATTAATATGATCTTTCCTAGAGCTCTATGCAGATACAGGCTTCAAAATATTCTGACCTAGGAAGTGTACTTACCCACCTTTCACAAATGAAGGAATTGTGCCATGTAAAACCAGCAGGCCTGTTCTAAGTGACAGGGCAAACTGACATAAAGCTAGCAGCAAAGAGCATCCTGTTATGGATCCCAGTCCCTGTGTGACCCAGCAGTGCCAATACACATGTAGATAGCATGGTCTTCGGAACTGTTAACTGATTTTGCTGCATGTTAAGGCATGTGATGGAAGCTCTGAAGGGACAACAGGGTGATGTGGATGATAGCACTGAAGGATCCCGGAAATGCTGTTCTACAAGAGAAGCAATATGAAACAACCAGCCAATGACAGAAATTCAAAAGGGCTGGAAATGAGAAGGTCAGTGGGACATCTCACACAAAGTAGACTTGACCTATTTTTAAATTACTTTTATATTCATTTATTTCCTTGATATTTATTATTTTTATAACAGAAATATGGGTACAGTTAATCAGAAAAGCTTGGGTTAAAAATTAGACTGAAATACTGTAATAATTGTCTGCAAGCACTTACTCCACAGTGAGTGGATGGTAGCTTAAAAAAAGACCCCAAAACATAAAGGTTCAAATTTTGTCACTTCATTGGTGAGGAGTAATACACCAGCTCTAACATATAAGGGTACAATATATGAACCTTGCTCATAGTGTGTTAACATTAACCTTTTCTTTCATGTAACAGAATAGTGCAATTATTCCTTCTAGGGCAAGAAGGTACAATCTTAAGCTCTGCC
>JAWWES010000115.1:61693968-61742148 GCA_035583135.1 Lophotriccus pileatus
CTCTGGAAGGCCTCCAAGAACATCACGTCACCCAAAGAAGATGAAGATGAGGAAGAAGGGGTCCCAAAACGACCCCAGACGCAATTCCAGAAGGCGTGTTGGGGGGCAGACCAGGGGTGGTAACCGGACGGGGGTTGGGTGAAAATCATTATAAAAATGAGAAACACCTGTATTCGGGAGCACGCAGTGGGGTATTCCTGAAAGCCTGGGGACCCAAATTAAAGCCTTTTCTTATCCTTACCTTACCTCTTACTAAATTTGGCCTGGAGTCTTTTTTCTCCACAGCCCTTTTAGGCAACAAAACAACAGATCTTGGTGGCTTGGGATCTCCAGCAGCACGCTACAACCTCATTTATTTTACTGAATTAAAAAGTGCCAGGAATTATTTCTGGGCATTGAGACTTGATTGTCCACAAAATAGCAAAATAATTTCAGGAACATTTTTGCCACAGAATGCTGCTATTTTCCCAACCAATTCTAGTGTATGGGCTGGAAACAGGCATGTCCTACATAATGTTCCCAACAGGTAAACTGGAGGTAGCTATCATGCAGTGGAGAGTAAAGTGATTTTCATAATATGGATATGGGATCTTCCCTAACAGTTGGTTTAATGACAGAGAATTGCCCCGAAACACTTAATTTACCAGAACAGATTTATCCAGGAAAATAACTGCTCTTCTGTATTCCTGAGTGTGTTTTATTTACAGTTCCTCAGTGTTTTTTCAAAAGATTTCAGCTTCAGTAAATCAGTATTTTCTCATTAAACTGTTTCATCAAAAGTCTTCCAAACATTCAATCACAGCTATGAAAAGCAAATTGTTCTTTCAGGCAGGAAAGTTTCTACACTTACTTCCACAATTTATTTTCCAGCTCAGATGAAATCTCTTGTAAAGTTTAACTTAATTGCAGTCTCTGGTTGCTCCGATAGAGGCATTCCCCAAATATCCTCATTTTCTGGCATCTATTCCCCCATCCACCACACTCTAGATTTTTCTGGCATCAGCACATGAAATTTTCTTTTTGTAGTACCACTGGTATAGTGTGGGCCACAGCAACACTGAAGCTTGGCTGTTCAATAACAACTAAAGACTTGCTACTGACAACCTGAGTTCTCTGGCACAAAACACCCTGTCAGCACTAAATAAATCATTATTGACTGCAGCCTCCAAAGGATTAATATCATAGACAGTCATCAAACAAGTGCTCCACTGGCACGCTCAATTATCAAAGTTTCCACTGATATAAAATCCTCAGCACCTCTAGTATCTGCCACTAAGGTTCCACAACTGCCTGTCCAAAATCCAATACTTCTTTGCTTTTTTTTTTTTTGTCATTAATCCAGTAGTTACTTTTCTGCTTTACAGTAGTTTTGCAGAGTAATAACATTTCTAATAATATCTTTGTATCAGAAAAAACTAAGTAATGAAGACAGTAAAGAGCAATAGAAGTCTTATTTTGCTTATATAGCTTATTTTCTATATTTTTTTTCCCCAGGACAGACAGCACAATCTCTACATGCAAAAGGAGAATGTGGAGAGAGAAGGATAAAGGTTTAACATAGCTTTTCTGGAATGGTACACAATAAAAAAATGTAAGGGAAATTTTGAGGAATTGCTGAAAGGAGGGTTGGTCTCTGAGTGGTTTATCTTGCTCTCCATCAGAGAAGCAGAGCTTTCTACATTTCAATATGTAGATAAGCAGATATCCACTGAAATTGTTGATTCATATTATCTTTTTCTTTTCTAAGTAGATGACTCTAGAAGGTTAAGAGTTCTTTGAGCACTGGTTGAGGCAAAAGGATGTTATGCAGAGGTCCTATGTCAAGCTTACAGCTTTATAACCCGCCTTCTTGTCATGACCACAACATCATTCTTCATCAAATGGAAAGCATCATTTCTCATCAGAATTTCAGGAGCTATTATTTAATTTTCCCTATTTCCACCCATCATCATGATGCAGCTGCCAGGACTTCCTTTGCCACACCATCTTTGGACAATAATATATCACACAATTTGAAGTACAACAGCTTAATTCTTTCAGGTGTTCCTCATCCCATTCATTCACATGAGTTTGGCTGCATTAACAGTCTGTGCACATCCAGAATGTAAACAAGGAGGTCTTGGTGGGCAAGGCAGAGGAAGGTGAAGAAGCAAGCTCCACAGATTGTGCTGGGTAATAGGGAACAGGCCTGATACAGTTTTAATTAGAGCTCGTGCCACAGGATTATTTACTCACAAAAAGTATTCAAGGACTTGTGTGCTTGAAACCTCTGTTTAGAGGAAACTTCTCTGCCCTAGGCTGCTTCAAGATGTCACTACATTAGCTAGATTTAAATATGTGTGGCTCATTCCAGATTCAGTGCCCCCAAGACTTTCTGGCATGATAGTCACTTTCTACTCAACTCCTGTCACTAATCAACACAGATGCTGCTGCAGAGCTTGGGGGATAGTTAAGGAGAACAGATTAAATAAAGTGGAATCAGAGCAGCTTGTTTTCAACTTCAGTCTCTTGGTAGCTCTTTATGCTACAGCTTGCTGCCTGCTTATGACCTTCCAAAAGCAACTTCCTTCTGTAAATTAGGTTAACACTGCTTATTTCAGAAGCACATTGAGCTGATAAGCTGAGATGTTAAATAACCCTTTGTAAGGGATATAGAGGGACTTAAGTTTCTTACTTCCCTGTATAAATTATTATTATTTATGTCACACATACAAGTCCCAGATCAGAGTTGTCCCATTGCCTCTGGCATATCAGAAACATGTAAAAATAGGCATCTTTTTTTACTTGGAAGACCTTACTGAGATAAGTGACCAACAGTTTCTTTCACAGGTTAGTGAGAGGGAGCAGTGTAAAGGGATGTAATGCTGTCAGGGTTTAGAAAACGATGACTCCCAAAACAGCAGGCCAGACAAATGTTTTATTTCTCAATTTCTTAACTAACTCAATACTCCTAAGAAACTTCCAAATAAGTTTTTTTTTTTCTGTGTCTCACAAATGAAGTTCTAGATTTTGGAAGGTGAAGCATTGCAATGGATCAAGTCTTCACAAACAGAGACCCTATAGACAGAGGAACTACAATCTGCGAAATTGAAACAGAGAAATTGTGGAGTAGCTCTCATCTTCTTATAAGCTAATTAAAAGATTATTTGGAAGACAGATTAGTATACATTCTTTAAAACAATTATTTTAACAAGGTAGTATAACTATTAGAGATGTGACTGTTGCAAAGCACATTCAGAGAATTTTAAAAACAGGACACACTGATGATACATGGCTACATCCCTGGGTTCCTCCTATACCCACGTAAACAGGAAATAGCTCTTTGGAGCTCACAGAGATGAACTGTGGTGCTGAAACTCGTTGTATTGGACTTGTATGGCAAAGTTTTGGTAGTGGAAGGACTACACGGGTAGCTTATGTGAGAAGCTGCCAGAAGCATCCCCTGTGTCTGACACAGCCCGTGCCAGATGCCTCCAAGAGAGAACTGCCACTGCCCAAGGCTGAGCCCATCAACAATAGTAGTAGCACCTCTGGAATAATGTATTTAAGAAGGGGCAAAAGCAGCCTGCACAATTTCTACTTCACCTGGAGATAAGAATGAGAACGAGAGCAACAACTCTGCAGAGTCCCAAGATCAATGAAGGAGGAGGAGATGTTCCGGGTGCCAGAGCAGAGATTCCCCTGCAGTCTCTGGTGCAGACCATGGTGAGTCAGGCTGTCCCCCTGCAGTCCATGGAGGTCTACAGGGGAGCAGATATGCACCTGCAACCCCTGGAGGACCCCACACCAGGGGAGGTGGGTGCCCAAAGGAGGCTGGGACTCTGTGGAAAGCCTTTGCTGAAGCTGGGAGGACTTGTGGAAGGACCTGTGGACCTGTAGAGAGAGAAGCCCATGCTGGAGCAGGTTTGCTGGTAGGACTTGTGACCCCTTGGGAGACCGAAGTTGTAGCAGTCTGTTCCTGAAGGACTGCACCCCGTGGAAATGACCCACTGAAGCAGTTCATAAAGAACTGCAGCCCATGGGAAGGACTCATGTTGGAGAAGTTGATGGAGGACTGTCTCCTGTTGAAGGGACCCCACGCTGGAAAACAGGAAGAGTGTGAGGAGTCCTCCCCTTGAGGAGGAAGGAGTGGCAGAGGCAATGTGTGATGAAATGACCGCAGCTCCTATTTTCTATCCCCCTGTACCACTACGAGGAAAGAGGTAGAGAAAATGGGGGGTGAAATTAAGCCCAGGAAGAAGGAAGAGATGGGGGAGAAGGTGCTTTTTAAAGATTTGATTTTATATCTCATTATTCTACTCTGATTTGATTGGTAATAAATTAAACTAATTTTCCCAAGTCAAGTCTGTTTTGCCCATGATGGTAACTGGTGACTGATCTCTCCCTGTCCTAATCTCAACCCACAAGACTTTCATTATTTTTTCTTTCCCCTGCCCAGCTGAAAAGGAGAGTGACAGAGTGGCTTTGGTGGGGACCTGGCATTCAGCCAGGGTCAACCCACCACGCTCATGAAAGTGGTATACGTACCTGATATGGTTCTATGCAAAATAAACAGTAGTATTTGAAAATAATAACAGTGAAGTAAAAAATATAGCCATCAAATATTCTGTTGTTAAAAGACACATGTCTATGATGAAATGTGTTCTCTAGCTCTGGTCTAAGTGTTACAGCATTGCTGTTTGAAAAAAAAAGGGAACTGGACGAAACTAAAAAAGTGACACATGCCGCGTGCCTCGCTGAATGTTATTTTAATACTAATGTGGAAATTTTGCTTTGTGCACAAACACTTTTCTTTAGGGTGGATAAAAAAAACGCTCGAAGAATTCTGTATCTATTTTACTGGTGATGACAAGTATGTTAATTGCTTGCAGATAACATCTGCTCTAGTGAAATCAAGATGCAGACTCTCGCTGGACTGCTAGCGCTACACTTTGTGCTTTGTTTAGGAGGTCTGTTGCTCTTTGCTGAAGTTTGAAGGGAGCTGAAGTGCCTTTGAATTTTTTGAGAATCTTCCAGTAACTGAAACCAAATCTGCCAGGAGTCCTGGGTCATCGCAATGTCTCTCTTTGAGCACAGGACTTACCTTTGAAGCTCAGAGGCTTTCACTGACCATGACGACGAAGTGTGCTCTGGTTGAAACAAGTTCATGGTGATCTGCCAACAGCCCTGCATGAGAGAGCCTCTGATTTCTTCTGTTTACAGTAGAAGGTGAAGGGCCTCTCCTGCTAGAAAAGTGTGAGCCTGGTAAATATAATGTCAGATCTAAGGAGCTCTTATCCTCTACAGACCACATTTACAATTTTACAGTGTGCTTTTGCAGGCCCTGCCATGAAGTTACTTACCAGATGTGCCTATTGAATCTGTCAATCACGGTATTGAACAAGCAGCTCCAGACTGTTACCATTCCCTGCTTCCCACCATGCATTTGTATTTGCATATGTACTCTGTAGCAAACTTGCTTTAGCTTCCCTAAAATACTTGAATCTCCAACATGAGGAAAAATTCCTGTCAATATGTTATTGCAATAACATTTATGAGGGAGCAAACTACAAACAATTCCCACTCATCCTCAAGATCAGACCATTATTAAAATACTAAGGACAGAATTAATAGCAGGTAGATGTCAATATGCAATTGCGCACTTAATAGAGCTTATTCTGGGCCAGTCGAGTTCCCACCAGGAATAAGGTTCAGCCATATACTGAGGGATGATAAGTTGTGATGCCTGTGGGGAAAAAAACATTTCTGAATGTTTTTACTGAATATTTTTCCAAGCTTTTCTCCTGCACAAATATAGGATGGAAAAAATTACAAAGCAGCTGAGTTGAAGAACAGAAGCTTATAGTGGAGTGTATATACAATCTACTCTATCCACCTATGGAAATAAATCTATATCAGATTTATCACAGATCATTAAGTGAACATAAGTTAATGGTCTTTTCCTGTTGTGTTAAAGCATCATTTTGTTACTGAGCTGTGAAAAGAAAGATAATGCCCATAAACCATAGGCTTTGGTTCTTCTGCTTTGTGCACAGCTCACAAGGTTGCAGTGGAACAAAACAGATTCATCTCATGGACCCCAATTAAAGAAGGTTTTGCATTGTATAAAGAGAGCCTCGAGAACAACAGTAAGAACGATCAGAGGTTTTAAACATACAGAAATAGTGGAGGAATTTGGACTATATTCTACAGAGGAGAAACAACTAGGGGAACCATGATAATATTAAGAGAGAGGTAATATACCGTTCTCCTTGTTTAGTAAAGGTAAGACAAGGGGCTGCAAATTAAAGTGACAGCAAGGAGGATTTCAGCCTGAAACCAAAGAAAACTTCCTAAGAGGAACCACTGTGAAGTCCTGAAACAAACTGATGTGAAAGATTGTGAATGCTGAGTCTGCTCTTTCTGGTGATGTAGCTGCACCTGCAGTGGGCTAAAGAGATAGTTAAAAGGAGTTCCCAAAGGTATTGGCAGACGTTTTTAGTATAACTTGTCAGAATCAGAGCCACCTAAGGGAAATGATCTGTCTTTTTCATATGGTATTCCTAAAAATTGTAACCGGTGTCAGTCTCAAGAGAAGCTGAGTGGCAGGGTGTTCCCCTTATTAAATATCTGTAGCAATAACAACGTAATTTTTCTTTTTGACCTTGAGTCAGCCAAAGTTTTGAGGTGGCTCTGGCTACATTTTTCTCAAAAGAGGCATACAAAGGGGATTTTTTAAACCCTACAACTATATTAGATTTGACTGTGTACTGCAATAAAGTCACTTTCAGCACAGTAAACATTTCAATCTGCTGGAAATGAAAAAATAAAGGTAATCTCTCCCTTTCCCTTGCCTACTGTGCCACTGCAGGGGGAGAATCCTTTCCCCAAGTCTTCTCTTGACTCAGGAATGTTTAGCAGCTTTTTAGAATGCAACATATAACATACATTCCCTCTGTGTCCCTAGACAAAGTCTGTCTCCTTCCATCACGCCTGAGGCAAAGCTGCAGGTCTGTCCACTGCTCCTCTGGAGACCAGCAGAGCGCTTGCTGATGCTGCTGCCTTCAGTCACGCCTGTGCTCCTCATGCCAGCCCTGCACACCCAGACTTCTGCCCTGGCACAGCTCGGATAGGTTTGTTCCGAGGGAGGCCAGTCCTCCTGTCTGCCGCAGCTCCTACCTGAGCCCCAACAGTCATCACCAAAAACGGGGACAGGCATCATTCCTCCCTGCTTTCAGGTGCAGCCCTTTCAAGAAGCGTAGTACCTCACATACAGTAAATCAATGAAACAGCTCCCATTCATCACAGAAAGAAAGATAAGCCTCCTGGCATCACATCCACTCCCAACAAGAAAAGGCTTTCTGATATATTTTACCGCTTGCTTTGTTTTGACATCATTTTTCTTCTGGGTTTTCTCTAAAGGAAAACTGGAAAGTTTCCCTGTACTCCTCTCAAAAGGGACTGGATAAGGTTTCATAGTAATGCCAAATTTGCCAAACATTGCAGAACAGGGACAACAACTGAACCAGTATTTTGGTCCAGCAATAGACTTTTCTTTAAATTATGTGGTATGACAACATTCTCTTATCTTCAGAAATCCCAAACTTCTGCTCTTGTGACCACCGTTTAAAAGACTTCTCATGAACAAAAAAAGATCTCAGTAGAATAGAGAATCTCAGATAGAGTTGGAAATTAAAAAGAAAAAACAAACCAAATTAAGGGTCAGATTAAAGTCAAATGAAGTCAGTAGATTAATCAGAGAGAGATTTCAGAGCTGGTTATTCAGTTTACCAGGTAGTCAAAAAGGTTTGTCAGCACAGATCACTGAATTCAAGAAAACTGTGGGTTTGTTCGGTTTGGGGTTTTGTTTCACAAAAGAGTAGTATCATTAATTTCTTGCTCTAGAATACAGCTCTGGGATTTCTTAACTGGTTTTGGTAGGAGATATATTTCACTGCTTAGTCTGTAATAGTTCAATAAAATGAAAATTTAGAAGAGGAATGAAAAATTTAATTTTATTTCATTATAATGTCATAAAGTTTCACTTTATTTCATACATTTGAACAGTTTCCTAAAACGAATGCCTAAAATTAGGCTTGTCAGTGTATAGAAAAAACTCTACTTGATTTTGCAGAACTACTTAGCACCAACAATAGCTACTGAGGATATTCAGCACTTGTCAAATGCAGAACATTTCTGTGCCTAAAATTCTGACTTCTGAGAGCCAAAATTAATGTGCCTCTTCCAAAAATATCATAAAAGCTGCTATAAGGCCCTTTTTTCCCTCTTTCTAGTTCACTCTGGTTTTTTTCCTCAGCTCCATAAGAATACAACTAGCAGCAACCAGATGCTGAACCACTTTCTCCAATACTTTTTTAATTTCTGTAGTTTCAACCAATTGTTTATTCTTCATACTATAGAAATAAATGTATCCTTGTTAAAGCTTTTAGTTCCTTGCCCACCTCTCTCCCTCCATAAGTTTTAAGAATAGGAAAGATTGTGTAACCTGATAGATTTACCTATATACAGAAAGACGACAGTTATCCACTTTCCAAGAAGTAAATGTAAACGAAAATATAGTTTTGTATAGCTAACAATACAGTCCTCCTAACTTTTTTTCATATAGAATATTTACATTGTATTGAAATGGAGAAGCACGATTATATAATTTATATGTCTATTATTTTAAGCTGATACTAACATACAAATACCTCGATGCCTGGGTAAAGTAAATGCCATTACTAAAGTCAAAGGTAAGAGAAAATAATTGTCATATCACAAAAAAGCCATAAAAAGGCAATAGAATTAGTAAAGCCATGCTGGAAAAGATCATAGAATCCACGTTGGAAGGAGACCTCAAAGACCATCTGGTCCAGCCTTTTGTGACAAAAGCATAGCCTAGAAAAGATGGCTCTGCACCTTGCCCGGCTGACTCTTAAAAGTGTCCAGCATTGGGAATACACGACTTCCCTGAGGAGACTATTCCAGTGGCTGATGGTTCTCATTGCAAAAAAAAAAAAAAAAATTCACCTTCTGTCTCATCTGAATCTTCCCAGGACTAACTTTCACTCATTACTTCTCTTTTCCATGTGACTCCTTGTAAAACCATTTAAATACTGGAATATGGTGATAAAGTCCCACCTAAGCCTTCTTTTCTCAAGACTGAGCAAACCCAGCTTTCTTAGCCTTTCCTCATATGACATGCTTCCTAGTCATTTGATCATCTTTGTGGCCTTTCTCTGGACCCTCCCCAGCTTTTTGTCCACAGCTCTTTGGTATAGAAAGGACCAAAACTGAATACACTATTCCAGCTGTGGCTTGACAAATGCTGAGTAGACTGAGAACATGCTGTTTCCCATTGAAACACTATAAATCCAAAAGTCATTCAGTCACTTGCATTATGTCCTTCCAGTTACTGCTTTGTGACAATTATGTAAGACTGACAAAATTGCCATGTTTTTGTTTGAGTTTTGTTTTGTGGGTTTTTTCCCCCCCTTCTCTCATTTTCCCTGCCAAGATACCGCAGAGATCTCTCACATATACAGTTTGGCTACCGTGACTCTAGTCTCAATTTGGAAATAACAAACCTGTATTTCAGCCGCACCATTTTGTGGATTTTTCTGCTCTAAGATGCCTTATTACAGAGTAAAATAAATGCAATTGTGTCCATAGCTGGGGAGTCCTCAGCTGAGACATAATACACTGTACCATAAACCTAATTGGCCTTATGATTCCACAGACACAGCTAATTTCTGAGGCTGCCTTGCTTAACAATTTAGCCAGACAAATAATCTTTGAAGGAGATCCTGCTGGAAACGAAATGTAAAGAGCTGGGGGAAAATTACACTTGTAAAACAGCTAATTCCAAAATGAGAAAGGAAGGATGGAATGGAGGAAAAAAAGGAGAAAATATTCTTTAGTGTAAAACTCCTGCAGACTTACGTTCATAAGCTGAACCTTATGGCATCTGCTTATAGAAAGCTGAAAGCAAGACAAGCCTAGAAGATTTGCCTAGGAGGTTACATATTTGTCAGATGTGCAGCTGGAAATATAAAAGTATTAGTGAGAAATAAAAATATGCAAAAATTACAGATCCTTCCCACAGATTATAGTGTGTACCTAATTTTTGTGATGAAGAGTGAAAACACTTCTGCTTTAATGCTGCTTAAGACTTAAGAAGGCTCAAGTCTGCACCTTGAAGTACCATTTGAAAGGCGGTGAATGCACTGGAATAATATTTCCCCTTTCTTGGTTGCCTGACAAAATGCCTCCTGTTTAAAGAAAATTGCATATTTTCACTGTCAGTTGTTCACAGATAAACTACTTTAGAGATTCTGATGACAAAATTTGCAAACATTTTATCCAAGCCACACAGAGGAAAGAAAAATGCACAATTTCCAGTTCATTTATGCTTTCAAACGTTTCCTCTTGGCAAAAGGAACAACCGTAGGCACTTGCTTCTGAAGGAAAGAGGCAAGATTTATCTTAGGAACAGAACAGTACAAAAAATCAAAGGATACCAAGGAGCAGAAGAAGAGAAGTTGAGAAGATAGAAGACCAAAAATGACACACTAAAAAGTAAAGAGGGAAACTTACATCCTACAGCTCCTGTCAGGAAGCGCAAAACTGTCCCACCAACAATACCTCAGCTGTTTTACAGCTGGTATTCCAGTGACCCAGACTATAACAGAATGATTAAAAAATTCAAGATTAGATAAAGAACTGCATGGACTAAAGTGAGCTACTTAACAAATGAATGAATGCTTTACATACACACACGCATATATACATACACATATATATACACACACTCCTATATATCACAATATACACCTACTTGGCCTCAACACCATATTACAGCTGCTGTGCAGAAAGTTTTCAGCTATGAATAGGCATAAATGACTGCAAGGGAGGTCCAGGAAAGTCCCATATGGAGTCATTCAGTATTGTCTCCTAGACGGCCATTACAAAATTCCATCTAGTTTAACTGAAATTACTTCTCTGTTTCGTTCTCACTATTTTTACTAGACACTTCTTCCAAAATTATGATTTTCATGCCTAGAAATATACTTTAAGTCTTAGGCCAAATGTCTTTCTTGATCAATTACTGTCCTGTTTGTCCTTGCACCCATTCTTTTACAGTAAGCCTGGACCTAATTATTTGCTTGCTTCTTAAAATATTCACAGAGATTTTCATTAATGATAAGTACTGAGCGAAGCAGAATTCTTCTGGGACTGATCCCCTGACACTGTATTTCAGGAAGGCCCAAAAAGCTTTCTTAGAACAAGGCGGTACTTCACTTTGTGAGTCTGAGGCCTGATTAATATTTCACCTATATGGAAACATTGGAGTGACATTACACACAGAAAAAGGTTAGATGCTACTGCCCTGTCTAGTGTACCGGTTTATGGAAAAGGAGTTTCTGACAGTGCATTTTGTTACCTGTGCAAATGAAAACAACTGTGCAACAGCAATACTTGGACTATTTTATTCTGCTTGGGTTGATGAGCCCAACACCATAGGCTCCCAGGAAAACTACATTACTGTAGTAATAGTAGCAATGGATATTTTCTTGATGTGTTTCCTCTTATCTCTTTCTAGTTTATCAAGATACAGATGAGGTAACCTTATGTTGTACAGGTCAAATATTCTAACATGTTGCTGAAGTCCTTGATTTGATGGAAATTACCACAGTTTGAGGAATGCTCATCTCAGTTTCAGTTACATAGTTTTTTCTTGTAATTCCTTGTTTATTTATTTATTTCTCTATGAGGAGCATTCAGAAGGAAATCTAAGAAGCCAGAATATGGGTATGGAAAATTTTCAATCAGATGTAAAATGAACACCTAAAGTTAGATAAGGAATGAAATTATTCCTTCAATATGAACTACATACATTCCCATCTCGTAAAGATACCGTAGGACTGGAAGGCATGAGCTAGGATGACCAATTTTTTCTCAGGAAACCATAACATATGCTGTAATTCATAAAGTCACAACATTTCTTCGGAAATTGATCAGTAGGTTGGCACTTTTCCACATCGTCAGAAAGAACAATGTGAGAAAATAAAATGTGGATGCTTCAATAAAACATGAGCCACAGGGGAAACAATTTCATTAAATTAGGCTCAGGATTAGGAGTGCTGAATTAAAAACCTAACATCCAAAAGAGATAAATAACCAGGAAAGCACTTTAGACATCGAAAAATGGGAAACCACCTGGACCCATTATCATCTGTGGTTTTGGTGTGGTTATTCTCATGTTTGGACAAGGGATTATGTAGTTCTACAAGGAGACACCAATGAATGGATGGGACATAGGAAAACAAACCAAATTTTTAAGTACTGGCCAACCAAACATTGGTCTCAGCTGTGTGGAGATCATTAATATTTATGACGCCAAACCTAAACTCTGACCCTTTAGTCAACTAAAAGGGATGAAAATGAAATACAAGAAATGTAATAGACTAACTTTTGATTCACAAGTTCATTGTGGAGACTGCTAAATGTAAGAAAAGAATCTGTGGAGTAATGTGGACAAATTAAAAAAAGACCTTTGATTCAGTCATGGTAATGAAAACTTCAGGATTGCAAACAATTTCTGTAAATGCCTATGTCCTCTGTAATTCTGTCTTCCAAACCAAGATCACCACAGTTAAGAGTGAGTTACTGCCATCTCCTGAAACACTGAAGGGTGCTGATCTACTGCCATTCCAGGAGCCGGTAATGGATTCTGGCTTGTTCTTTTTTACATGCTTAAGCAGACCATTGTTGCCAAATTACATATATGTTTTTACAACATGTGGCTTTTGGTATGTTCAAATCCCACCCCAGCTACCTCCAAGGAGGGATATCTTTCACAAAAACTAAATGACTTCTTTACAGTCAAGGTAAATTAGTGCCCTAATTGCTTGAGAGCCTCTTTGCTTCCCTGGCCAGGAGGTATCCCAGGGAACACGACTATCTCTGAAGCTGAAGTCTGTAGTCACTTGGGAAATAAATGTTCAAAATGAAGAGCTCAGTTAAGAGTTGAAGCTGTGAATGGTAAGAAACTTGTTTTATGGACATTTAAAACCAAATAGACTCCTTCAGGAGAACAGAGACACCTACACACACAGTTTTTCTGAGAGCAAGATCATGGGACCTCACCAACATAAGAACTGATGTGCAGCTAAAATGGCTCTGTGAACATTCTGGCATCTTGTTGTATGGATATTACACATGGGGTTGCCTGGGTTTGAACTGACTGTGTTATGAGGGATGAAATGGGGGCCTGGGCTGTGGGCAGGGTTGGGGAACACCCAGGAGGGCTGGCCAGGGTCAGTAAGGCCTGTGGATTCCTCCATGTCCCTGATCTAGCTACAAATTTATCTGATTTTATCTTGATTTATTTTTATTTTTCAAACTGACTATTATTGGAATGAATTACATCATAATAAAATAAGTTGGTTACCTTTATCTTAGTGCTTTTCCAGTCATACAAGTGATTTCAAGGTGCCTCAGAAACTCCAGTTATCTGGAGTGGCAATCTGCCGCTGCTCTACTGTTGTGCTGCCCATGTCCTACTGTATGATCAAGGCTATTAAAGAAGCTACAGGATATTCTTCCACTAACCTGAATTTTACAGTCAAAAGGAGAGGTAACAGTGATGGATTGCAGCCCATGAATGGAAAGGGGCACATGAGCTGAGGAGTACTGGTGAACACTCTTCACGAGTCCTGAAGAGTACTTGGATCCAGGGAGGGCTGTGCTCTCTCAAAATGTTCTCCTAACGTCAAACAAAACCCTGCAGTGACCTTATAAGAAAAAAAAGACACAAAAAAATAAATTACATGAATAAGTAAGAACTCATCAGTCTTTCTTCATAAATCTCAAATCATTCAACAAGCAGCAAGAATAGCCTTGCCCTCTTTTACAAATAAGTGAAAATCTACACAAAACTGATCTCATTCAGAAATATCTAATTCCAAGTGGCATGCTGTTCTTTGCACCTTACATTGTACTGTTTTACCCTTAAAACTACTCCTTTTCTACAAAGGGCTCTGTAGCCTGCAGATAAATGCCACTCAGATTGCATTTTTATTAATACAATACTCTCTTATAATAGTTCAAAGATTGAAGAACACACTGTATGAACGTGTAGACAGTAGTGATCTATTTCTGAAAGGCAAAACTACATGGAGCCAAAATATTAGTCTGAAGAGATTTCATAGTATTCCAAGGCCACCCAGAAGCAGAATTAATGAGTGTTTTCAGTACACCTTCCTATGTGCATCTACAGCAATGGCTCTTCCATGAATGAATAGAAAATAAATCACAGGCCCCCTGTAGAAAGTCCACTTCACAGAGAGATTAATTTCATGTATATTTTGAGATATACTATTTGAAAAGGAATTATCTTAACTTTAAACAATTTAGACTTCAAAAGTTTGGGTGTTCATTTTGGAGAGCAACTGTCATAGTACGAATCCTATTTCATTAATTTAGGCAATAATAGAAAACTATAGACTATAAATAAATAAAATATATTTATGCAGCAGCTACTATCCTTTCCTGGCACATTCTACCTGACTAAAGGTGTCATAAAATATTGTCAATATTTTTTTGGTGATCGTTGTTGTGCTGTACTATTTTCTTTCCAACATTATCTTTCCTACTGTTACTTTTTAGCTTTTTTTTTTCCCTGTGTTGTAGTAGTTTTAGTTGACCTGTTAGAGCATGCATTTTTTCTTCTGACTTTCACGTGTTTTAACAATTACATAACAAAATACTACTTCACACAGCACTGAGCAGCTTTCCTCATAGAGGCCACGGCAAGAGGTATGGGCTGACAGACTCGTCTCTATGTCTCCTGATATTATTCATTGTGGAGTCCTGGGCCAACACTAGTCTCCATGGTCTTTTCAGTTTACATTCCTTGTTCTAGAAGATGCCAAGAAACAGCAAGAAAGCATTTATTAAATTAGACAGGGAGACATTACAAAACAGGAAGGGAGCTGGATGGATGAGTATTTATCTTCAGAAAGTCCCAGCAAAAGATTTGTTCAAATTGCGGAAGACTATTTGGTTTGGTATAGGCTTCTACCACAGTTCAGTTGGCTAAACTTGTCTTTTTAAATATCTTGTGCACTTTTGGCTTTTATGGAGACACAGAGTATGTTACTTTGAGTGGGACTATACAGGTGCAATGGGGTGAACTTAGTGTTTATTTGTCATCAGTGAGAAATTGTTCCCAATAAAATGAACCTCACAGAGAGGGTGACAGGGTTTTTGTCATTTAAGACCTTCCTTTTTCAAATTAGTAAAAGATACAACATGTATAACTCCAATTTTGAGCTCAGCTGAAATAAACTCTTTATTGCATTTTAAACTCAGAATGAAAGATTACTTTCTATAGGCTCTATTCAGCAAAAAAGTCCAATTTTTGTGGTTTTGGCAATAGTTTCCTTCTGGGCTTCAATAGTTTAACTTTCACTAAGCTGAAGTCTCAATTAAGAGCCAGAAGTTTCTCCACACCTCTCCCTTGAGAATCAGCCTGGAGGTTCTGGCAGCAGCTCTTTACTGGTATTGAAAAGATGTCATGATCCCAAAACACATACTTTTGCTTTATATTTACTCATATTTGCAGTCTACCTTAACTCTGTCTTGACGCTGGTCAAGTGTTAATATTAGCATATATATGTTTAAACAAAAAGCTAGAACTAACCAGTTACTTTCTCTTTTGAATATGTATGGCTAGAAACAAATATCAGTAACACTGAGATGGAAATTAGAAAGTAATCCCATAGACAAGGCAATTACCTTAAACTAGCTTTTAAAATCCAGAAAACACAGAGTTAAGGTTAGACTTAAGAATCCCAAATACATTAGCATGTGGAAATATAGGACAGTTACCAAAGCAACTGTAAATTTATTTGTCTTACAGGCTTCTACTACTCTTCTTTTGGTTATATCTCCTCTCTAGACTGAGTACCTGCATAAACTGTAATATAAAATGGAATTGTGATTAAGGTATTCCAGTGCAAGATTGAAAAAAAAAAAAAAAAAAAGAAGTTTTTAACAGACCTTCATTTTTCCTAGTGTTGCTTAGTTTCAAGAATTAAAAAAAAAAAGGGAAGAATCTTGGCTCTCTCTTTGTAACCTAATGTTATAATAATCCTGCTATCTCATCTCGGTATCAAGGCAGTGAGAACTGCATAATGTCCAGGAGCTAATTTACTCTGCATAGGATATGCAGGCTTTCAACTGCAAGCTGTAACAATTGTCTGTAGCCATACACTGAGTAGCAAAGATTTAAGTACAAGTGATTTCCCCTAATTTTTTACTTGGGACTTTACAACCTGAAAACCATTCAACATTTTTTTATACGAACTATATAAACACAGACATTGTGTAAATCCATACATTTTAATGCAGATGGAATATTAGGTAAGTTTGCAAATTTAATATGCCATGGAAAGGATTAGATACAGGTATGTGCATGGACGGTGCCCCCAGCCCAATAACATGATTAAAATGCATTTTCTCACAGGGTGTATTGGTAAACAGATGCAGAGGGAGTTCCAGAATCTCCTAACTTCCACTGCAATGAATATAGATGATGTGCCTGGGGACATTATGCATACAGAGTATTTGTGTCAACTGTAAATGTCCAAATTGCCTTTAAAACGTAGCTGTAAAAACTGATCCTGATGTAAGATAAATTCTGAGTGAGAAAGCAGTAAGAGAGCATCTCCCAGCCATAAGACTCAGGTTCTTCCTCTTTTCAGTAGCAATGAGCAGGTAGGCTGAAGTGTGCCTAATTCTTTGGGTATTCTGAAATGGACTACAGCTAGTACGAAAGTTATCCATTTTCCAGGTATTCCTAAGTTCATTCCCCCAGGAAGACAAATCAATTATATGTGGAAGTCTGAAGGAGAAATACTTTCTGTTAAAGAAACTGTTCTGATATACGGAATAATAAAATATTTTTCCCCATGTGCATATAGAAAGTAGCAGTGGTATCTTAAAAATGCAGAGACACAAACAAATCACCATGGAGGAAGCTCAGATCAGTTGTCTTTCAAGAGTCACATGCACTGTGCTTCATCTCATATTTATCCCCAGGTGCAAGAACACAGATAAACAGCTATTGGGAAAAGGAGTTTTTCTGCTACAAATTCCTATCCCATCCCACCCCATCCCATCCCACACCCTTTTTGTTGATGTGCTAGTGTTTTGTGGTTGGATGGAAAGAGGTGAATCATTTAAGAGAATCTATAAGACCTATTACCTGTCTGGAAAGTGATGATGTAAATTTACCCTGTTAAGTGCCTAAGGGGATTTTAGAAGCAACATGCATCGTTCTGAGTTTCAAAATGTCCCTTCCACAAAACAGGCAATTTTTAATGTTTTTTTCAGATAGAAGAGAGAAGTCTGTCATTACAACTTAATGGTTAACAGAGAGGTGAAAGATTTACCCTGATGAGATATAGACGGACAGAAAAGGTTACGGGTGCATATTGCAATAGGTCTCCTTAGAAGTACATGAATATGAAACAAATATTGGAAAAAATGGTTACAACAAGTCAAAGGACATTGAATATGCAAATAGAATGGAAGCAGAAACTAAGAGAGCTTCCCATGACTGGTAGGTGGATGTATGTCAGAACTAACCATTATGAATCTTCGGTTATGGATCTAGATTGGTAGATTCAGATGAGTAAAACATCTGCCAAAATTTAAGTGATAATCCATAAGAACTATACATGAAAGGAAGAATTTAGGACGTTATATCTGTATGGTCATAGACACAGATTTATACACGAGGAAGAGAAGATGGAAAAAATTAGTTTATTTCAACACTGAAGAAGGTGGAAACACATTTATTTGGCAGAAGGATATTTATCTGGAAAAGCTGCAATATAGAACAGGATACACACAGTAGTCATCATATGAGAAGAAGTTACCTCAGAGATGCTTATAGCATCAGTTACTGGGGACTTCCCAGCCACATTACCAACACAAGAAGAAGCTGTAGGGAACACTGCTCTAAGTGTCCTCACCATAACTGCAGCCTCCTCTGAAGTTCAATACCTTTCTCTCCAACAAATATGAAAAAAAAAGTAACAATATAACTTTCTCTAATTTCAGAATATCACATTACCCCAGCCATATTACAGTAGAGTGTAGATGGAGGACAAAACAGTAGAAGGGATCCTGCAAAAGCTAAACAGAAGCTTATCACATTACAGTCTAAATTTCATATGCAGTAGAAAGTGGAGTAATGAAACAACCATCTCCTAACAGGAATGTATTGCAATACTGAGTGTTTGAGTACTAATGGAAAGGAGAAAACAAAATGCTTTGAGAACAAGATGTTAAGGTAAAAAGAGTAATTAGTTAAATCCCCTTCGATATATAGGTTTTCCTTCCCTTCCCGTTCCGACATTTTGAAACATGGCTTTGGAACTGAAAGCAGAGACCAGCCTAGGCTGTTTGTGATGGCCTGGATATTTTCAATAAGTGCTTCAGTAGTGGGCACACGTCTCCATCACATGGCTTAACTGAACAGGATGGGAGGGAACCCATTCACAGGCACAGAGGGAGTGTTACAGTTTGTCTGAACAAAACCATATACTAAAAGTCCTGTCTCAGTGTGGTTGGAAACTTTGTTGTATATCAAAAGAAATCCAGACAAAAGGGCAGTTCCAAGAGAGACACTACAATGGCAGCCTAATGCAGTGTGACAGACTTGAGTGAAATACAATCTACAGTAATAATTTGTTGTATTATCAAAATCTTGCCAGGTAGCTGATGGTTCTATTAGAAACCGACAATTTCAAGGTACCTACAAGTAATATGTCACAGAGCATCAGTTAACACCTGCTCATCTTTAGTTTTTATAGGCTATTTCCACAACTTAAATAAGGTTCTAGTTTTCCTGCTAGCTAATGAAACAGGTGCCGTGTCCATTTAAAAACATTTATTTTATTATACTAATTAACTCAAGACCAGCAAAATTCATTCATCCCAACAATCTTCATTGCTCTTCTTTGAGTTATTACAATAGTTATAAAAAAGTCATTACTGCTCATAGCATAAAAATATTTTCCCATTAAAACAGTGGCCTGCTTTTAATAAATCCCAAGGTTATTGTTGGCTCTGGATTTCCAACATGTAACCAAATGAATATTTTTCTGTGTGCAAGTCATGAAACTTAATATACTCTGTAAAACTGTTCAAATCCTTCAACAACTCATTTAGTCTATGCAGATGTCAAGAGAGACGAAGCTGTATTTTAAACTGTTATATAGTCATGATTGACCTTTCATTCATTGCTATTATCTCCACAAGCAGGAGGTGTCATATTGGCAACATTTCTACTGGGTTGCTGTGGAAAGAGAAATTTGTCTACTGCGGTATCAAGAGGATAACCTACTTCAGAGCTTTACCTGCAACTGCTGTGCATTTTTTCAGATAGATAATAACAATATAAAGGGCAACATTTATTCTTTCTTTTGCAGATGAGTCAGGTAAGTTGTTGGTTATCTGACTATTTTCCTAGGGATAAAATTTAATCCATTAAAGTAAAAGAATTCCATTTGCTACTGCTCTGATTTAACCCATATTTTTAAACTCAAAAGCTATTCCCAGAAGGTCTGCTTTCTCCATCTGAAGGATGAACAGGTTTGACTGTTCTTTCAGCCTCATTCCACATTGAAGTCTCTTTATCGAGACTTTTCGGTGAAATATTTCATTGCTTTTCTTTTCATGAGAAAAATATTTCATTTTTACAGTATGAATTAACTCTCATGTAATTTTATTATGGCTCCCATTCAAGAAAACATCCTTATTCTGGAACAATATACAAACCACAGCTCTTTTGTGCTGCATGTCCCACCATTTCTGAATGCTTCAGCAAATGGCTGGTACTGAGCACTTTCCTGGGAATTCATACTGTAGTGGATTTAACCAAAATTAAGTTATTAATTATGGTAAGGGATTTACCTATGCCTAAGTGACAAAAATGCACAAGAATCCCTTCAGTAGTCTCCAGCTTGGGTGAAACAATGATTTGGTGTACAGAGATACTCTCACCACCATCACTTGTTTAGGCTTTTTTAGATTGAAATAGCCATATCTGTTGTGCTTAGTCCTGGACTCAATACCGTTAGAAATATGGTCAGAAATTTGACAGCCAGCTCAAAATTAGGCTCCTCTTGAAATGCATCTCTGTATCCTCACAATTTTCATAGGACCTAACAATCTTTTATTTTCTCAGAGCTGTGAGCCTCCATACCTTCAAAGGCACCTAGTTTACAGCACCACGGGAACCTGATGGCTGAGAAGAGATATAACTGAGCTTCACAGCATCTGGGTTGAGTCTTTCATAGGATTATAGGGTATTCAAATTACTTTCCCTAGGAAAGGCACGTAAAATTTATACAGGTCCCATTTTAGGTGCCAAGCAGGTATGTTAATCATCCCTGACAACTCTGAAAAGATTGTAGAACTAAATTAGGCATAGATCCTTTTAGTTAGCTATATTGATAACATAATATTTCAGAAATCGTAAGGCCTAAGGAGATCATAATGATTGTTATGTTTATAAATTCCTATTTATAGGATTTATAAGATAACAGTGTTAAAGAAACTCACCGGGTGATTTTACATCAAGCTCATAACATTTCTTTGAACTATGTTATGTATTTTAGAAAAGTATTTAAAGGCTTTAGATGATATGTAGCCTACCAGAGGTGAGAGAGAGTCTCAGAAAAAAAGTCTTGCCAAGAGTTGTTCTCAATACTAGTTGGAAAGGTGGGTGGTTTATAACAGAAACTTACCTGTAACTTTACGGTACACCTAGGACCACCTGCAGAGATGCCTGTCTCTAATGTGAAATGTCTCCCCTTGAGTTTGGTTGGCTTGAGTACATCTCCTTTGCCTGACGTGGCTGCTCAGGGAGCTTTTGCTCGCATAATGTCTGCAGGGAGAAAGGCTGACCATTTCCTGGATTCAAAAAGAAAGGCATAATTATATATCAGATAACTTAAAAATTACATTTTGAAGATCAGTTTTCCGTTTTTGTATTTCTAAAATCCTTCTTACCACTCATGAATATCAGTGAAACCCAGGTGGACTGCAAGCACTCAGCACCTCAGGACCAGCTGTATAACAGCCAGTAACTCAGGATAACTTTGTTTTTCTCAAATGGAAAGGTTTGGTGACTAAAGGCTCAGTCTATGGCTTACCTCTTAACAGTTATAAAACTTGCCTGCCTATAGAGTCAATTTTCTGAGAATAAACTCAGCACAGCACTGCTGCCCAAACCAGCTTCAGTCACCAAGCAACTCCTGTGCGCTTCCCTTGTCAACAGAGAGCATTGCTGCTGGTGGAGGCAATACCCAAGGAGCTGTCATAATGGCTGTCCTTGTCATTCCTCAAGAAATTCCTCAGCTGGCAGCCATTTCACCAGAGGGAGGCTTTCTCCTTTTCCTGGAAACCAGTTCCAAGGATTTCTTTTTATCCCAATTGCAACTTCCCTCTTTGTCCAACAAAGCAGTGAGCAAAAGAAGCTTTTTCTTCAGTCAGCTCTGCTCTGAAGGGCTGGCAGAAGTTGGATTGCAGAAATAGGGAAAAACCTGACAGGGAAAGCAGTGTGGGGTGTGGGTGCACAGGTGGCCACGCAAACAACAGGGAACTGACACTAGAAATGCTGGCAGCACTCCAGTCTAAAGCCAAACCTGCTGATTGCTGCCTTCTTCAAAGAAATCTAAAAGAGTAAATAAATATCTGATAAAGAAGTCAAAAGCATTGTATCCCAAATATGAAATAAGACATTGAGACCTTCTGGTACAAATCCTTCTTTAGCACTCTTCTATGAAGCGGCAACACAGACATTTGTAAAAGAAGCTCTTCAGCAAAAAGAAGCTCTGAAGTGCAACTAAAGCTGTGTTTTATTAATTGCCTTTTTTTTCTTTTGTGAAAAAAATCTACCTTACTTCAGAGTTGTTGTATTAATTAATTCAGAAAAATAACATTATAATCTCAGGCAGTTTACAGATGTAGGTTAAAAGTAACATGACTGTGTCTGTTTTATGTGAGGACACCTAGAAATGTAAACTTCATCTTCCAGACATACCAGAAGGAAAGAATTAGAGTCCTTTGCTTTGATCTAACCCCAGATTATAATTAATAAGATGCCTTTTACATACCTAATATATCGTATTACATTGAGGCAGAGGTAAAGGTTGTTTGGTAGCTTTTCATGTGAAAATATATATGTTCCTATATTCGGTTTTTTTAATCTTATATTCATAATATTTTCTGGTTTTACAATGTTTGTTTTAGGAATACCACAACAGCCTCATAAAAGGATTTCATGCCAAATCACTGCTATGTATGTACTCTCAACCTCACTAGAGATTTTATCTGGGAATATGTATGTGTGTTCAGTCACTTGATGCAGAACAGCTAAACAGCGATCAGGAAACTTATTTTCAGTATCAAAGTGTAGTTACAATCTCTTCCTCTAAAAAGGTGTGCCTGCAGACAGGCACCTGGAGAAGCCCATCACTGCATGAGACATCTGTCACTACATGAAGTCAGTGTCTGTCCCTGCAGTTATCTTGGGATGTGGTACCACCATGATATTTCAGCCAAAGGCTGGTACAGAGCTCAAAGGTTTCTTGCATTTTGACAGATTTCAGTTCAGTTTCAGCAAAGCCTTGCCCCTAAATATTTTGTATTGGTTGAATCATCCTTCATTTTTAAATTTATTATTTAGAAACACTAACTATTTTCCATTTTAAAGTGTAGCCATTGCCCATTTCCTTTATTTGTCTTTGTTTTTAGAATACACCATTTCCTGCAATGATCTCTCTGCCAAAAATAAAAATTATTTCCTCTACTGACTAACGTCAATACCTTTGCAAAAAATTTTGCATACAGAGAATAATAACTCAAATAACAGGGATGAGTTCGAATCAGCTTTATACATGATGTGCAACCAGACAATAATGTTTGTCAGTGTAATTTCACACCTCTGCCTTCTCTTATGGACATGGATAGAAGATTTGTTTTCCAGCAGCATCTGAGGCAATGGCCTCCACTTTGTATATAGAATTATTTGTGTCAAAGCAATTTTGCATGCTTTTCAGCCGTAATGCTTAAGGGTGGCTGAGATCTATGACATTTTGCAGTTGCATGCTGGGACAAGTAGTCCCCCAGAGGGCATACTTCCCATATTAAAGGGATTACAATCTCCCCATTTTCTGCATATCTGATTTAGATCTTCAGCTCCATGCGAGCTGCCAGTGCAATCACTCAGTTGGGCAACATTTGGATGTTTCTCTCTTAGGCTTTCCAGCCTGTTTTAATATACAATATCTGTTCTGTTCAGATCTTGGCTCTGTTGAACTTTCTTTTCTGGAACTGCAAAATATCATAAGTTTGGCTGCCTAGCACCACTGCCTAATGTAATACTCCCTAACTCGTCCTAAAAAGCCTGCCAAAGTCAGATTACTGCAAACATGAAGATCAGATATGTCTAATATAACTTTAGAAAAACCATGTGCTGTTTCCGAATTTCTATTATTGTTCTGGAAAGAAAAGCAGCAAGAAAGGATTTGACATCTACTGTCTGCTCTGGTAGCTGTGGTGTCTACTTAGAAGAAATAGATAAAACGCATATGTCAGTCCTGCAGTACATCTGCATTTATTTTAATAAAAATTCTAATTAGGTTGCAAATCTCATTTACAACCCTAAATTACTTTCTTTAGAAAAAGAAAAGAAAACCCAAAAATTTTCAGAATGTATTAACTTCCTATATTGAAAGTACTCCTACCTGACACAGCCAAAGAATTTTCCACCACAGTTAAAAGCAGTGCTTCCTTCTATTTCTCTGTGAATCTAACACAAAAATGGTCACAGAAGTGGCTCAAGAAAGGTGTATGTTTTTCAGATGCAGAGTGTTCTGTTTCTCACTAAAGTACACCCATTGTATTATTGAAAAAATATTTTAATTATAAATGCAAAACCAATTGAAAGTATGTTCCATGTATCCTCATACAGAAATCCTCATCCTGACCTCAAAAAAATTTAAGTTAACTAACTTTAGAGGCATTAGTAAGGTTGATCAGATGAGGGATTTCTTTCTTAGAGATGGACAAATCCTCCAAATTCCATGGAGCTGTGAAAAAAACCCCATCATGGTAATAATGTTATAGATCAATATCATGTCCACAGAGTCAAAAAAATGACTCTCAAAGTCCATTCTGCTTCAGAGAAACCTTTTTTCCTGTTAAATTAAAATGGGTATTACAATGAATTGTCCAGCCTATAACTAAATCACAGCAGTGCAAAATAATCTGCAGCCAGTACAGTATTTATCCTGTAGCTACGAGGGTTCCCACAGCTTATTTTCAGGTTCTTCTTCAAATGTGCAGTCAGCTTTCATGAAAAGACAAGTTCAAGAGAAGTTAACACAGTGGTACTGAAGCCAGCAAGAGGAATGGTTATTTTGAATAATTTCAGTTTGGAAATTATTGCTGTAAAATCAGTGAGACTGACTGAGGGTAAAGAGAGTAAACTTTGGTCATGTTTTTTTGGCACCAATGAACTGAAAACCTCACTGAAAAGGAGAATTGTACCTCTGTAATGTTTGGATTATGTTCCCTTTTGCACTTCTTCTGAGCTCTGAACACCTCCACAATGCTTTGGAAGAAATCTGAGCTTTGTATGCAGACTCCTTGTCATCAGAAGAAATCACACCAAAAATACAATGCCCTGCAAGGAGTGTACAAGGATGGCAGAGTGATCCTGGGCTTTTATTCTCCAAGCAGTGTTTGGTCCACAGTCCTTGAAGAGAAAGAGATGCAAACAAGACACTTCTGTGACACTTCTGGGAGCTTCTGCAACACAGGATGCCTTTGCTCCTGAAGCACTGGGCATGCTAGTGGCATGACATTCTTGCCATGATTAGTGCTGTTTCTTAAAAGGTTTAAAGCTTTTAAATTTTAGCCTAAAAAGTGCCATAACATGGACATGCAGTGACTGAAAAATATGGTGCATTGCTAACAGGATAGCTAGCTCTTCAGGTCCCAGTCGTCTTCTCCCCAGACCCTGGTGAGTGTCATGCTGACACCACTACAGAATTTAAAAAATGCACCTTTTATAGTTTCCATTGCCTTAACCTCCCCTCCCTAAGTGCTTGCCCTTCCTCATGGCCTCCTCACACACTACACTGTCAGCCCCCATCACAGCCCCCGGTGTTCCCTTGTATGTGGTTTGAAGGTCAATCATATGCTTATGCTGTGTCTCAGATGGGTTCTCAGTGGTGAAAAGGCAGCCAGTTCTGCAGCGCTAGGAAAACAGCAGCTGTCTGGCTGGAAACAGGCAGTTACACTGAGTGTACCCAGGAAGAGCAAGAGCATCTCCTTTGAGCTAACATGCGCGTGCTGCCTATTCCACAGCCTTTGGTGGAGTCCTTATTCCCAACTACATCAGTAGGGACTTACTAAGCAGGGATCGTTACATCCCTTGGGTTGCATTCGTATAATCCACGGAAACAGGACTGTAGAATTCTCCATGCCTTAGCACTGGCCCTGTAATCTCTAGATAAGTACTGCTTCTACTAGCAAGCTATCACCAATTAAAACAAGATGCTAAAAAATATTTAATGGTTCTCATGCTAATCCCAGTCAGTAGTCAGTTTCTGAACACACTCTGGCCAAACTAACAAATGTAGATAATAAAATGGTGTTTAAAAAAAAAAAAAAAAACCCAAAACTATTTTTGTGATTAGACAAACATTTCAAGGAGTATATGAATCTTGTTAACATGTCATTCAGAGTATAAGACAGATACGAATTTTTCCACATTAAGGTCTTAAGATAGGATATCCCATCAGTCCACTTCTCAGACAATTAGCATATTAGCTGAATTTGCTGACAGGCATTCTGTGTGAGATTTATATCTTCTTTCAGTCCAAGTGAAATATTTGTCTTTCTGCAGTGTTTTCCAAGAACATACAGCATGCTTGAGAACTTTACTGTCCTATTTTGATAACCAAGTCCAAAAATAAGCTTAGAATGAATTGCCCAGCCCAGCTCTCATGAAATGTCAAACCGAAGCTGGCAAAGGAAGATAACAGATCATAAAGGTGGTATTCTCATGGAGCTAACTGGTGCCATTATGCTTTAGGCTCTCTCCATTGCTACACTGTGTACCCTTACTTGGAAGGGTTTATAACTTGGCTGCAAAAATGTTTTCTGGGTGAAACTTGGCAGATAAATTCTTAGCTTAAGCACAAATAAGTTTTGAAACAAATTTATGCAAAAAAAAAAAAAAGGCAAAGAAAAAAAAATCTATCTACACTGAGGCTTTGAGCAATGTATAGTCAAACTGAGTCAATCTGGTAAGCTACAACATACCCAGCAGAGCCCTGATGCAACCCGTGAGAGCTAGCTCTGCCCATCCTGCTAGTGTTCCCGCACAGGAACCAATATGACAGCTGAATCATGACCTGAAAAAGACAGGTCTCTTCCACTAGCTCAGCTGAATCAGATGTGGTCACTTGAAAGAAGCCACCATGCTTGCAGGAGGAGACAGGGCTGAAAAAGCTTGTCCTCCTTGGAGTGGCTGCAGGCACAGGAGTAAGGGCTTGGGGTCACAGTTTAGTCTTCACTCACAAGAGCCTGTGGCAGAGGTGGGGCCCAGCCCTTCCATTGGAAAGATTTGATGATTCTTCCTTTAGTGAGATTTGCAGACACCCTTTCAGGATTCACATGCTCCATGTTCACAGAATAAGTAGCAAGTCACAATAGTCATACCTTCTTCAGGAGTGTTTCTCCTGCAGCACTGTCAAAGAAGTCACATACTTGTTAAACCTCTTAAGATTCCCAGTACAAGGCACATTGCAAACATTTCCTATTTCACAAATAGACCACCACAGAGGGAAGTAAAGTATTTTCAAGTCCCTCAAAGACACGATAAAGCCCTCTCCCACTTACCTGCTCTTTTGATGGCGGTTCAGGCGCAGTAGACTGGTTTCAGCTCTCTTAAGATAGTTTATGATTCTCACTGACCTATCCCAGAGAGACTGCAGAGCAAAGAGTCCTTAATCTCACCTGATTAGCTGAAATGCGCAAGGAACCCTTTTCCCGGCTAGAGTCAGATACTGCTTACTTTTATTGCAGCAGTCGTGTTACATGGCCAAGTTATGTGGTATGGCTGGACAATCTTTGTGATTGGGAAGGACTCACGTGTACTCCCAGCCGGTTTTTATTCACAAAAAATGGTAACTCTTCATTTCAGCATTTCCAAAACAAAGTGGTTTGCTTTTCTGGATTAGATATGAAAAGGACATTGAACAGAATTCCATTAAACAAACAAACAAAAAATTAAAAAAAAAAAAAAAAATCCCCTGAAGCAAACCAGCCAGAGAAAAAAAAATGATGGCATATAGCCCACAGTTTGGGCAGTCTGTTTGCATATGAGGAGCATTTTGAACATCTTATCTTCCTGGAGAGGGCACTCATTCACCTTTGAACAAGACAGTCATTCTGATTTGTCCTTTCTGTCCCCATGAAAGCTTATTTTTTCAACGCCCCCCCCCCCCAAGAATTCCCCATATGTATGTGGTTAGGAGGGGCACAGCCTTGATTTAACATGCTTGCTCTGACTCAAGCTCAAAGAGAAAGTGCCTCCATGCTCTCCTTCTCAGGAGCTAAGAGGAAGAGCAACAATGGGTAAAAAAATCTAAATTTAAACCACATAACCTTAGTTTCTATTTTGGCTATTCACCTGAATTTTGGCCATGGACTGAATGAATTCTCATAGAGCAAATGTAAATTTTAACAAATCTGTATAGATCTACAACAAATACCTGTCTTTAGTTCCTCAACATTGTCCAATGAAATACCATTGCATTAAGTCTGTGAGAAACAAGTTCAAACTAAGACTTTCATAAAAGATTTAATGAGGTAACATTGTAGAACTAGAGGATAGTTTTATGACCTAGAAGATCTAGAAGAATTGAGAGTAGATTTATATTAGCTATTGGGCATCTAACTTTATCGTATTGTCAAGAAATTATGAGTTTCTAGGAATGGCATACAAATGTGGACAGGAAACATCAAGGTAAATGCCTGATTCTACAGTGGGTATACAAATCAAGAGCTGATGCTAAGAATCCAGCCATTTCCGTTCAATACAGCTCCTGAGAAATTAACAATCATTAAATTAAGCTTCTGAAAACATTTGAATAGGTCTCTATATCCGATATATCTTTTGACCCAATCATCTACTCAAACTGGTAGTAGGAAATGCTGTTTTGTACATCTTACAGTGCAAGAGTTCTCGGAAATTACTTTTTTACCAGTTCCCAACATCCAAGTAGAGAATCAACTCTTTGGAGTTAACCCAGATTTACCTCTTCAACTTTTTCTGCTTGTTTTTTCCTGTACATATACTGAAAATGATGCTATATCTGTACTAAACTTTAGGTTTTTCATAGTTTTGTATTGCTGTACCAAGACATTCCAAATTTGCAACTTTTTCTTGCAGAAGACACATCATTGTTAAAAAAAAAAAAAAGGGGTCACTTCCATTTTTTGGAATCACAATAAGCACTAGCTTCAGCCATGGGTGAAATTAAATTAAACATATGAATTTAAAAACCTGAATAAAGGAAATCCTGATATCTTTATGTACAGAATTTCATGGATGCCACCCTTAAGGATAACTGTAATACAAAGAAATGGTGGCGTTAAATGTTGAACATATTATAAGAAAATGAAGTTGATGTGTGTAATCTAATATAAACATTGTTAATTGTTTGTTTCTCTTGGTTCTTTCAGGCTCATTCGCTCTCCAAGTTGGTTGGCATTCATTCCTCAGTAAACCAATTACTTCAGGACTCCAGTAGATTTGCATTCACTGCTCTCAGTCAACTCTCTTATACTCAGGAAAACTTATTCATGATGTGCAAGAAAAACTCTGAAGAGAATTGAGATCTAGGGGATTGGCCAGGTTTAATACAAACTGTAGAACTGAACTGCTGCTAAAGTCAGTCTTTTTAAGACATGGGAGTTCTTTAGAGGCACTCAGAGCTTAACTTGCTGTGGCAGCAGTGGCAGTATTCAAATGCATAGGACTGGATGGAGAGCTCACAACTGCTCCTCACCATTTTAGGTTTCTGTTCTAGTTTGTTATCAATCAGGTCAGACACTGGACTTCAATACATTCCTGCACATAGCTGACTTTGCAGAGATACCACTGGAGGGTCAGGACATGAGAGGGGTTGAGGAGAGCTTTCTGACTTATTAGGACCTCTGAAAGCTTGACCCTGATCATCAACCACACCCTTCCAAAATGCCAAACATCATTCTAGCTGCTTTGGAAGAAAGCTGAGTTACAATCTTCTGACAGAAGATCAAAGCAGGAGCTTAAAATAAGTTATAATTATTCAGCTTGACAGCCTTTAAGATGGCTGCCATTTTGTCTCCACCAAGTTGAAACAGGACTGCTTAATATTGGTATATTTTTTGTCTTTGCATTTAGTGTCCCTTCTCTCACTTTCTCTCTCAGTGTAATAAGATAAAGCTTTATTACAAACTCTGCTATAATTTCTCAGTAATCTGAGAGGATAACCACAGCTGCAGTTTTGAGGTTGCCAACAATTCCTGCTACTGGCAATTTTCCGTCAGTCTTGTTAAGAAAGTTGCCACAATTTTACCACAAATAGTAAGTCTGTGGCATACTCCTGAATTTGCATACAATTGCCTTTAGCTTACCAAAGTGATCATTTCTGTTAACAATAGCTCTCTAAAGCTGGTTGAAAGTAGGGCTTCAGCCAAGCCAATCTGGTTTACATTATGCAGAGTATTTTAATGTGAAACTTTTAATAGAAATCATCACCAGAGTCACTTTAGGATCATGTCTCCTATCTGCAAGACTTGAAAAACTGATTATATACTTGCTTTTTGGATTATTTGTACTGCTTTATCCACACACACATACAAAATCATTGGAAGGATGTTTAGCCAAAATTTAAGTACAAGTTATTTTGTTAACATTACTAAAATGCATGTTCAGCAAATCCATTTGGCTGTATTAGCTCATAAATTTATGCAGCTTGAGTCCTTACACTCTGTTACTAGTGATTAGAAGAAAATCTGTACTACATTGCATTTGTGTTGCCATTTGATTTCGTGGGCTAAGTAGTTGTTATATATGAAGTCAGCTACAAAAAACTCTAAATCTATTTATTTGTAGTGATATTTAGAAACAGGTAAAACTGGTTTGGTTAAGGATTTTTAATGAAATGTGCTAAAACGTCACCTGAATTGATTAACTTGGACAAAGTGTCAGTTTGTGATGACTTATTTTTCTGAACACAGCTGAAACACTGTGAATCGTCAGATTTTCTTTAAATTACTTCTTTTGGTATACCTGTAGAAATATAAAATTGATTCTCCAAGATAATTTACAATTTCATTAATGATTTTAAGTTGGGACATTCTTCCTGTAATCCACAAATCTCAAACTTTCATTTGGGTTACGTTTTCAAAACAACCAAACATTAAATAGTTTTCTGTAAAAAGATAAATACATTTTTTACCGAAGCTGTTCTTGCAGTAAGTCCAGTCATGTCATGTAGTTTCTCAGAGGCACGTGAAAATCAGGTGTGTCATTGCATGTACATTTTGCTTACACTCATGCTTCATCTTGTTTTATGAATTAGCGTATCTCTGAGAAGGATGGAACAATTTAAACGCTCTGAAATGTTGTGGTTTTGATCTAAAAAAAGCATTGTGGCTGGTCATATAGGGAGAGTCCCTAAAATACTAAGGACATTTTTTTTAATAACAAAAAAATCACCTATTCAGCAGGTTTTAATTTTTTTCAGAGGAGTTTGACAGTATATTAAATTGTCCAGTCATTAAATGCTGACACTACAATGAAGCCACCTTCTCTCTTGATCATATAATTCTCTCTGTAACTGAAAAATCTTTAGCCCAGCCATCCACTTAATAGTGTTTTCTTTACTAAAAAGTAGTGTTTTACTGATAAAAATGGAACAAGTCTATTCTTCAGGGTGAAAGTTAATTTTCTAAACCTCTGCTATTTTAAAGGCTGGCACAATGGTAGATCTGCAAATCCCAGCTAGTTTCACTGGTGTTAGATGTCCTTGAAACAAAACAGATGCTGGAGCTTTTTTTCAGTACTGTTCAATGTGAATTTTTGGATTCTGGAAGCCAATTAAAAATGATAGGACAGTTACTGGTAGCTTTCAACTCTATCACCTTTTAGCCTCCAATTAGAACTGGACTGCTTAATTTTGAATGGATACAGAGGACAACAAGGCTCATTATTCATTCTCTTCCTTCGGAGAGTGGAATTCTAATAGGACAAAAGTGTTGTAAATAAATGGACAAACACTGAGCTGAAAAACATGTAAACATTTGCTTTCAAAATCTTTAGCTTAGGACTCATCTCAATTTATTTAATATCAAGATTTATAGTATTAATTCCAGTCACATGCGCATTTCATCATGTGACATCTGGCTTGGACAAGTTGACAGAGGAGGTTGCTTTCACAAATCTTAAGACTAAATGGACAGATCACTAGGTAACGAAGGTCTTGACCGCCAGTAAAATATTTCCTTAGAATGATTCATCTTCTTAAGAAGCTATCTCTTTTTGACCCAAGAGCAAGTTAAATTTGGCACACAGTTCATCCATGTTTAGACTAAATGCAATGTTAATTAGCACTGTTGGGGTATTCTTTTTTTTTTTGTCTGTGCTGATGAATTCATAAAACCTCTGAGTACTAGAACCAGCTGCTATATTACTAGTACTGTGGCACCCTTACTTTTCAGACTGAGGTTGAGGTACCCTCTTGCCTATGGGCTTGAGTCCATCCCATATAACCAAAAAAAAAAAAAAAAAATCTTAAAACACTACGAACAAACATAGATTTGGATGGCTTTCTTTATCCAAAGAAAAGTTATGACCATATTAGTTAGGAGTTTTCCCCACTCATAGTGCTATAAGTTTATAAGCCAAAACAGAGTTCCTTGGTGGACTTACAACATGATTTTGACTGCAATTCTCAAAGTGGACAAGAAGTTTTAAATATATCGTGCAGGTTTCTGTAGGCAGGGTGTAATAGTTCTACTGAGACACAGGATGTTCCTGACCTCCAATGAAGTATTTAATCCTTACCTTCGTCCTCTCTTCCAGTTTTGATCCTTCCTCACAGATACAATATTACACCTATTTATAATTAAGTTGATTTAATTAAAAAAATGTTTTTCATCAGATCAGCCTTCAGGTCTGTCTCCAAATTGCCCTGTTAGTATGGTCTCCTAATCAGACTGCTGGTGCTGTGTATGAATTCCTTCTTTTCTCAGAACGGTCTGGTATATATTGTTATGATGAAATTTTAAAAGCAGCAATGTAACATTAATTTAGAAAGACAAGCATTTAGTCAACCATTCATTGTCCATGGAGCAAAATATCAAATATCTTTTCTTTGTCCTAGAAACTCGGAAGCTTAACTACAAACATCACATTGCATGTGATCTTCTAACCAGATGAAATGATCAACCCAAAGAAAAGTCATGTAACAAACACCAAATGAGACAAACTTTATTCTGATTATTCAGTCTTGTTTCCTTATTATTCTTCAGGTCACAATAATAATTTGTGATTCTTTTCACAAAGGAATTTGTTTTATAATCTGCACACAACAGCTAAGCACCATTCATCATCACAGCTTTAGCCATTCATTGTAAGTTTTTAACAAAGAAGTGCATTCAATTTCCAGGGCAACCTGTGGCTTTTATTCTAATTCACAATCTAAACAGGTAAACCACAGAGAAGTTAGACTGCAAGAGATCACAGAGAAGAAATTGGGCATCACAGGCAGGTAAAGTCTGAGAACTAATTTCTGATGAGAGACTGTGCCTGCAGAATGGTTTTGTACTTTATCTCAACTGCTGCTTCAATCTATGCTTCCTTTGTACTGCCCCTCAAGAGTAATTCTTCATAAAATTCACTGACACCGGGCAGTTAAGCGGGCATTAAAAAGTTGCTTAAGACTACAAAAAGAGAAGTGAATATAGTTCACTGTTCATCTGTTTGTGCAAGATAAAACAATTCAAGAGACTTCTTCTACTTCCATATTTCCATTTCAGACTTTCCTTGATGTTACATATCTATAATGTCTACCCTACTTCTGTTAATGTTCATGTAATACTTGCACAAAGATTGTCTACAGATAGATTTCCTAAATGCCCTTATCTGCATCTGGTTAGGAAGCCCACCCCAGGGTGTCACTGGGCCGTATTGACCCCTGAAGCATCCAGATGAGATTAAATTCAGTCTCTGAATTCGTCATTTTCAAGCGGTTCTGTGCTAATCACTGCACCTCCTGTAATTTAAATTGTTTCTTAATTGCATTAGGAAGAAATCCAGAGCAAACTCTTCTCCTTGTTACCATCAGTAGAAGCTGTTGATGGAATATGCTCAGTCACAGCAGACCCACCAGAATGAACAGACTGTGGTTTCCTGTTCCAAGGAAGGAAACAATTGGATTTTCCCACAAGCACATAAAAGACGCTGCTTCTTTGTAGGTAAACATAAGGGAAGGTGTGTAAGCCACGTACTTCATTTTGCAGCCAGCTCAGTCCTAAACGACCAAGATTATTCTGCACATATCAAAATAAGTAACCCAACGTGAAAAGCCAACTGCTGACCAACTATAGCTCTTGAAATACACAGCATGCCTCTATTTTAAGCAATGGAAAATTCATCTGGCGGAAGTAAAAATTTTGGTGGCACGAAGAAATAGAGATGACAACAATATTTAATTCTTCTGTATCTCCTTTAGTTTTTAGCTATATAAACTCTATATAAAGATAGGCAAATATTTATATTTTATGCTGCACTTTCAAAAAAATGAAATTACTTTCTGCTTAAAATTGAACCCCAGCCAATTGTACATTAAAAATTAAAAGCAGCTAGATGTCTAATGCTGCTCTTTCTTCAATAGGTAGTGTAAGGTGTATACTGAAAAGCTTTTAAGAAAAACCCAGGAGTGATAATTTCATTCCCTGATCTAGGCAGTCAACCTTCAAGATATTTCCTCCAAATGACATGTTGTGTATCCTCACTACCCAGCTTTTCCAGATCCAAGGAAAAAACCTCATTGTTTGGTTGTTTTAAATGATCCACATTGTCATAACAGATGATCGACAACAGCCACTGAATTTATGGTGTAGTGTTCCAACTTTGGATGCTCATCTACAGAGCTGCAGGTAAGTAGAAGGGGAGCATTCTCATTTGCATTATAAAAACTTTGCAAAAATAAACTAAAAAAACCCCTATGCTTTCAGCTTTTAATATCCCTCTGTAATTTAGCTTACTTAATATTGCTGACTGTTTCTCATCTTACGTCATTTATATGACTTTAAATGTTCAGCATCACCTGGAAAAATAAGACGCTTGGACTACACCCCATCAAACCTCTTGCAGGCTGCATGATGTACAGGGAAAAAGGGCACAAAATGAATCTGCACCTGATTTCAGAATGTTACATGTCAAATTCGAGCTTTCTTGCATTTTAGAGCACCAGAGACAGCTTTGGGTTACTCTGGTTTTGTGCCTGCAAATGGAATTGCTATTGAATATTTACAATTTATTTTGTAAGAGCTACGTACTATGTTTAGTTATCCAGCTTGCCTGCAGTTTGGGAAAAGTGCATATAACTTTTACAGCTGCTGTAGTAATAGATGAATCAGAGGGGTAGGAGCAATCTGCAGTATCATCAGGTCTATTTTTTAAACAGTGGCTTGTCCTGGTCCCTTACTATCATATGCATTTTCCTCAATAATCTGTGAATGGTACTTTAGCTTTCCTGTACATACTTTTTTGGCTTACTTACTAAAAAGCAAAACACCATATCCTCACTTGTTTTTATAATTTCCTTTACTCATATGGTCCCCTGATGGTGATCAGGGACCACAGAGGACTTTGAGCTCTTGTGAAACTCTGTAAATAAGCCTCTTGGTACTGCAGCATCCCACAGGGCATGCTTCCCACATTCAGAGTCCCTACTTGAGTCAAAAAAGGTTTGGACGCTGAGTACAGGGGGAGTAGGAAGAGACCTTAACAATTTACTGCTTCGATGCTGGTAGGAGAGCAGGAGCTCATATGACATATGATGTAGGGGTCCTCAGTTTTATACAGCCTTGCAATGTTAGCGTCACCAGAGAGCCTCATAATCCTCCAGTGATACTCTTGCCTCTTTGCACTGTTGCCTGGTAATGGAAGCAGAAAAATGCTTCCAGCAGGGAGCCATCACCCTTCAGTCCTTAAGAGAAAACACATATGAAGAGAGGCACACAATCATGCATGAGCACACATATGACTCCCCGTATATCACAAAATGTCTGTCCAGAGCCCTGGCTGGCTTGTGGAAAATCTTATCTTGGTTGGATTAAAATATACCTCACTTCTTAAGCCTTTTTCCTTCATGAATGTAGTCATCCTGTTACCTCAGTGAACTGCATTTTATCCAAGGCCTTGTATGTTTGAAAAATTATATGGTTAAGCAAGACATTTCATAATCATTAATCTATAGTTAACTCAGCCTGCTGTATTATGCAATACTATGAGGACCAGCTGGGGCCCACTAACCAGAAAGCACTTTTATGGTTTCTCTTAAGGGCCATTAAATCAACGTGATGAGAGCACAGCTGGAAAAAATCCTGCAAAAATTTATCAGATCCCACACAATATGTAAAGGGACCACTTGGTGCAATTGCAGACTCAGCACCAAGCCCTCTCAGCTGAAACTGCAGGTGGAGGAACATTTACAGCACAGCTCGTATATAGTCCTGAAAACGTCTGCTGCCTCTCCCTTTTCCCTTGTCCATAGAGTTTTGCATTTGAGCCTCACTAACTGCTATAATTGCTGAGGATCCCTTAGGGGTAGATTAATGGGATCATACAGGCAGCCTTTTAGGCAGTTACCATGCTACCTGCTTAAGCTGTAGAAGGCAGAACTTCCTAACACTAATGCAGGGAACACTGGCAGTGCTGCCTCCTTTACCTCAAGGACACTCTGACAGGGGCCTGGAAATTGCACATTTTCCTCCTTTACATTTTGAAACAGAAGGCAGAAAAGTGGAAAAACTCATTAATCCCTGAAACCCACATGTTTCATGACTATTCACACATAATAGATAATGCAAAAATAATTAAGAAGGAATGCTGTAACTCAGTTATGATGTCCTGCAAAATTCACATCTGATGAAATAAAGCAGATTAGCAAGTGAAAGGCATATTAATCAGAATAGAGCAGACACAAAACCACCACCACAATATCTGCTTTATGGATGTCCAATGGGTTTTAAGCCTCAGAGCAATTTCTTTAATACCTTTCTTAAATGTGCGTTAAGGACCTGACTGTAGGAGTCTGTTGAAGCTACTGTAGTTTTCTGTGGAATTAACAGCCTGTTGATCAGATCCATAAATGAATCAAATGACGATATGGTAGATAGAGAAGAGCTAAGCATTGAAAGAACTCTCGGGGTAGGGGCAAAAGAGAGGAAATGCAGCCCAAAAGGGACTTTGCAAAACAAACAAACAAACCAACAAACCAACAAAAAAACCCCCACACATACACATAACCCCCCAAAACCAAACCACCAAAAATAATCACACTTGTAGGAGAATTCAAGCAGTGGTCCATGGGTATTTTTGCACCCTGGTCCAAAAGTAGTCATTGCACATGCCTAATAATCACAAGTACTGGGCTGCAGTTTAAAGGCACATTAGAAGAATTCAGCATGAGAGGTGTTGATCCTACCAGCCCTTACATTCAAATCTATGCAAGGCCATAGAAAGGTGTCTTCCTACTTCTAGACTGCTATAAAGCCAGACAGTTTATACATCTAAGCTTATCATGAATGGTTTTTATTTATGTTTCCTTCCTATCTTCTCCAAAATGAGCAACCCATACAGTCTGCTTTCCCTTCTTCTCTCCTCTTTATTTGTGATACTGTGCTCCCTTTAAATAAAACACTTATGAAACAGCTGCTGTGTTCAGCACTGCAATATTACCATATAGCTTAGGGTAGGAATGAAAATGAAACAAAGAAATAAAAAAGACTGGAAATGTGTATATGTGCAAGGGAGGGTTTTGAAGGAGAAATGAAGACCACCGCCAAATTAGAACTTATCTATATACAGAACAGCTAGCAGCTTTCCCTTTGCAAAGTGAGCCATAATCTTAAAGGATCACATTTTGGCAGATTGCACATGGACAGAAATTACAGAATAGCACAAAGCATCATGCGCATATGAAAAATACATGTGCGTTTTTATAAAAAGTATATGTGTATATATGTGTGTGTATTTATGTATACATTATATGAATTATTTATGTCATACAACTTAATCTGTGTTATATTTCCTACACATATGATACTTAGATACACAGAAACACAAATAACATATATCTCATATTATCATGCTGCACTTTGATTAAAATTCAAGAAAGAAAAATCTCACAGAGACATCTTCTTTTTCCCTGTCACTCCTCCCAGACAAGGCTAAGATAAATCTAGTTTTATGTAGCTTAGCAATGCTGAAGGACTCACAGAGAAAAGATTAATAAACCCTTTTGCTGAACCACGAAAGTCAATGGGAGATTTGTCGCTGTCTTCAGTGGGTACAGGATCAAGTTCTTCTCAGGCTGAGTAGGAAGACCAGGATCAGACATTCACATAAAAATCTGTTCTTGAGTGGAGAAAGCAGCACTTTTTGCTTCTGGGACTTCTCTATAGGATTGTGTACCCCTATAGAAGGAGCCACAGGGAAGAACAGTTTGGAGTGAGGAGGGGAGAGAGAAAAGTGGGTGACATAACCAATATCCACCTCCAGGCAATGCACTCAAAAGACAATTCTGCTTCATATTGTGGTGTCTTTCCTTCTTGCCCTTACATCTTCTGGAACTACATTGAAAACAAGTCAAGGTCTTCACAGAAAATCTCCCTTACAGGCATGCTTCTTGAAGGCTAGAAGCATAACTTAAACAAGAGATCCAGGGCATGGTTAAGGACAGGGGTATCTGGTGCTTATATTCAATAGTTCTCTAAAATTTTATGTCTCCCCAATGGTATTCTTTGTGTGTGTGTAAAAGTTTTTTACGTTTTAAACAGAAAAGAGTCTTAAAAAAACCCTCACTTAGTTTTCAAAAGTGCTGTTGATTCTTAAACATATTTTGACAGGCTTGCTGCTGTTAAAATATATTGACATAACCAAAGCAGAAATACCTCTGCAGTAGTTCATGGCTCTTTTTACTGAGGAAGTCTGAAATGAGTTTCCAAATGAAAAGCATGGGAAGTACAGAATTTTTGAATTTTAAAAACACAGAAAGCCAAGACTCCCTAAGGTATACAAAAATGTAGAGGGAGAAATTCTATCTTCTCAAAGTGTGCCAAATGAAATGGGGAAGAGGGGGAATTAATTCTTTTCAGAAACAAAAGAGAAAACAGAGCAGAAAAGCTTGGGTCATGAGCACCAGGCAGGCAACAGAATGACATGTTGCAGCTTGCATTCTCTCCACTGGAAATACAGTCTTGCACAGGATGTTCTTGGCATATTGAAGTATTGTGCCTTTAGACAGGGACTTGACACACAGGAGGGACCAGCAGAAAGCTCTTCTATGGTTGTATATTTACATGTGGCACACTCATAACTGTTATATCATGTCAGGTTTATTAAGTCCATCAAAAATCCGAGTAGAATCCAAAAGAGTTGCAAACATAATCCAGTTTGAATTCATATATTCCACTATTAATAGCAACTAATGAAAGAGAGGACAGGCCCTGACATTCTTGCTACTTCAGCTTCCAAGAGGATGTTTTGCTGTGCTAATTCTTCTTCATATCCAGACCACCATATCCAAACCCGCCAGATAAATGTGGGTAATGTGGCTCATTCACCTTCATTAAATATGAGCAGTGCTTCAATATTATTTTTTTTAAGATTTCTCTAAATATTTCATGATCATTTAGATCAAAATCTGTTCCTTGCAATTTTGATCCCATCTGTTTAATTTCATCCAATTTCTTACACTTTAAAGATTATTTTTCAAGAAGAAATATTTTCTTTCTCTTCTTTAAATACTTCCTCCTCATCCTCCATCCAAAATCAATGTTTTTAATTAAAAATAAACTTGATTCAGGGTTTCTGAATGAGGCAAACTCATGTGTTCATTCTTTGATATCTTATTCAAAATGAAAGAAAATCTCAAGGTCTCTGCAAAGATTAAGTTTCAGAGACAGTAAAAAATTCTTACCAGAGATTTTTCAAAGTTAAAACCTTTTTTTTTTTTCCCAGTATTGGCCCAAAAGCAGTGAGGTGCATGGGTAAGCTAGGGACAATGGGCATTAAAGAAGAGAATATAGCAACTTCTTCCAGAGAGAACAAAAATCTTCCTGAGCTCATTGATGGAAGTTTAGAAATTTAGAGGTATTACTAGAAGTCTATGAAGAATTAATTAGTCTACTTTAAAACTAAAAAATAATTGTACAAGGATTTCTCCACAGTGTGGTCCATATCAGAGAGATTCAAAGCAACAGAAACTTTGTTTCAGTATAATTGATAATTTAACTACATCATTTGCTCACAAAAAAAACCCCAACATGGAAAAACTTTTAAAATCTGATGATTAAAGAAAATCACAACCACAAACGTGGTAGCAAATAAATCCCTAAGTGGAAAAGTGCTTGTTTGTTGTTACTGGTTTTTATTGTCCAGTCTCATCATCTGTGGCAAAAGTATTACTTACAACTCACTAAAGGCCCGGCCTCCACTTTCATGGGGGTATTTCATAAAACCAGAACTTAACAAACTAAATTAAATAGACAATTGCAATTGTCTCATCTCTTCTGGTTGTCATGGGTTGAGTGCAGACCACAGTTCAATGAGACACGTCTCATATTCCCTCTCTGATATCATATGGGGTCCTTAGATGTCAAACTTGCTGAAGTTCCCAGCTATCTGGTCATGGACATTCCCAAAGCACACAGGACCTTATGGCCCCTATCCATGACTCACAAAAAAAAACCAGCACCAAACCCAACCTGTTTCCTCTCCTAATTTGAAGAAGGTTCCACAAAAAAAAAAAAAGCAAAACAAAGCAAGAATAAGTAATTTCCTTTACCTGCTTCTTTTTTCACCTGGAATTCCCTTCTTTTGTCAAGGTACACCCACCTAAGACTGAAAACCCAGTGAACAGAGTTGTCAGTCATGATTTAGAGTACCTGTCTTTAGCTGACAATTCTCCCTGGGAGGCAAAAGAGTACCCAAATACCAGGCTACTTTTTATATATTCTATGATCATATTATTTCATATCAAGTTACATACAAACAAACAAATACTTAGTCTTTGAGGGAAGACATGAGGGAGAGATAGTAACTCTGCCCCTACAGCATTAAAGGAGCTCACCAAGGTGAGTCAGATACAGATTACTGTGTGAAAATAAAATAGTTTATTAGAATTCAGGTGAATTCCTTAATTCCTTAATTAATATGATAGCGTTTATTTCTGATTTCCTTTTTCCTTACTTTGCCCATTGCAGACTTCACCAGCTCACCTGAAACATAAGAGAAGACAGTAGGCACCACCATCTCTTCTCACATTTTTATAAGGGCTGGCTTAGAAAATTTAGAACTGTAATCCAAAGTAAAGAAAAGCACTGTCTTCTGTCAAATTTAACTCATTTATATATCTACATTGCTCACTGATTAATACAATATGCAGAATATTGTTTTTCATGGATGCCATGCTTACATCTCTCTCCCTCTCCATTGTGCAAAGAGTGGGACTGGATATAGGTACTATGAATTAGACCACTACTGTGTCAAAACATTATTGGGATGCAAAAGGTCAGATTGATGACCCTTTTCTTAGTCCAAGAATCTGTCCTACCACCAAGAAATGGACATTCCTGATGACATGCTGTTAACACATAAAGGAAAATCTGATCAACTGCCTCCTTCTCACCACTTTGCAAATGGCCTTCTGCTTGGGAAAGTACTGTGCGAGCAATATTTCTTTCCTGATATAAGGAACATTAGTCAAAATGAAAACCCAGTCCTCCCTTTGAAAGACTTCAGCCTGTGACATTTCCTTTTAAAAAACACATCAGTATGCTGACAGATTCTCATCTTATTTTTACCCAAACTTTGCAAATACCGGTGGAATTGCTATGAGCTTAAACTGCTGTAAATGCTTAAACACAGTGCTGAGGACTCATCAGAACAGATTTTTTAACCCATCAACTTAAGAAATATTGTCATGATGTGTTGGTCATTAATTTACCATAAGGACAGACCAGCAGGGAAGGAGCCAATTTAAAAACAACCATCACTTTTACCCACAACTGCCTGAGATCTACTAATACTTCACCCAAAAGATTTAGCTGTATTTTGGCATTTGGTGATAAGGTGATAGTTCCTCAGTGTCATAACCATGAAAGACAAATTGTGTAATCTATCGTTATTCTTTTATACGTATGGCCACATACTTTTGGTGGTTGTAGCAGTAATATATACACACAAGACTGTGGGGATTTCTATCCCTTAATTGGAGGGATAGAAAATATATTATATAGTGTTGCTACTGAACACTTTGGCCACTAAACACTTGCCTACTTTACAAATTGAAATTTGAAAGAAAAGAGGTTGAAAGGAACGAATTTGAAGAAATATGGCTGAAACAAACTAAAGCAAAACAAACAAAAAAAAAACCCTAACAAAACTAAATTAAAAGTTTTCTCCTAGGTTCAGCAGCTTTGGAGCAACTTCCCTTAAATAAGTCCAAGTAGCAGAAATAACAAGCTAGTTCAAGAGCTTACCAGTTGTAAGTGTAACTAGATAACAGAAAAACAGCATTATATATTCACTTCTGAGTAAACCACGTACAAATAAATATTTTAAGGACAGTTTATACATTCTTAGTTTCTTACATGATGTGGGTACTGAAACAGCATCTTTCCCAAATGAAATGGAAATAACATCAACTATCCAATTGGCCTTTAAAAGCTTAAACTATAGGACTGTGCTTGAATGTGTTTGGGTGTTTTCTTCTCCTAAAGATTATCAAATGGCAGCCGGAGACAGCTCAAGGTAGAGTATCTACTTCTCTCAGACTGTAAATCACATAACAGCTGTTAATCTTGAGAATTTTTTTGGAAGGAAAGATTTCTTGTCTGCTTTTTAAACTTTGTAAATAACCTTTTTAGGCAAGACTAAAAAGCATTGAAACAGAAAAAGCCATTCCCTAATCCACTGATGTCAGCTACATTACACGGTATAGACATTGTCAGGCAAGCAAAGTCAGAAACAAAACAAAAAAAGACCACTTCTCTACAAGCACAACTACATTTAGAACAAAATTTTCAAGCACCATTCTGGTCTGCTTGCCTAGCAACTAGTAGAGGGATTTTTGTCTGGAAATTTCAGAAACCAGATTGCATGACAAACAATCTCATAGGTAACATTTATAATATGATTTTGTAGGAAAACATGGATGATCATGTTATTCAGTATTTGCATCTAATAGTCTGCATCTATTTTGAGTGGTTATTAATAACAGAGCAACAGAATTTCGGTGGTAAAAGCCACTGATGTTGTCTGAAAAAATACGAAATGAAGGACTAACTTGGACTGATCAAAGACTGAAAAGCCATCTGGGACACATTCAGAGCCTAAAAGAGATGCACATTGTCTTTGAGGACCCTTACCTATACTTGCACAAACAAGAATCTGATAATCTGAGTTTATGGAATTTTTTAAAAACAGATGCTGAATGTGGCTCTAGGTTCCTTTATGTTTCTATTTACAACTGTTCAGATCAACTTTGACAGAATATGTTCATAGTCAGAAAATAGAGTTCTATCCAAATAAAAAAGTATAGCCAAATTTCATTAAAAGAGAAAGGACTTCTAAAAATGTAATTTAAAAAAGTAAAAAAAAAAAAAAAAAGAGGAGCCTATTTTTGTATTTCGGGGAAGGGTGTGCTGATATTTCTTGGGCAAATTACTATGTTGAGGCACATTGCATTCTTTGAAAAATCAAGATTAAAAAAAAGTCACTAAAAGTAGTTCTCAGCTTTTTTGACTGACATTTCAGAACTAGAACTTACAACAAAATGCTGAAGTTCTCCATGAATCAGAATTTTTGTTGTCCATTCAATTCTTTTTCTGGCCCACACTGAGACATAGTTTTAGCATATGAAAAAGCTATTGAAAGCTTTTGAAAACTTCATAAAGAATAATAGTCAAACTCATAAGAATGTTAGAAATAATTTAGTCCATTTAGAAAACTTGAGTAAACCTGCATAGCAGTATCAGTTGAATCTAACAAGAAAATAAATTCATTTTAATATCCAAAGACATGGCAGACATTTAATTATTTAGAATCACATGTGATTGCAAAAAAACATTTGAAAGCCACTCAAATGCGCATCTTTTTGTCAGTTATGTTCATAAGATAAATCTTAGGAATAAAAGTAGTTGTATTGCTAAGAACAAAAATCTCTTTAGTCCAGCACCATGTGTACAATATTAGCCAGTAATGGATGTAGTGAGACATAAGAAGACAGCTTTTCTAATCTAGGCTTTTTTCTGGCTTTCCTTCCAGTACACCATCACTTAGGGACTTACTGAGGCAGAGGTTGAACCTGACCATCAGTTGTAATAGCCATGGATAGATCTAGTTTCCCTAAAGATATGTCATTATTTTCGGACTCATTTATACTGTGGCCATCTACAGCATCTTGTGGCCATAAAAGCAAACATGTGATAATGTGTTTTAATTAATTAGACTGATTCTTCTGGCCCAAGTTTGAGTCCATTTCATCTCAATCAAAAATATTTCAGCTGAGGAGGAGGCAGTGTTAGATTTTGGGTTCAGTCTGTTGGTTTTTTAAGAGCTTACTAGAACAAACAAGTATAGCAAACTAGGATTTTATTCATGGATGTTTTTATTTGTAGCCCAAAAGTCTTTGTTGAAAACATCTAATGTAAGATTACTTTTAATGAAAACCAGAAGAACAGGAAAGTGAATTTCACATCCCACCATGCAGTCATTGGATCACTGGATCTTTCAAATTTTTTTGTGTAGTGGACCTCAAATATATTCACTTTGGCTTAGCCTAAAATCCTGATAGGCACCAGACTTTATTATTGTTATTCCAGTACAGTCTTGTGCAATCCTCCTATGTAGGGGTGAAACATACCTGTATAAAAGATAGAGAAAGGACAAAAAAAAAAAAAAAGGAATTGTCTCAGTCTGTTCAGACGCAGGAGAAAAATTCAGCTGACTCTGCAGCCTCCTCTAGGGTTTCAGAAACTGTAGGAAACGTTCACTCAAACAATTTTTATTATTCCAGAGAGAAAAGAGAGAATGAGGGAGAAGGTAGATATTCTCTAAAAGAATGTTTTTTAATTAAAGTTTTACAGAAAGTAAGCTTCTTAGACAAGAGGATCATTTCCCATGCAGCCTTGGCCAGCATTGATCGTAACTAGAATTTTTTGTCTACTGTGCTGGCTTTGTTTTGGTTGTGGTTTTTTTTCCTATATAATTGCTGTCTGCCAAATGATATCCTACTATAACAGGTTGAACTTTCCTTTAGTGCCACCAAACATAAAAAAGAAACAACTACTGTCAGTTTCCTCTGAATGTCAGAACAGAAAACAATCCCAAGACAACTCTAAGAAGGGACATGATGTACCAGAGGAGGATACATGGGCTGGATCTGACAGAGATCAAACATGCTTCCATGGTGTAACCAGGCAAAACCATTGGCAAGCCTTGGCAGTCAGCAAGTAGGCGTTCTCTAGCTGTAGGGATAACCGTTTGGGAGACTACGCCATGACTTCATCATCCAGGTCCTCTCTCTGCTACACAGGAGTGCTAGCAAGCTTCAAGATATTGGTCTTCATCTTCCAAGATGATAAGAATTTTAGATACTTTCATACAGGACTTTAAAAAAGTGCTATTGCCCACATCTTTTAATCCCGACAGCAGACCTGCAATTAGGAAGTAGTAAAAAGGAGATACATAGAGATTTGCTTTGGCCACCAGTCTTTGGAGAAGTGGTGAGCAAATCAGTGCACAAGGTGGACTCAAGCACTGCAATTCCCCAAAGACCTATTGTCTATCTCCTTTGAAAGAATTTGGCACACCATTTGGTCTGCATCTGTTCTCCCTGCCTCTCTGTGGCCAAGGTGTAAAACTTCTGAATGCAAAAACGTATGCTTGGAAAAATTAATGCAAACCAAATCCACTTCAGGGTCAAAGGTCACCACGCAGCAGAAAGAACACTGAGACACTTAAAATTATTATTATTATTGTAGCAACATTGAGAAAGGGGCTTCTGCTGACAGACTGTTCATTCGGCTACATGCCACCCAAATAATACTGGAATACAAACATGGTGAGGGACCAGAAATCCTTAGCTAATAAACTTCTTTGGTTTCATGTAAGTCAGCAATTGACTTATACATCAATATACTCATTTGAGTCCAGTGAGGAGCAGCTTCTATATAGCTCTGTCCAGGAAAACAGTTTGGAAGGTGAGAAGGAAGCCAAGTTAAAGAGTGAGCAGAAGAGAAGACTGGAAGTATGGTAAAACCAGAGGAAAGGGAGTGTGTAGAAAAGACATAAGAATAATAATTGATGAGCCATCAAAGTGGAAAGGACAGAGAGCTTCAGAGAGAGATTAAGAAGGACTTCAGGAAGGATATTGAGGTGCTGGAGCAGGTCTAGAGAAGAGCAACGAGGCTGGTGAAGGGACTAGAGCACAAGTCCTGTGAGGACAGGCTGAGGGAGCTGAGGTTGTTTAGCCTGGAGAAGAGAAGGCTCAGGGGAGATCTCACCACTCTCTACAACTCTCTGAAAGGAGGTTGTAGCCAGGTGGGGGTCAGTCTCTTCTCCCAGGCAATCAGCAGTAGGACAAGAGGGCACAATCTTAAGCTCTGCCAGGGGAGGTTTAGTTGGATATTAGGAAGAAATTCTTTACAGAGAGGGTAATCAGGCACTGGAATGGGCTGCCCAGGTAGGTGGTAGATTTTCCATCCCTGGAGGTATTCAAGAAGAGTCTGGATATGGCACTTAGTGCCATGGTCTAGTAATGACAGTGGTTGTGGATCAAGGGTTGGACTCAATGATCTCAGAGGTCCTTTCCAACCCAGATAATTCAATGATTCTATGATTCTATTACTGTGATGCAAAGGGAAGGACATACACTTCCACAGCAGACTAGGCTTCACTTGTTCAGCTATTTGTGGAATAACATGTCACACTTATGGTGGTTTGGAGAGGAGATGGAACATTTGGTCCAAGTTTGGAATGGGTGTGTGAATGAGGAACAAAGGACCTTACAGTCCAGAGAGGGAATATCTTCAGAGCATTCCCAAAAATTTTATAACAGACATCTTTCAAAGAGAAAAGTGGAGAAAACTGTCTCCTTGGCTCCTTATGTCCAAAGATATATTCTCCTACTTTCCATTTAGCTCATCAGTTTTGCAGAAATAACATCAAACTAAATCAGGCCCTTGTATTCGTCATTTCCAGCTCCTTCTATTCAGAATGAAACTGTAAAGGGAGCACTCTGCAATTAAAGTTAACACCTATTAAATATTTTATTTCTTTTTTTACAGGTTTAATATGCAGTAACAACTAATTGGAAAATATGTAGTGCCAAAGGAAAACATTCAATACCTTTCTGTTCAATACCCTGAGTATTTTCTCACTCCAGAGTGTAACCCATTTATTCTTGATTCACACCAATTTAATGGTGCAAGCATCTTATTCCCTATTATGGGACTTGGACAAATAAAAGCGATACATTGTAAAAACAGGTAGTGAAGCTAATGCCAGAAGTCATCACAAAAATTGTTTTTATAGTATTCTGTCCTGTCAGTATTGCCTCTCCCAGATCTCAAGTCTCCTTAGGGCCTGAATTTAATCTGCATTGCACCTGTAAAATACAACCAATAACAACTATTTTCACGTTATATATACACAGACACTCCTCTCACAAAGGTTATGGCCTCACTCAATTCAGTAATATACTCTTAGAACCATAGAATATCCTGAGTTGGAAGGATCATCAAATCCAGCTTCTGTCCCTGCACAGGACAACCCCAACAATAACTCACTAAGCCAGTTATTTGGTTTAAATTACACAATAGTCTCCAAATTTCATGGTTTAAGGTCCTACTGAACTGAAGGCTCAGTGCCTTTCCGCTGCCCTCTCAGCAAAATGTGTGCTGTGTCATGCCAGAAATGGAGTATACATCCACTTGCCTGGTCACATATGAAGATCCTTGGAGATAACTTAACCTTTGGTTCAGCAGAGAAATAGAAAAAAAACAAAACAAAACAGAACTCCAACACACCCCCACTCACCCCCCCCCCCCAAAAAAAAAAAAAAAAAGACAACAACAATTGAAAAAAGCCAAAAAACAACTGTCCTTAAATTTAAATTTGCTGGGTTGTTTTCCTTTCCTCCAAGGTCCGCCCCTCCCCCTGACAAAACAAAATCCATTGGAAGATCAAGTCTTGAAGGAATGTTAACTGTAACCACCCACCACTCCAGTGAGTGTCCTGAGCAGCTGCCTGGAGAGTCCTGTCAGGTGGGAATTTTTAATTCTGCTTCTTTTGAGACTGTTCCACTTTGTATAAAATATCTTCAGTCTTATTTCAATCTTAGTGATTTATTTGTTTAACACTATGGACAAAGCACCTTTGACCCTCTAGCCTGCATGACCAGGTAATCATTTACAGCTGGATCATCTTGAAACTGGACAAAGTGAGATATGAGTTGTTGCTGAGCACAGAAGATGCCTGAAAGACTGTTGTCATGCCCTTCCTCATAACTCCCATCTCCTGATCTACAAAGTGATTGTTGTTGGCCACAGAAAATCAAGCAGATTATTTTAAGCATGTGGAAATAAACAAAAGTTTGACAAACCCCTTTGCAAATCTGAATAAACAGCGCACAATTCAGCTTTCACCCTAAGCAATCTGAAATGATCACAAAAATGTAAACTTTTCTTTCTTTCTTTCTTTCTTTCTTTCTTTCTTTCTTTCTTTCTTTCTTTCTTTCTTTCTTTCTTTCTTTCTTT
>JAWWES010000115.1:61742498-61753554 GCA_035583135.1 Lophotriccus pileatus
TTCTTTCTTTCTTTCTTTCTTTCTTTCTTTCTTTCTTTCTTTCTTTCTTTTTCTTTCTTTCTTTCTTTCTTTCTTTTTCTTTCTTTTTCTCTTTTTCTTTCTCTTTTTCTTTTTTTCTTTTCCTTCCTTTTCTTTTTGAACATCCTTACAGGTATGTGATTTGAATTCTGCCATTAGAAATACATTTCAGAGCACAACTGTATTGTTCATTAAGTGAATATCACCAGCTTTCAGCCATTTCACAGTCTTTCTTCCCAACCTGTAGTCAATTTTGTTGGCAGAGATACCTTTTCAAAATTTGATATGTAATAAAAGTTAAAATAAGGATATTTTTCAGTTTCCACTTGAGTGTGTCAGGAAACTGAGAGTGAAAGATTTATAGTTTTGGGTACAAAACCTAGTTAAGAATTAAGCAAGGCAGCGCTTTTTCTCTGCAGAAAAAAGGCCCTAGTGTTACAGTCAATAGGACTTTTTTCCATCTACTTCTATGAGAAGAAGATGATCAGATTTCAAGATGTAAATAGAAAGGGGGAAAACTCAGTGATCCCACTAACTTACTGCTTTTAATGAGAAGGGAGGCACCTCACAAAGTCATAGCAATTTATTTGCCTTGATTAAGGAAAGTACAGTAACCTGTCAGGCATCAACACAACTACATCATTTGCACTCCTTTTCCAAATTATCTCATGCAACAACTGAAAGGGCTGCTGAGAGTGGTGACCCTGGAATATAATTTGTCCTTCTTAAACAGAAAGACCACTACAGGTAAACACCCTCTTTTCCTCTAGCTAATTTGAACCATGAAAAAAAAAGTATCTGTAGACTTGGCCTCAACTGCTCTACAGAAACACTGGAATACTTTTCAATTAAATTGATATGTCCTCAATCTAGGACAGTCACTGCAGTGCACTCCTGAATATCTCAAGGACATAATCTTAAATGAGGATTTTCCAAACAAAACGCAAATCTTACACTCTCCTGTGTTCTTTCTGAGTAATTGTATTTCACATGAGAAAGCAAACAAGTGGGAGTTTTGGGGCAAGTTGTATTAGTAGGTTTTCTTTCTCAGCTTCTTAACCCAGAACATCCTTTTTTCATATTTACAAGTGCTCAGAGTACTACTGGTTACATTGCTAAAGTTTTTCCTTTCCAAGCAGACAGCACACTTTACTTCTTGACCCTTTTCTACCCTCCTGTCTTCAGCTGAAGTGCTATAGTATGACACTGGCTTTGCTTCTCAAAAAAGAGAGAGAGAGGAAAGTATTTTTCTCCAGAATAATAGCTCCCCTTTTGGCAACAAACAAAGGAGAGAAAAAAAATACATCCAGAGAAACTGAAGTCTTTAAAAGTGCATTTTTTGCTCTTTGATGACACAGGCATAAAGCCAAAATTCACCCATTGTACTTCATGTTCAAAATTTCTTCACACAGCTCTAAATTGCTGACAGCTCTTTAGATACAGCCATGCTACCGGGCGCCATTATAATAGCTCACCATACCGTTATGATGTGTCAGTGTTTATGACCTGTATCCCAAAACTGGACGACGCTCAAATCTGTTGACTGCCTCTAAATCACTTTCTTGGAAAAGATTTAAAGTTCAGAGATTGCAACTAGAATTGCTATTGCTCTAGTGGCCCCATCTAATCTTTTTTTCATTGAAAACACAGAAAGGTTACGGAATCGTAAAGCCCATGTGGAACAAAACACAGGAAAATACTTATTGTTCTCATATAGAGGAACACATATAATACCCGCAGTTGTATGAAGGCCCAGAGGGCTTTTTTATTGGTGCATGGATGAATTTTTTATTGCTACCGAATAAAGTGTTCTTGACATAAGTATTTGACCTCTAACACTAGCAAGATTTCCTCTTGGTGGCCATTAGAATATAAACCCTCCTTCATAGAAACATAGAATCACAGAATATGCTGAGTTGGAAGGGACCCATCAGTATTACTGAGTCCAACTCCTGGCCCTGCACAGGACACCCTAAGAATCATACCATGTGCCTGAGAGTGTCATCCAAATGCTTCTGGAACTCAGTGAATTGAGGGGATTTTACTTACCTTAGCCTTGAAAAACTTGCTGAGCAGAACAATCTTCTTCACAATCAGTGAGAAAAATGACCAAAAGTGGGACAGCAGGAAAAGGAAAGTGAGGAAAGTGAGGGGTTGCTGACTCCTTAGGGCTATTAGGTCTTCAGTTAGCCTGCCTGAGTAATGTCTGTTCCTAAAATCAGGCAACCAGGAGAATAATGTGATTAGTCCTGGGTGATTATCTTTCCTTCATCAGCTCAAGCCAGCCTATTTGCATAGAACTAAACAAAACTAGTGCTTTGAAGAAAGGATCAAGTTGCTTTTATTTCTAGTGTGAATGTCCTCTGAAGATTTAAACAGTCACATTAAGCTTCAGTTGACTGACAAATATGAAAGTTAGCCTCTTTGTTAACCTAGAGGAAGCCTTTATTGATTTAATTTCTTCATTTTTTTTTTGTAAACTTGGTATCCTTGTTCAGCTCTTACTAGCTTCTGAGGACTTTTAATTAAATCACATAACTGATTGGATTGAAAGGTATTTGTTCAAGTTTTGCTGCACATTTTCCAGGAGAATTGCCTATAGATACTGACTTAGAAGAAAATTGTCTTCTGATATTTTTCTGAGTCCTTTTTGTGTCTTTTCCACCACACCCCTAGTTCTCTGACACTTGCCATTTCTTAGATTTGACAACATCTAAAACGTCCCTCATCCTCCTCTACCTTCCCAGGGATGTTTTGTGATCCTGTGGCCAACAAGACAGAAAGCCAGGAAAAACACAACATTATTGGCAAAAAAGCTCTATCGGAACTTCTGTCCAAGCAGTCCTAATAAGTTCTTTGCCTTTGGTTCCATTTTTCAATTATAACAGTTGTTAAGTCACACCCCTCTGAGTTATTTCACTAATAAATCACTTTGTCCATCTGGAAAGTTCCCACTCTGTTCTGGCAAGCACTTCCAGTGGCTGTCAGGAGCCCGCACCCTGTTTATGAGATAGTCCCGCTGGACAGCAGAAAACACACACAGAGCATTGAGCCACCATTGTGACATTTTCTGTAAAAAATTCACACTGGTTTCAGTGGCAAATTATACTAAAGGTGCAGTGGAAAAGCCAGGCAAGAGGCAGAACCTGTTCTTTTTTACTGCTTTTCTGCTGAACAACGGCTGGGGGTACCTGCAGCATTTGCTTACAGGTAGCATTTAGCATTTCTTTAAAGCGGAAAGTCCTTCACTCTCAGCCATCTTATTTATGTTCAGCATATGTGAAACAACTCAAGTTAACAAAGCTTTCAAACGAATGTACCACGAGACCTCCGACTTCTCAAATGAATTTTTTTAAAAGGTAATGAAAACTGGCTCCTGGTACCCTGGTCCTTCACCAGGATCTTTCCTTTCGCCTTGGCAGTGTCAGGATGCAGAAAGAAGTGCTGACCCTCTATGTGCCTACTCTGTAGGTGGAGAATTAAAGCCAGAATGGTCTTACAGGGATCTGTTTCGCTTCATCTACATGCTTCCTCTAGTAACTGGGACATGTTGGCAAGTCTTGCGTGTATCTTCAGAAACAGGAATGGGAAGAAAATCATGAAGCTATGCAACCTCAAAAGTACTAAAGGTGCACATAACTATCTATCACTTTTCCATTGAGCAGAAAGTAGATACTGAGGTAAAAAAAAAAAAAAAAAAAAGAAAGAAGAAGTTGAAGGAGTGGGCACGAGCTGGAAGAACTACAGAAACCCCTTCTACTCACATCAGCTACAACTAGCAAATACCTCACTGCCCACTGATAGACATAGCACTGCAGGCAATACAAATAGATTTCTGTGGGGGCACAACCTATGACTCCCTTCAGAAAGATTTTATGTATAGCAATTCTAACTCTTCAGGCATGAATGATAAAGCTAGCTTGTGCTGATGTAATTGAATACTGAATCGGAAATTAAAATATTTTCTTTATAAATATTTTCTTTATACTTAATCTACTAATACATGACAAATGATTCTGAGGATGGGAAAATGCCGTCTACTCCTACAGCTGACATGGAAACAGCAGAGAGATTGAGCAAGCCTGAGCTGGTCCAAAAGAAACAGCCATTTTCAGGGTGTTTCCAATCTTAGCAGAGAGTACTGAGGGCTTCTGAAACAGCTACAGGGACCTATATGAGAACAATATGATGTGTCATGGCTGGCTGGTGAGAACAAGACAGAAGAGGGCTTGCAATGGAGCGAGCGACGAAGATGGATTGATTTGAGTGATGTTTAAATTTGGTTTATTATGGGGCTGCGGTTGACAATGTTGCAAGCTTCTCACCTCCCAGAGAGATAGGCATGTGGGCCATTCTTTGATTTCATAAATCATCCAGGAACATACCCAGAGCATTGACCTTTTATGGGGAGGAAGCCCAGGGCATTCAGCATAATTTAACACCGGCATGTCGGATGGTGTCCAGCACAGTTTAACACTCCTTAACCTCTGCCTCATTAGACATCTGTCCTGTCATTTATCTTTCTGTTTATTTTCCAAGTGATATATTATTGGTAATAACTAAGGAATGGGCACTAATGTTACTCTCCATGGAGCTGCCATTAGTCAGCTGGAAGTCAGGCCAGCATCACCCTGAAACTGGTACACAGAATAGCTTTTAAAGGATTTCAGATATTCTTTGCCAAGCAATTTCCTCCTGGCATGGGCGATCTTTTATTTATTTTTACTCTTTCCAGACCAGATTTTAGGAGTTTTTAAAAGCAACAAGTATTATTACTGTTGGTAATAAGACCTGAATATTTTTTTTTTTCAGCAGAAACTTCATCTTGTCTGAGACAACCGTAGCTAAATAAGAAGCCAGAAAGGACATGGCAGGGTCTTCCATTCAAACCACATGTACATACACACTTGCAAACAGAGAAAAATACATATACACAGACAAACACACATGCTCACACTCCTCCTTCCTTCCTAGGTCATTGCCAGAATGGCAGACGTTAAGACTCCTGTCTAAACACAAGTATTTTAGCACATCTATAATTATATGACTAGATATTGGATGTTTCATTTATGCTGCCTTTCTTTATCAAGCAGCAACTATTTTTCCAGTATTTGGTATACTGAGTTACATTCTGGAAGGTGAATAAAAAGCAAAGAAAACATGGGGCCACAGTGAAGGGAAAATGAAGTATTACACATTTTTTATGTGTTGTGTAACATATGTGTTGTGATATTGGATGGGAAGTAAATTCCAATGAAGATTCTTCTATGGTACACATGGTATTAGGCATGAATTCAGATTTCAAGAAGATTATTAAAAAAAAAAGTCCAAAAGGACCTGTAAATTAAAAAAAGAGGCATTCCAGATTTGTTTATACTGTGGATATTTGTGAGTCAGCTCTATAAGAGATGTAACACCTTGAGAAAATATTGATCATATTTTATTTAGCTGAATATCAACATTTTGCTTTTAAATCCATCAACACATGAAAGATATTGAAATTTTCAGCAATAACAAACAATTTTCTATCAGCAATATTACCACTGCAACACAGACTGAAGTAGTTAAATAACTCACTGGCTGACCTGAAATGCCCTCTATTTAAACATACACAAAAAGAAACCTTTAGAAAAGAAAAATCTTAACAATATGAAACAACCTGAGAAACTGCATGAGACAGGCATCCTTGAAATTTGGATTATGGTGCTGAGAAAGTGCAAAGCAATGGGAGGCAAGCCTGGTTGAGGCAGGAAAGCACAGCCAAGAAGGAATTCCATGGGTGGAAGGGAGTTCGCCGAGGTACCAGAAGCTTTACTTTCCAGATGTACTTTATTTATAAAGCATTTAATCCTTTTAAAACTATCTACGTCCCACACAGATTTGGCACTGCTTTATTGCTTAATTAATACCATAATCTCAGGTTTTGTCTAAGACCTGGTTGGAGAAAAAAGCTATACCTCTGCACATGCAAATGCTGCCAGACCTAACAGGGCACTGTGGAACTGATTTTCCTATCATAAACAAGACATCTGCTCTTTCACTGCTTTGGTTCATGCTATGCAACTAGCCATTTAGCTGTATTTTTTTTGAAAGTTGGGATCATATAACTGGAGTTTAAAACTTGAGGTCTACTGTCAGCTTCTTGACTCAAACTACTTCTTCAGCAGCGACGAAACTGCATGTACCGGTGAGTCATAGGATGCACTCATCAAAAAGGCAGAGTCATCAAAACATATCCAGCAAGGTGTTCCTGGGAGTATGAAAGTCACCAATACAACAACTTGTGAAACCTCAAATATTGTTGGCTGTCTGGGTCACCCACGTTGACAGGAAAGGAACTCGAACCAGAACAGGTGCATAAATGGATATTGGGATGATCCAAGCAACAGAAAGTTTATTTTACAAGAGGAAATTAAAAGACAGAGGCTTATTTTGCCAAGTAGATCCAAGCCTGAGAGGGGATACAGTCACTCTTTGTAAATACAGCTGGAGGATAAACACCAGAAAAGGGAAAGAGATTTTTAAGCTTAAAGACAATGATTTGGCATAAGAACAAAGAGATATTAGACAGCCATTAAGAAATTCAGGCTGGAAATTAGGTATAGGTTTCCAGCTCTTAGAAAGGTGAATTTTTGGACCTGCCACCTTTCTGTAGCCTTGGGGTCAGAATTCTCCATTAGTTTGCAGTGGATTATGTAAGATTTTACATGACAGAGTGCAGCACAAGGCCAAGCACACACTGTGCGTCAGTGCCCTCCTCAGCTCTTCCCACCCTCTCCCAGACTGCCAGGATTGTGAACCAGTCCAGACCCTACTTTCAGCTCATGTTTCTGCCTTTTCTTCCTTTGGAAACCAGAGCATAAAAAGCACCAGGATGGAAATACTTCATATGATGTCCATATTTCAGCAGTGTCCCCGAATGGGTGTCAGGAAGTACTCCCAGCTGTCTAGGTATGTGACTGAGAGATCTTGCAAAATTCTCTCAGTCAGAAGAAGCCTCCTGGAGTCCATTTCTGCCTAGCACACACACTGAACTCTGTACTCATTGCCTAATCCTACTTAAGAGCAGCATTTGTTTGTGAGTTTCTCCTAATTAAGTGCCAAAAGTTTCAAGTTTTGTTCACAGTGAGGAGAGACACAACCTAGCCCAAACTTGATGTAAATCTGATGGCGTTAGTCAAGCTACACAGGTCAAATATGGCTCAGTTTTTTTCCCCCGTTAGTAATAAAATGTAAACCTTTATTTGGAAAGTGCATAATTAATAACATTGTCAACAAAATTCATAATTTCCCCAGCATTACCCCATAATGAAAAGCAACAATGTTAGTACAAAGCAAGCCATAAACAAAACACTTTTAAGCTCTGTGTTTCTAGTTATTTTCTAAGGCCTGTAGTTTTCGCATAGTAGTAAAAAATGGATTATGCAGAATATTCTAAATTATAAATGCATCTAATGAGTTGAAAAAAGAAATTTTAGGTTTTATAGTCTTCTGTTATTGTTTAAAATCCCAGACAGGGTTACTATAGCAGACAGAAAATATATTATGTTTAGCAAGAAATTTGAAGATCAGAATTCCTGTAAACACTAGTGTAACATTTGGGCGCAATAAATTCAGCTTCCCTCTCTATGTTAATGATATTCTGGGTAAATGCCTGCAGACCATTTTCTTTGGGAAACATTTGTATGAAAAAATATGAGGTTTTGTTCGGGTTCTGTCAAGATAGAAAGCTTGCTTGCTAGGACTGGAACAAATCCCCGCCATACATAGGCACATGCTGCATGACACTGAACCTAAAGAAAACCTCCATCTGAACCTCTCTCCAGATTGTGGTGGCAAAGCCTTAAAATCTGACTTGTACCTATGTCAAGTAATCCTGTGCACTGCAGAGAAAAGGATCCCACCTCGCCTTTAACAGCAGTATTTTTATCTCCCAGATATCAGGCAGATAGGGGTGGGTGGGAAGTTTGCTCTTTCTTCAGAAGACCAAAGACCTTGGTCTCAGTGCAGTGTGTATTCTCAGCGCACCGGAACATTATCAGCCAACTGGGACCCCCACAGAACAGGCACCCAGTGCTGGTCTGATGGACATAGTGCTCTGGAGTATTTTGAAATGTAACACGGATGTCCATACTGCCACCCTGCAAAACATTGTGTTGTAACCTGTTCTGGAAAACATACAGAGGACAGGTCCCAAAAGCTACATTCTTTTAGGCCTAAAAATGGACATTTAGTCTGAGGATGCAGAGACGGGTCCTCATGAAGTCAAGTGTCTGGCCTGCCTGGATTGGCAAGGTTTATGACCACTGTTGGGGGAGGGGAGCTGATCAGGAAGACTTCTCCAGTCAGCTTCACTGAAGGGCTTTGTGGCTTCCCCCAGCCCAGGACCACATCACATGTGCCACTGTGAGACCCTTAGCATCAGAGCATGATTTCTCAAAAGAGGATAATGCACAAAGCCAGATCTCAGTTGATGGGCTTCAGCAGCTTCAAGGGTGTTTCACGTGAGCCACCAATTTGTGTTTGAATCACACTCTAGAGAACAACCATATCAAGAGTGTGTGAAAATGACCATGAAAGTGTATTCACTGATCAAAAGTGCCAATCTGAATAATTCCCAAGAAAACCTGCAATATCTTTTTTTACAGAAGTATTCTTTTGGTTTTTTTCAGGTTCATGCTATTAACAATCCATGCTATTTCAGCACAAATGACTGACTAGGGACATTCTCCTGTTCACATGCTGAGACATCAGGTCTCATCTCTCTCTCTCTCATTCTGAGATGGATACACCATGGTGTAACCTCTACCTGCTCCAAACCACAAGAGGAAAGGACAGTGTGATAAGGTTGAATATCATCAGCTTTGCAAAGGAACCTATTGTTAAAGTCAGTAGGAAAGATCTTCCAAAAGATACAGATCAGATGTCTTATTTTCCTCTAAACTAGCCTGCAAAATTGGTTCACCACTTTGGGTTCATCAGGAGTGATATTCTGTGCATTGCAACTTTTGACTCTCATCCCGTCACACATGTTCCTCTCTTTCAAAGATGACATTTTAGTCCCAAGAGTCTGGTGCAGAAGTGCTGAAGTTTTGTGGATGTTGCAAAGCAATGAATACAGGCACTGTGAAATTTCCAGCATTCATAGCAAGTTCATTAATTCTTTGAACGTTTTTCTGCCACTTTTTAGATTGACAACCTTAAAATATCTTTGGATGCATCTGTTAAGTTACTGAAGTCCCCTAACAATTTCTGTTGGAATTCAGCTTCATTCCAATAACAGTGGTACAGAAATCTGGAAGGTACATACACTTCCAAGAAACACTATCGATTCCCAGTCTAATTTAGGTTCCCAGTTGCCCCAGTTATGTTTTTTTAAACTAAACTTTAGAATCAAAACCTATTTCTAATTACAAAAGTTCTTTTTCCTAGTGCCAGCATATGAAGCAATATCATCTGATGTTGATGAGTTCTTTGCCTAAGGAGATTATCATTATCATTGTACAGAAGCTTCAGAAATTCATATTCTGAAGAGGTTTTCACTGTTTTGTGCAACATTGTCTATTTCTTCACTTTATTTTTTCTATAACTCTCCCACCCCTGTTTAAATAAAATGCATGAGCAATTCCTGAACAAGGAGATTTTGTACAATGGCATTCAGTGTTAAGACATTAAGGGAACAAGTCTAGACACATGCTAAGTATCATATCATTCCTCTTCCCACCACCATCCATATACTATAGCTGGATAATTTCACTATGGCACCAGAAGGCCCTGCTTTTTGTTAAGTAAAACAAAATCTTCTGTCACCTCAATAAAATCAGAAATACTGTTGCCTTTTCTCCTGCACAGGATATGATACAGCTCTTTCTGAAATCTTCAGACTTGCTGAGAGAGCAAAAAGCAAGGAGCCAGATAAACCTCCTTTCCTCCCCCCAGAAAAGGCTATTGAGCACACCTAACAGCCCAGAGCTTATTCTCTTTTAGAACAAAGTCAAACAAATATATATATTTTATATTTTTTAAAAATATGGAGAAAAAAGATCAGCCCAAATGACACGTGTCCAAACGTCATTTAAGTTACACAAAAGAGTCTTCTTCATTTAGGTTACAAGATGGTGGTTTACAATGAGTAGGGTTATATGGTGAAGATTTTAAATTGAATTGAATTGAATTACAAGTCAATGTCTGGGGGAGTTGGTATTAATGTAGCCAAAAAAAGAAACTGTGCTTTCAGTTGAGGTTTGGAATAAGTGGTGAAGCACTGAAGGAGAGATACAAGAAAGCTGTTTTGGATGGCAGGAGCTTAAGAGAAGGTGATTGTCAAACCAGTGGTGTTTGGAAAGAACCAAGAAATCAAGATAGAGCAAACCTAAAAGAGCAAGAGCAATGGCAGAAAGATAAAGACAGGAACAAATTTCCAAGAAAAAAATGGCAGAAATTAGGGGAGGTCTTTCAAAATAGCACAGAAATATGTAATAATGTCATTAAGATATTAAAGAGTTTAGAAGAAAACAGGTACATAATCCAGATGTCTCTCTGTCAATACTTGATGTGCAGTTACAAAGGTCACAGACTCACTGCTTCCAATAAAGGTCACCGTTCCACACTATAAAGTCCAATTTCTGAAATATTGGATGAAAGATTATTTTTGGAAGTATAAAATGAGAAATCATTGAGTCTCTTTTGTATGCTGATTTACCAGCTTTTCCAAAGAGCAATATAAGAAGTGTTTATGACTTCCTATCAAATCTGGCTTCATTTATTTGTCAGAAAGTTCATAGAAAGTACAGGAAGTGAGCTCCTTTTTTCCTTACACCAAGAGTGGGGGCTGGGAGCAAATTTGTCCCCACATCATTCTGGGGGAAGGGGAGGGGAGAGGAGGCAAAGGGAAATGAAAGGGAAGGGAAAGGGAAGGGAAAGGGGAGGGAAAGGAAAGGGCAAGAGAGGGGAAAGGGAAGAAAAAGGAAAGGAAAGGAAAGGAAAGGAAAGGAAAGGAAAGGAAAGGAAAGGAAAGGAAAGGAAAGGAAAGGAAAGG
>JAWWES010000115.1:61754541-61781564 GCA_035583135.1 Lophotriccus pileatus
AAAAGAAAAGAAAAGAAAAGAAAAGAAAAGAAAAGAAAAGAAAAGAAAAGAAAAAAAGAAAAGAAAAGAAAAGAAAAAAGAAAGAAAAGAAAGAAAAGAAAAAGGCATTTCTGTATAATCACACTGCACTTGGAAAAGCCTTCCTCATTAGTTTTCAGACATTAAAAGAATCTGTGTTCCTTGTTAAAAGAATAAATCTTGGCAAACTACCATTGTGACAGAATGGGTTATATCTGTGTCAAATTATGAACCCTGTGTTGTATTAAGAGTGCAAACAAGCCAGAACATGCCCAATTATAACCTATTACACTGAATTCCTATGGCTGCCGGACCTAAAAAGGTTTTTCACACCTCAGGAAAAGGCTAATACCCATAAAGCCTACATCCCATTGGTTTGGGTATGCCTACAGATGCAGGCAAAGCAACACAAGTGAACTCTGACTGTATTCAGAGCTGAGCGGAGAGGAGCCAGCTCTGATACAGAAGCCACGTAGGATGTGTCTACATAGCCGATTGCAGGCAGATGTGAGCTCCTTTTGCCAGCGCTCTGAACTAGCAGGCAGGGTTGTTAGCCATGTTTACTGTGGCACTGAGTCATTTTTGAAAGAAACAGAAAACAAAAAACAACACCATTTTAGATCCCTCTCCTGCCTTCCTCATAAAGGTCTGTGCACTGTACTGCCAGACGGGGCTTATTAGTTCAGACTCAGCGTGTTCCTAGCTGCAGTTTTGCAGTCTCCAGACCATATGTGCAACAAACGCTGCCCACAAAAGACACACACTCATACACTAGTGTACCACCAATCTTAAACCATCAAGAAAAGCCACTCTGCAGCTTCCAAAATAGAACTAGCCCAGTCTAGAAAGACTATGAGAAGAATGCAAATTCTGCATCTATCCAGATAGGCTCAGAAATGCACACCTTTTGCTCCCTGCCCGTGCTTGGCTTCTGTGGAATAAGTGCAAACATTGCATAGGGGAAACCCTAGTCAAAAGCAGGGTTCTGGTCAATCACTGCACAGTGTCACCAATGGCTTCCAAAATTTGTAAAAGGGACCAGGAGGCTTGCTGGCTTTCCTATATGAAAATTACTGCTGGTTGCATCAGTGTTTCACTGAGCCTCAGCAACGGGCTAGGAACCCCATTGCACCTGGTGGTGTGCTACATTCTTCCAAAGAGATTATGAGCTAATTAAACCGGACAAGGGAGCACTGGGAGGCTAAAGCCATTTTTGATCAGCTAGGTAGAGAGTGGCCCGAGCCCTTCAGTAGCCCTGTCATGATTACATATTGGGGAGAGAATGAGCTCAGGTTTGAGGGCTGAGAGTCTCAAGATATGTTTATAAAATGATATTTAACTCCCACATGCTGTAAAGTTAATTATTCCCTTTATATATTGTATTTCTTGCTGAGCTCAGCAAAGGAGTTAAACAAGAAGGTGAAGATACATTATGTCTGGTGCAGAGGTGTGGAATGCATGATGTGTAAGCAGTGAGGTGAGTAATTAACTAATATGCAAGTGAGTAAGTAACTAATATGCAAGTAAGTAATTAATAGAAGTCTAAAATATCTCTGCAACCCTGTGTTAGAGACGGAAATGTTGTTAATGTTTTAAATATTGCCAAAATCACAGCAAGACTTTTTATCAAACTATAAGAGCAGAACTGCCCATCTGTGACCACTGAAGCATCCCCATCCCAATATGCTGCTGACTGGAATTTGGACTATGATGGGGAACTTGAGATAAGACTATTGTCCAATTATCTCAGGTCTAAAGAGAAGTAAACAAGGCTCAGGAAAGAAGAATGTATCCACAAAGAAAGCCAAACGCAGCAACTGTGCTAAGAATCAGCCCTGGGCTTGGTGGGTGGAGGAGGAGGGTTTTGGATGTGTGATGGCAAAATCTCTCTGCACAAAACAGAAGGAGTAAACCTCCCCCACCTCCTGGAAGACCACGTACACATAGGACAATCATGAAAGAGACAGCTGAAAAGGGGTCATAAACATTCAAAGACCCCCAAAATGCCCCCCAGACTCAGTACTGAGGCCTTCCACCACCAGAGGACTGTGTCAGATGTAAGTGATGAAACAAATCTAGAGTTTGTTGCAAGAACCTGTAAAACCTGCCCCCCCCGGAGAGCTGCCTGGGCATCTCCTGAATATATATTCACCCACTGGACACTATGTTTTGCAGGATCCTCAGCACCAAGAAGACCAGAACAAGAGGACCTACAGGACACCATTGGGTTGCACGAAGTGGTGATATATTTTCTGTTTAATCTCTCTCTGTCACTTTCTTTCTTCCTTGCCCCCATCTTTTTCCTATTTCATTCTCTCTGTCGCACATTTACTGTCCATACTATTGGCTTTAGCATATGTTGTCATTTGCACCTTAGTTCAGGCAGGTTTATCTCTCTAATAATTTTAATAACCAGATCTTAACACACTCTCTGGGATTTTTTTAAAATCTTGATTCATTTTACATGAAATCTCCTGTAGGAATGTTAGCTTTAGAGAATGTGGACTTTCTTAAGTGCACGGGACTGAAGAACAAAACAAATATTCATGACCATTCTGAACTAAATAAAACCTTGGTTTTGGGACAGTCACCTAACAGTAATTCTGCTTTAGCTGAGCCAAACTTCAGATGGAATTTTCCATAGCATGTGAGTGCTCTATCCATCTGGCTCTTGTGAGAGAAATGTTGGGACAACTCAGTCACTTTCTTGACGTCAAAGTTCTGACCTGTGTGTTGGTGGCATGTCAATGCACAAAAAGAAAAAGTAAGCCCTAATGCTTTTAAAGAAGAGAGAGGGAGAAGAGCAAGAGGGAGTGTCTCATACCCCACTCAAGAAGTTGGGCACCAATTTCAGCGGGCAGTTCTGTGTCCCTCTGGAAAATGCAGCCAGTAAGAGGCTGATATGCCCAAGCCACATACGGGAAGCAGTGCTGAAAAATCCTCTGCCAGATGGGATGTAGTGTCAACATGAGACAGGTGACCATGGTGACAGGCACCCAGCTGGACTTTAAATAATTTCTTTTTACAGAAGCATTTCACAACCAATGCCTGTATTTTGTCAGCTTCCTCATTAACTGCACATTGCTATACTATGCAATTCATTTTTCTGCTGTCTAGATCTAGGTTAGATAAATTGCAATGAGCATCCATTTCCAGAGCTGGGAGGAGCTTGGAGGCAGCATCTTTGGGTCCCTAAGAGGGATAACACACTCTATAAGCACTATTCAGTAAACCATGATGCTGAAAAACCAGGAGCATTGACAGAAATCTCAAAAAAGAAATTAGAAATACTAAATGCAAACTATGACATAATACTGAGGATGGATGAGTGTTAAGTGGCAACTCCAGTGTAGGTGCAGACATTTGTTCACCCCATTCGCTTAAGCAGAAAGGCAATACATAGCCAGGATTAACACTTATAAAATTTTCCCACCCTGGCAACAAAAGGTACATAAAAGTCAGAGGTGCCAAATGTCAAATAGCATCCAAAGATCAAAAGTAAGATATCCATGAATAAACCTCTGAGGGAAATATCTCAGCCTCTCTCTGGGACAGTAAAGGTACAGAGTAGCACTGTGTGTATGTGAGTGCATGCAATATGGCTTATTAAACGAAGGTCTATAAGCTCAAATCATCTTCTGCACTCAAATTAGAGATACTACAGAAATTATGACAGAAAGTTATGAAAATGTGAACAACCTTGTATGTCCTTAATATCTGGAGTAAATTGGCTTAGTTTTAGACATTTGATCCCAGAATAACAGAGTGAAAACAGAAATCCAGAGAGGGGTGTTATTTATTATTAAACACGCAGGACAATTCCCATTCAATGACACAGTAAAAAATTAAGACTGAAGGCAAGGACAAAGAGGAAACAATGAAGGTTGCATATTACAGATAGTGGAGGCAAGGACAAGAGGAATTCCTCCCAGTCTTTGCCCAGGAGGAATTCAGAGAAATTGTCTGGGCAGACAGGGATCTGACTGCTCATATAGCTTTAGGAAAGCTAAACCCCTGATTGCATTAAATCTGGCCGGGGACATCAAGGGCAACAAGAAAAGCTTCCATAGGTACATCAGTGATAAAAATAAGACTAAGGAAAAATGTGTGTCCTCTCTGGAAGGAAATGGGAGACCTGATTACCCTGGATATGAAGAATGTTGACTACTGGATTTTTGGCTTGGTCTTCAGCTGCAAGTGCTCCGGTCACACTGCCCAAGTCGCAGAAGTCACTGTAGAAGATCAGCTTCGAGAACATGTAAGGAACCTGAAGGTGCACAAGTCTGTAGGTCCTGAGCAAACTGATGGATGAAATGGCTAAGCCACCATCCATCATATTTGAGAAGTTGTCACAGTCTGGAGAAGTTTTCACTGTCTGGAAAAGGGGGCTAACATAACCTCCATTTTAAAAAAGAGAAATAAGGAAGACCTGGGGAACTACAGGTCAGTCAGTCTCACCTCAATGCCTGACAAGATCATGGATCAGATTGTCCCTGGAAACTATGCTAAGATACGTGGAAAATAAGGGGATGGTTAGTGACAACCAATATGCCTTCACTAAGGGCAAATTGTGGCTGAAAACTGTGGCAACCTTCTGTGATGGGGTTACAGTGTTAGCAGATAACAGACGAGTAACTAATGCCATCTACCTGGACTTGTGCAGAGCATTTGACACTGTCCTACATGGTATCCTTTTCCCTAAACTGGAGAGACATACATTTGACAGATGGACCACTCATTGGATAAAAAATTGGCTGGTTGGTTGCACTTAAAAAGATGTGGTTAATGTCTTGGTGTGTGCAAGTGAAGACCAGTGACAAGTGACACTCCTCAGGGATCAGTATTGGAACTGGCTCTGTTTAGCATGGACAGTAGGACTAAGTTCACCCTCAGCAAGTTTACTGAAGACATCGAGCCCTGTGTGTGTGGTCAACATGATGGAGGGAAGGGATGTTATCCAGAAGGACTTTGACAGACTTGAGAGGTGAATCAGTGCAAACCTCATGAAGTTAAAGAAGGCCAAGTGTAAAGTCCTGCACCTGGGTTAGAGCAATCCCAAGCACAAGTACAGGCTGGGTGGAGAATGGATTGAGAACAGCCCTGAGGAGAAGAACTTGGGAGTATTGGTCGATGAACAGATCAATGTGACCCAGCAATGTGCACTTGCAGCCCAGGAAGCCAACCCTATCCTGGGCTACATCAGAAGCGTGGCCAGCAGTTTGAGAGAGGTGATTCTTCCCCTCTACTCCACTCTGGTGAGACCTCACCTGGAGTTCTGCATTCAGCTCTGAGGTCCCCAGCACAGGAAGGACATCTACTTGTTGGAGCGGGTTCAGAGGAGGACCGTGAACACATTCAGAGGGCTGGAGCGCTTCTCTGATGAAGTCAGACTGAGACACCTGGACTTGTTCAGCCTGGAGAAGAGAAGGCTTTGGGTTGATCTATTTGTGGTCTTCCAGTACGTAAAAGGGGCCTATGAGGCTGCTGGGGAGGGATTTTTTACAAAGCCATGGAGTGAAAGGACAAGGGGTAATGGCTTTAAACTGAAAGAAAGGTTTAGGGTAGATATTAGGAAGAAATTTACTTTGGGGGTGGTGAGGCTCTAGAGCAGCTTTCCCAGGGAAGTGATGGATGCCACATCCTTGGAAGTGTTCAGGTGCAAGTTGGATCGGGCTTTGAGCAACCTGGTCTAGTGGAAGGGGTCCCTTCCCATGGCAGGGAAGTTGAAAGGGATCTTTAAGATCCCTTCAAACACAAACCATTCTGTGATTCTATGATTTGTGTGTTTTGCTTAGAGCTAAACAAAGCTGTAGCTGAGGATAAGATCTCCATTTCAGTATGTCTTGTTTAGTATTACAAAACTCCTGTTCTGAATCACAGTAAGAACTGAAAATTTCCAACTTGTTCATAAATGAGCATTCTGAAAATACAACTTGATCCAGGTGTATCAGAATATTTCATCTGAGACTCCAAAACATAATATAAAATCAAATAATGTTGAAATGAAACAAGATTTCAAAATGAAATGCAAGATGGGACTTTTTGTGTTTCTGGAACATTTTTTCCAGTTTTCTTTTGTAACAAAATTATAGTGAATCTGACAGTTTTATTAAGCAATTTTTATTCCAGAAAAAATACATTCTCTACTTGAATTTGGTTTTATTAATAGACCTGTGGCCAACTATATTCCTACTACTCATTCACTTGAAAAAAAAAAAAAAAAAGAAAGAAGGATATCCAACAAAATTATCAGGCAAAATATTTAACACCAATAAAGGCAAGTACAACCATAAGTTTCAGCTGAATCCAGAGTCTTCATAGGAATCAAAACCAGATGAGATATTTAAAATGAATAAAGAGTTTCAGTAGAAAACACTTACAAAATAAAAGATGCCATACAATGCATAAGTCAAATGTTATCGATTAGGGAGCAACTTCCTCTCCAAGTGAGTTACTCCTGACTGCCTGCTATGGCATGTTATGCACTTTTCCTGTGAAGTTTTTGATGCTGCTCAGAAACAGGTAGTATATGAATGGATAGACAGTTGGCCTGCTGTTGTTTGGTCCTATCTCTGTTGCTGTACATCCTAAATGAAGTAGTGGATTTGTTTTGCAGGTTTCATTGCTGGAAGATCCATTTTCTCCACACCTTCTGTCCCCGAACCTTTGCATCTGCTATTTCAGAATAATTCAGAATTTGGCTCACAATCCAAAAACTTCTTCATCCATAATCTCACTGCTTGAAAAGACGTCTTTTGGAGACAGTTTTCACTGAATCACTCCCAGAGGTCCCCAGTTTCCTCTGCTAATATAGGTCTAGCCATCTCTTTTTTTTACTGTGTTTACTTATTCAGATGACTTTTATGTTACTATTTGCAAGTCTACTCATTCCTTTCAGCAGCATTTCCTTCTCTTGTTTAAAACTTGATGAGTGCCTTTTTACATTTATGAGGGAGCCCATCTACAGTTCAACCAGAACACTAAATATATGTTCTGTTTATAACATGCCTCAGAGAACTGTAGTTAACAGTGCAGATAAAAACAAAAAACCTTGGCTATAGTGTTCCTTAAAGGACGGAATTAAGGGGGAAGCTCACAAAAGTGCAATTCTTACAGTCAGTCAGACAGACACACTTATCTGCTTCTCCAGCGTTACCTCACAGGCAGCAAGACACTTAGCTGCAAAATTTATCAGCTATGAGGTCATTAATAAAGCTGGCCAGTCTCAGTAGTCACTTCAAAGACGATAGTGCTCAACGATAAAGTAAAATACTAGAAGATAGTTTTGTTATTTATAAGTAGCTGAGTTATGATTTTGTAGTTTAAAGGATTTGACAATGCTTCCTTTGAAATTTCTGTCCTAGATTTTCAGTCAAAGAGCCATTTACATATTTGGGTCTTTCCATCAATCTGGCTTTAAGAATCTAGGAATACGAGTGAGTCCTTGCCAAAGAATATAAAGAAAAATGCAAGAATTTAGATTTATAATAGAGCTGGTGCAGCTTAGCTTGGAGAAATCTCACCAAGCAAGCAGGCTCTTTTCCTTAAAAGAAAGCTCTTTAAGCTTGCGAGCTATGAAGAGTTTTACTAATATCCATGGAAAATTCTGATATGAAAGTAGGAAAGCAGCAAAAATTTAAAAGTATAATTATAAGCTATGCTGTCAACACTTTATGCAAGCTCTTAGCTTGTGCCACTTCAACAGCATCCAAATTCCCACTCGAAAGAGCCAAGGGGCAAGTGAATCCCCACGGAGCTGTCATATATAATGTAGCAAAGAGGACCTGAGCACATTTTGTTTGCTAGTGGGAAGGTTTGTGGATCACAAATTTCACCTGAGTTCACCCACAAAGAAAGAGTTAACTTGCATGTGTGTCAGGCTCAGAGCTCACACACACATATGAAATTCAGAAGTCATTGGTAAGCTCCAGTAAACTCAGAATGTGTGTAAGGGCTTGAGGCAGCCTCAGATTCAGAAATGTGGGACACACAAAACTGTTGATCACAGTTGCACATGATTCTATGATCTTAAATCCCTGCTTAGGCTCCTGAATAGAAGCGCCGCCTTGGACCATTAACCTACATAGGATTATTGGGAACTGGCTTCTCTTCCCAATACCTCCTCCTATCACCCCACCGCCTCCTGCCCATCTTTTCACACATCCACCAACAACAGACTCTCTGCCCCAGTGTATAGAAGCTGCTTCTTATCAGACCCTTAAATACACATATCCTAGAGCTACAGGAAAATTGCAATCCAAATTGTGCAAATTGAGGGCCACATCTTCCACAAGCCAGGCAGAAAACTGCCGAACGCTTGAAGGTATATTTTCACAGTTAACGCACACAGCAGATTAGTTTCAAATCAGCTGCCTAATCAGGGTTCCCAGGAAGGCTGCAGGCATATTTTTCAAAGATGAAGAGAAAGGCTTTCCTGCCACTCCAACTACAGTCCTTATGAAATCCCAGAACACAGAGCTGGCTGGGCACAGCATAGGCTTCTCCCTCGCATGTTCCTTCTCGTACATCTCAGGCTGTCACATTTTCTTTCATGATATGAGATGCACTTCCCCAAATACTATGTCACACAAGAATTGATACTGAAGTGTTATTAAAACAAGTATCCAATTGAAGAGGGGAAAGAAAAAAGTGCAAAGAACTCTCTGCCACACTTTTTAACCTGATTGTACCATTGTGCGTATCTCCTGATTGTCTTACCTTCTTTTTAAGATAATAGACCAAAAAAGGAATTACTATGTAGGTATCTCACACTTATTAACACAGACTCTCAACTTCCTTCTTCAGTTTAAAACTCAAGATATAAGAGTCCTTACTGTGGATACCCTGTGTGGGACACCACACTATGTAAAACTATCTCTGAAATATATTTCTCTATATTTAGAAGTAGACCCTGCAGACTTACATGAATGACTCTTCCCAGACACAGAGCCCTCCCCATTGTTTTTGTTTGCAGGCTGTGCTCTGCATGGAAGCAGCCATGGGGCTTTGGCCCCTTTGCTGCTGGTGCAGAGCAAATTGCCTGGAAAGGTGGTCAGTGAGAGTCTGCAGGGTGCTCTCTGTGCTAGAGGTCCAGATCAGGGAAGGTCACAGAGAGAGGACAGAATTCCCACTCGTGGCCGTAACAAACATCGCCCAGGTGCCTACCCTGTTAGCAAAGTGCTTTCATGATGCAGAGGCTGTCTGAAACTACCTGAAAGTCTCTTGGAGAGCTTTTCCAACTTTAAAGGTTTACTCTAACTTGTAATCTGTTTCTCTGTCTTACATAGCCACAGAATGTGACCCGTGCATTTGACTTGGATGTAGGAAGCCACTGTCCCTTGACAATTTCCTTTGGCCAATGCTGTGTTGTTTCTTCTGGTCAGAGACCCTTTTTCTTCATAGCCTGCTGTAGGATTATTTATTCTGCCTTCTGGGAAATCCATCATCATTCCATAAATAAGATAATGAGTTTGCTATAAAGCTGACACTAGTCTAACCTGCAAATACACAATTAACATTAATGCCATGCATGACTTTTGCCAAATCCTTGCCTTGTGCCATCACTATGATTGGCATGTTTGCAGCACAAATTGCAGGAGCTTGATTTGGTTCACAGCTCTCAGTCATTTTTATGTTCAGACGTATAATCTAATGAGGTGAAAATGGAAAGCAGCCCCTGAGCATTTGGCTATTGCTGGGAAAGAATGCAAATTAAATATTTGAAAGACTGGGGCATGGGGTAGTGTGTCACAGAGCTTCAGAGTTCCATCAGGTGCCTCGCCAGCTTGCACAGCCTTTGTGTCCACATTGTCTGCCTGTTGGACGGAGCTAAGAGACAGAAGAATGACAGTCTGGGGAAAAGAAAGAAAGACAGTAATTATGGGACGTATGTGATTAGCATGGTAGCCAGAGAAATTAAACCACTAGTCCCAGGAATCTTCCCTTCTATAAGGTACCTGTGGTGGAAGAGAAAAGCTCCACACTACAGAGTTCAGCTGGAATCCACTCCCTGCTAGTTTAGCTTGATTGCTTTTTTGGATACCTACTGTGGGGGTTCAGTTCCTTGACCTTCCTTTCTATAGAACTATATTGTCCTGCCATGAAGAAAGGCAGATTAAGAACTTACAGGGATCCTTCCATCACTGGACTCTGACAGGAGTGCTCAGGGAGTTCATTTTTCATGGCTTAAATTGCTCCAGGCCAGCATTCTTATCAAAAAGGTTTGGCTTAATGTAAAACACAGACTTCTTTTCTTTCTTTTTAATTTTAGCTCTGTATTAAACAGCACTACAAATTTCCCTTTGAACAGCAAGTCCCTGAGCTGGTTTCCTTTGAATAACATATAAATTTAGACTAAACTTTATTGTTCTTGGGTAAATCAGTCTAGTTAAGAAGTTTATAATTGTTATTAGGGAGGCAAAATGTTTTACATAACAGCCGAAAAGTCTGGAAAATTCCTGGTGTAATTAGACCGTGGGTTCATTGTTTGCTTGCTCTTTAAAGGTACCAGCTTACAGCATAGTTTTCAAACATTGTCTTTTGGGTGCCTTGGGATCTCGACAAGGTCAGGAATAAAAAGAATTAACAGTCTAGTAAGCATTAGCTGGCACCCCAACCATCTCTTCCAGCAGGATTTCCCCCCACAGCTCCCAGTACACGGTGCTGTTTCTCCATATATTTCCTCCATAATTCCCCACTGTTAATTCACTGCTCAGGTGGTGCCCATTGCCTGTGCTTCAGCAGCTCAGGACAGAGTGGTGGGGTGGTGGGGAGAAGCCCTCTGGGCCCTACATCAGTGCAGCGCTTCTGTCTGGCAAGGGGGTCCTGGAGGCACACTCCTAGCCCTGCGAAAGCCACGTTTTCCCAGTAGCACCACAGGTACAGTTAGGCTGGGAGCCAAAAGTTCATTCCTCTTCCATCCCTTAGGTGCTTTGAATTCACACTTTGTCTGCAAAACTGCCTGAACTATTAACTGCCAAGCTTCTGGGTACTCAGAGACAGGAAGCTGTTTTGCTTTACAGGGAATAATTAAATAAAAATTTGGCAAGGGAGATAGAGCTGCTGTTAGTGCAGTTCTGGAGTCTAGCAAACATTCATCAGAGAGGCTCAGGCAAAGTTTTCTGTCCCTGCTCCAAGGACAGTGTGCATAGTCTTAGATTAAACCTCCCTGAATAAAACACATGAGGCAGAGCAAAGGGAGTAAGCAGAAACCAGATGTCCTTCCAGCACCATGTTTCCTTGGGCTCTTCCTCTGTTTCTCTGTCCTCTCATCAATCAGACCCCACAAAGCCATGCTCAGATGACCCTAAGCTATAGCTACAACATCTTGAGAAAGTGAGAGAAATAGCAACAAAGAGAAGTGGAGCAGCAGATGAGGAAAGGACCTTTACCCTCCCATACACAACCCAGTCTATCAAATTTCAGCTCTCCCCTGCAGTTGCTACCAGGCTGAGCAGTGTGGGTAAAGGAACTTGGAGAACACTTATGTGTGATTCTTTTTTGAGGAGCGGGTCTTAAATAGTCACCAAACAGTTCAGTGCACTCCAGGCAAAGGTAATAGACAGCTGGGGAATTTTATAGACAGATGGAGGATTTTAACAAACCATAAATGTAGGTGCCTAGAGAGCAGCTGAGCTGAGATTTTAAGATGTAAATTTTGGACCTAGAGCTAGATCTTGTTTGGAATCCAGTCTTAAACTTCTATGGTGAAATAGAGGCCAACTGATGCTGAAGTCTATGGGAATCTCAGTACTGGTTTCAGCAATGCCAAGAGCTCCTATTTAGAGCTAGAATGGGAACAGTTATAAATTACAAAAAATAGCCTACTTAGCAAATTACATGCCATTTTCTCTGGCCCCTGGATCATAAACTATACATATATGACATTAAATACAAATATTTAACATGATATTTTAATTATTAAAAAAACAAATTACAAAAATATCCATTTTTGCCAGCACTGAAAGTGTTTGCTACCTTCTGCGTGTAAACTGCCTGTTGTGCATACTAAAAGTCTGGGCAGTCAGCATTATAGTCAAAAGCTGTAGATGGATGGTTTCATACTTTGCGGGAAAGACTCACTTTTCAAATAAAAAGTTTTAAAACTTCAGAGATATTGATGTATTCTCAGCTAACCAGATGCTGTATACTAACTGTGTGCCAGTATTCTCTCAGTGCTGGAAGAGAAATAGTTGAGACAACATATTTGATGGATTTGTTTAGGGATTTTGTATGCATATGGAAATCATTTGTTTCTCTATTGCAAAGCATGTTTGATTGTTTAGTATTAACATTTAACTAGAAAAAGTAGCTACAGTGCTCCCAGTTGTGTGAAACACAAGCTAAACTAAACAAAAACTGAAAAGCAGCTTCAGCGTATCTCATGTTTGTTAGAAGAATAAACGATGGAAAAATTAACTGATGACAGGTATGCAGATTTCTGTAACTAAACAGTTTAATGTAAGAGTCTTTCTTGGTTCAGCCACACAGAAGGAAACCCTAAAGGACTGATGTGAGGCCACCTGAAGAAAAAATGGGTTGGTGAGCATCAACAGGAAGTTCCACTGAAGTGTTAACTCTACAATGCAGTCCCTGAGAAAAGAAATAATATATTGCTTGTATGTTCTCACTACAGTAAAACGCTGGTGTAAAAAGTTTCTTCTTTTCTGCTCTTGAAGTTCCCAGAGGTGAGAATCTCACATGGAACTACAGCCATGTGTGGCGTGCACCCTGTGCAAACTCATGCACTGCAGGTGATACAGGAGGCATTGAGTTCATTACGCGCACACTCCAGAGATGCACATGCACATCCAACTAAATGTATTCCAGACTGGTTAGACTACATCACGTTCACATCGGTTGTGTGTGTGCAGAAATGGCCAAATTCTTTCTTCTTTACGCAAACTTCACTTCCAAGCAGCTTAGATTTCCTTGGACTTGTCATCTGATAGGCCTGGTTTTTTTTGCTATTCATAATAGAGATTCTTATTTTACATAACGTATTCATCATTCCAGAGCATGATTTTGTCATCCTGTTTTACCTTAATTGAGGTTGAAAGTTAAAATTACCAGTTGATATGCTTTCTTTTTCTGAGTGGTTACAAGTAACTACTTTTCTGGTGTAAAGTTCACAGAAAGCGAATTCAAAATTTATTTTATTTATTTTTATTGTTGCTCCAGCACTGTTTTCTTGACAACTTTCTCCAATAAGTAACTTCAAAAGGAAATTTCTTTTAAAATTCAGTAGCAACCCTAAACTAAACTGGATAACTTCTTACTTTTCTCTATTCAAATGCATAAAAATTAAACTTTTTTTGCAATCATAATCTGCAATGATACTTCCTAAGACTTGTTTTTTGTGAACCAAAAGACTTGTATATATCTGATTTATGCAAGTTAAGATGTAATATTTCTGCAGATGTGAAGATATAGCCAAATTGAAAACAAACCACTACATTTTGGGATACAATGGAAACCAGACTGTTTAGGTTTGCACATAAGAAACAGCTAGAAATGGGGCCAGACTTCTTCCTAGACTAGGATCTGAATTAAAATCTCATCAGAAAACTTTGGTTGTACATACCACAACAAATATTTTTTAGGATTTAGGACACGGATAGATTTAGTATTATTCCTACAGCTATATTCCTCCTGCCAACAAAAAAAAAGTCAGCTTTAAATTTTCAAATATTTCGCTTAAAAATAATGACCATCCTAAGATCAGTATACTTCCCAGAGGAATCTGGGTAAAAGTTGTGAATGCCCATACCCAGAAATGTTCAAGACCGGGTTGGATGGGGCTTTGAGCAACCTGGTCTAGTGGTAAGTGCCCTGCCCCTGGCAGGGAGGTTGAAAGCAGATGATCTTTAAGGTCCTTTTTAACCCAAACAATTCTATGTGTCTATGAAAACTGGGCACCTGCCTGTGCATCGACATTTCCAAGTAAGTGTTTTTGTATTTACAAGCTTTGAATCAGAATATAAAATGTCCTGCAAAAACTGGAGGTGGCATCATGCTGGAAAGGCAGAGCAAGGATTTACACAGCTAGTACATAAAACACCCATCCCACCACTACTTTCACTGAAGTCTTTTAATTCAGTACCCAAATCTCTGGGCTGAGTGCTGGGTTCATCCCAGGTGTGTCTGCTGTCCCCTCTCCCTTTCCCTTCCTATTTCTGTCACAGCCTGTAATGCAGAGTTAGTGAATAGGGGGCTCAGATCCACATCCAGCAGGATGGGAGATCCTGCTCTGTTCACCTTCTCTTGGTGTCTTTCCTGATGACATGTCAAAGTAAAGGGAACTTCTGCCTCAGCACCTTCTGCATCCTTATAGTAAAACACTCTACTGAGGATATCCACATAGCCTTTCCCATGAGACTGCAGAGCCCCATAGCACTGAAACATGGCCCTGGTCCCACACAGGGGACCCCCTCATTTTCTCTCTGTGTGTGATCATCTTTCACATGTGCAAGGTCAAAATGTTCATGATGGTCACTCCTTTTCCATGTACTTTTTCAAACTTTGAGCTGACCAACTGCCAGCAAGGCGGGATCCTGCCCCCCGACAGCTTTTGCCCACTGTTTAGCAACACTTTTATATCTCAGTAATACCTTCACATTGAGGACTGAGAAGACTCTGCTCAGGGATTTGTATTTGAACACCCTTGCTTGGTTATGGAAGACACCCATTGCCTCTCGCTCTCCTTTCCTCAGATCCAGGAATGACTGAGTGACAAGTCCAGGGGCACAAATAACTGAGGGCGATCTATGAATTTTAAAAACATACAAAGGTCTGCACTGAGGAAAGCTGTATCTAGTGCAGCTTATTATTCAGACTTTACTAATCAGTGTAAAGTAGGTTAGGACCATCCCAGCTGGCCTGAAAAAGCAGCTAAATGAGACACCATACAAATAGATTGCCTTTCTTTTTCTGCCTTTTTCATCTGATATTTTTTTCAAAGCTATTTGGGGTGAAAAGGAAGTTTTGTTATGTAATCTGTGTGCGTGTCCACCCTTCTCTGGTCACAGTCATGTTTCACTAGCAACAGAGAAGCTCTTAAGCTTGGGGAAAAAATATCTGCTTTTCCTTTCAGCAAATACATACCACTTTGAAGTCCAGTAAATATTTTTATCCAGTTTGAACCACTTTGGAGAAGGGAAAATTAAAGAACTCCCATAAGATCCTAAAGGTTAATTTGAAATTACCCTTTTCTCAAATATTAAGTTGGTTGTAGGGTATTTCTATACCAGTAGGTACCAACACGAAAAAGCTGCTTTGTCCAACCAGGATTGAAATGGGCCAGATATAGGGCAGCTTCAAAAAAAGAAGTGATTTAGTTACATTTTACAATAACTAAAGCTCTGCCCTCTGCTTTAGTCTTCATAATTCTAAATCAAGTCTAAACCAGTGATCCCTTTAGTCCAGACCATTTGGAAAGTGGGTGATAATGACTTCTTTCAATATCTATTAAAAAAAAAAAAAGGAAAAAAATGCCCTTATATATATATTTTCCTCTGAAAGAAGACTTCGAGCTAACTATAACACGTACTAATGTGCATTTCACACCCTAGGGTCACAGGAGAGCTCAAGCTGGAAAGGAGCTTGGGAGGTCAGATGAGCTCAGCACCAAGGTCAGACAGGGGAGAAAGTTTCTCCCTATATCCAGTCTGCACCCTTCTAATTTTAATTTATATGCACGGTCTCTTGTCCTTCTATCACGTAGCATTGTAAGCAACCTGGCTCTTTCTTCACATAGTACAAACACACTGTGCACTGTAGACCTCAAGGCACAATAAATTTACCTGCCAGTTGTCACTGGCAGGTTGGGTTAAATTACTTTTGGAGGCTGCATCGTGAGCTGGCAGCTTCTTTAAACCACGCTGCTTTTCTCTAGCCATAGTTCAAGCTGGTCAAATGTGTGCAGCTCTGAAAATGCTTACCTTTGCATACGAGGGTTGTTCCCTTCATGTCAATATGACTCCACACTGTGTGGGAAGTAAAACAAGTATAGAAATATTTGTATGGTCAGGCTGAGAAAATGCAGAAGGATCTTGTGAGACTGAGCAAACAATAAAACAGCAGAATAAATTCATGGACATACATGTAAAGTGATATGGGGAAAGTAATCTTAACCTCATATATAAAATAATGGGCTTTGAGTTGACTATTACCACTCAAGAGAAAGACCTTGGGATTATGTTCTATGAAAACAACTTCTTCCTAGCAATCAAAAAAAGTAAATGGAAAGTTAGGAATTATTAGGGAAAGAGTAGAGAGCAAACATAGCTATGCAGCTGTATAAACTTGTGTTTCTTTAATACTGTGTGCCTGCAGTTGTCGTTTTCAGAAAGCATGTAGTAGAAATGGCAACGGTTCAGAGGAGGGTGACAGAAGTGACCAAAGGTATGGTTTGGCTCCCAGGAGGGGAATGGCTGAGAAGAGTCAACCCTGCAGCCTGGAAAAGAGATGAATAGAAGGGTATTACGGCCATGGTCCACCAGAATCTTGAGTGAAATGGGATCTGCAGTTTTCCATCTCTTCTACTGAGAATCATCTAGTAGAGCTAACAGGAGCCAGTTTCAAAGTCAGGAAAAGAAAGGGACTCCTGATGAATAAGGTAAAAAAGCTATGAAGCCCCTTGTTCAAAAGGGTCTTGGGATAGGATTTGGAAGAGAGATCTGTTGGGAATAAAGAGAAAAAACGCAATGAACTCAGGAAATCTCCTGCCCTGAAACTAGTAGGAATCTGGGGCAATACTCAGGAAAAATATCAAATATCCTTGTCCTGTCCTTACTTTTTTGGGAATATTTGCTTCAGGCCACAATTGGAAGCAACACATTGGGTTAGATCAGTCCTTGCTCCAACAAAGTATATGTATTTTTTTTCAGTGTCCCAGTGTGTTTGTACTGAAGTTTTAATACTATTATAAATTCACTTTGTTACCATTAGAAGGAAATAAACTTTTAAAATAAAAAAAAAGGAAGGATGAAAGTTCTGCAGCTTGAAAATCAGGACTAAGAAATTAAAAAAAAAAAAATCATTCAAAGACTTTCTTTGTAAGCTAGAAAAGAAAGATTTAACAAGAACCAGTGGTGGCAGCTGAAGCTAGATTAGATGTACGCAATACAGGAGCAGTTAGGTAACATGAAATGACCTGTGATACACAGAAGGTCAGGCTAGATGATCTAATGTCCCTTCTGGCCTAAATATCTCTGAGTATAGTACTCTGGCAGACACACAAATGTTGAAAGCAAACTCCAACTCAGCATGTTTTCTGTCAGCCACACTATATCTAGATAGATTTTCATGCCAGGTTTTTATAAACTTGTCCTGTTGATTTTATAACTACATTTTATTTCTCTGGTTAAGAAGATAATATTGAAATTCTAGGGTAATTTAGAGTCATGATAACCTGCAACCACCAATTTGTATTTATTTTTGTAAATATTTGCTTTAGTTTCAATTAATGCAATATTTTCATCTTTGTTAGCTCCCTGGTGTTTTGCTTTTAGACTGTAGCTGCTCAGAAAATATTTTTTTTCTCCATGAGTGGAATTTTGGTTTCCATATTTTTTCATTTTCACCAGAACTGTAAGACCTGGATTTCCCAATCAATCAAAGAACTGCTCATTCCCTGCAGAACAATGTTAAAAGTGGGAAAGTGATTCTGGCATGGCATGCAGGGTTGGGATGGGGGCCTAGGCTGGTTTTAAAAAAGGGGAAAAGAAGAAACAATAATATGAGTAAACAAATATATTTGTAAGCAAATCAAAAACTCTTTGGTAATTCCCTGGCCTTTTCTGATTTAATACAGGTGATACCAGGAATTGCTGTAAGGTTACTGGCTTCAGTCAGCCTCCTCTACCCCTTTTGCATAGAACATTCAGAAATCTAAGCCTTCCTCTCTCCTTTGCATGCTCCCTCTCTCTGATACTAATGTTTCAAAATAATTTAAATCACATGTAAAAAGACCTTTTAGTTTCAAGTTTCCTTTGGAGAAGCCCATTAACTCTAATCACCTCTGATTCATAATTTTGGGTGGCATTTACAGATTTCTACAAGAATACACAAAATCCATTGAAGATTTTATTAGCCCTGTCTAATAAAAACACATGCTTGAAATAAAACTGCTATTTTATCTAGCCCATAAACTGCCTTTTTGTCTACTTGGGAGACAATTTTTTAGTAGAAGTCAGTGAAAGCAATGGTTATATCTGAATCACTGGTACATCTTAAAAAAGCTGATAATCTTATCACAAAGCATGTAAAAGGCTAAAGGTTACCAGCAGTGTCCTACTCTTTATACCATATGGATTTGTTTTCAGAGCAGTTCTCTATGATAAATTATTTACAGGCATTAGTCTGTGGTATCAGATTAATACATGCTCTTAATGAGCCAGTGGACTTGGTTGAACAAGCTAATAGGGTTTTTTCATTTCTAATGACCAGGAATCTACCAAAGAACTAGTGAATAGTAATTTAACAAAAACACAAATGTGTCCACCAATCAATTGATCATGCTGACTTAAGGGATTCGCTAATTTTCTCAACAGTGACATAATAAAATGCTTACTCTTCAGCCTTTGTGGAAAAGAAAGTCTCAAAATCAACACAATAGCATGTGTGATATGTGTTAAAAATGAGAGAGCTGAAAGATTCCAAAATGCATTATAATTACATTATGTTATTCTTAGCGAGGTTCCAAGGAACTGATATTATTTCAGACTCTAGTCAACAAATTTATGAGACACAAATAAAAGCAGCTGTACATTTTGATTATGATAACAGAAATACGTCAACTTCTAAAACCAGCAGCCTTAAGTCAGACACACAAATTGCAAAGACAGCATCCCAGAAACAAGTGCCTGAAAAGTACTGATGAATCAGCAGGTGGAGAGCTGAGACTGAACTTTGTGCAGGGTCTACAATAGAAGGGCAAATGCAATCCTTCTACATACAGAGGGAACAAATGCCCTATGGGGGGAAACCATAGGATTATGGAAATTAATTTATCCCTCATAGAGCACAGGCACTATTCATTTTAGAGCGATGCACAACGCTCTGGTGCGCATTCTAGAAAGACAGCAAAACAGTGGGAAGGTGGAAGGAAAGAACAACAAGCCCAACTCACACACTGGAGAAAATACTTTCATATATAGCTGGTGAGGGAGTAAGAAGTGAAGCTAGGCAGCTCTATGGCTCAGTTAAGATATACATTTGGGAGAGGAAAGACACAAATCTGGAGCCATAAAAAAATTACTGTTTAATATCTATGAAATTAAGTATTAATTGGAAGGAGATCAGACTTCTCCCTCAAATGAAAAACTGATTCCAATGACCTGTATAGTTGTGCTCATATTACTTGACTGCCAGAAGGCACAAATGTGGAATGGTTGCCCGTACACACAAAATTGTAAGAGAAAGGCTTTAGACATCCAAGGCTCAGAATATCCTTCAATGTGTACAACATATGTTTGCAGTGTAAGAGTTAATTCTGAGCCATGGAAGCAGAAAAAAATTATAACACCAGATATAGGACATACATTGTTCAAAGCCTGACTCAGGAGGCATGGTCAGAAAATTTTTAAGCACCACGGTAGGTGCTGCAACCAGGACGGACATTCCCCAGCCTGGTTTCATCCCAGCTGTCTTTAGGCACTTAATTCAGTTACAAGGCCAGTATGCAGCAAGCTACTTCCCAGCAAAGCAACTCTAGTTCTCACTGGGCACAGGGCCCTGGTGAGGCACCCGCTGGGTGCCCGCAGCCCATCCATGGTTTGGCGTGGCTCTGAGAGCAGAGAGGGCAATCAGTGCTCCCAGGTGGCATGCCTGATGAGCTGCAGCAGTTGTACAAGCACAGCCATCCTGCTGCTGATCACACCTCCCAGTCCTCCTGGTCTGGGTCAGGTAGTTCTTGACACCACTGCAATACTCCAGCTGTGGGCCTGCTGCTTGAGGGTGATGGGACTGAAGCAGGCTGAGTGGAAACACTCATCATGCTCTTTAGCATGTGCAGAAGATGAACAAAAAACAGTCTCTAATTAAATTTTAATATTCTGAGTGAGAATACACTGGCTTCACTAAACCAGGTGAAGTAAATTGATATTTAAGGGAGAAAGAGTTGGCTAGCTTAATTTGAAAACAAACAAACAAACAAACAAACAAAAAACAACAACAAAAAAACCCACACACAATACAGAACAAGAAATTTCAGTATTTTTTAGATATTCAGAATGCTAGAAATTTTATTTGTGCTTAAAAAGTGCTATTAAGCTCTGTTAACTGCCTTCAACCCAGTAGAAATCCACTGACCTTCACAGTAGTTTTGCCTATGAGGAAACTGCAGGACCTGATCCGTAAACATAAATTAAATTTCTGAATCTATTACCTAGAGTTTGCAGTCATTAATTCCTTTGAGTTTTCCTAATTCAAGCCCAATAGGTAAATGATAGCAACACCTACCAATACCATTAAACTTATTGTTTTCATTAAAATTTTTTTTTTTTCCTAGATTTTAGACTACAAAAGGAACTTGGCATAGAATTTTTCAGCCTGGAAACAATTCTTATGCTTCAGATTTTCAAAGGGATCTCTTTGGCCTCCTTTAAGTTATAGAGACATAAGAAACACAGAGATAGCATTTAAGAAGGGACTTTTCTTATTGGTGCCGTGATGCAACTGCTGAGTGAATAGAAATCCCTTAAAAGGTGTATCAGTATATTTGCTAACATACCTAAGGTTCCCTCATTTTTCACAGAGCACCTGTGTGTGTTTATAAGTGATGTACAGACATCAGTGAGGGGCCCAACCAGCAAAGACTGAGTCTGGATTCAATCATTCTGAAAGTTCAGTGGGTTTGGATCGAGGGATTTAATCTGAGCCCATTTCTTGTAATGTATTTTCAAGGTGAAAGGGCTTTTCTTCTGCCAAGATGAGAGTATAGGGCTGCAGGGATTTGCATTTCTCTTGCAGCTGTAGACTTCACTAGCAAATACGGCCTCAATTCTGGAAGCAGTTTAGCTCAGAGAGATCTCCACTGTGACACAGTGTCCCAGTACAGTCAGTCTTCAGAGGCAGAGCAAGTCACGCCAGCTGCAGCCTGAGGTCAGAGACGACCAGAAAAGTACACTTACAGTAACGTTTCAGCATTGCCCTCCTGAAAATCCCAGTAGCATCAGCCTTTGGCATTAACACCCTCAGCATCACGGGGTGATAGATATCAGCCCCAGGCAGTTCATTGGGAATTTAAGGTTCTTGCTACAGTTTTATGTTTTTTTTTAAAAAACTGGATTTTCAATAGGTGAGACAATAAGAGCCTCTGCAGTCATCAGTAACGAGCCTACACTGCTGCTGCTCCCCTTCACACAGAGCCTACACAGGAGGGGGTGATGGCAGAGGAGGTAAAGAGGTGGACAAGACAAGCTGTGCTCGGTGACAGGAGCCCTCAGTTAAAATTTATCTTCAGGTGATTGTTATCTGAGTACCTTATTAATCTCCTTAAAAATAATTTCCCTACAGGCTATTGCTGAAAGTTTCAACTCCTGACATTACCCTTCCTCAGGGATTTCTCCAGCAAATGAATCCCCTTAAGTTCTGATTGAATTCTCCCCTTCCTGGATACCTTTTTCCTCAGCCTTTCCTTAGCAGAATGCAATTTTGATTAAGATCAGCACTTGACCTGAACCTTGTGAACCCGCTGCCTCTGGGTGTCACAAAGCTAGGTAAAGCATGTTGTCTTGATCAACCACGAAGGCTGAGTAGGTGAAACTCACATTCTCAGAAACATTTCCTTACAAAAGCTTCAGAATGAAACTGGATGGCAAACACATCAAATTTCCATTGTGAAGAAATCACAATTTCACCATACAATTCCTATTTACTGCTGAATTCCAGTCTTTCTTGTTTTACCATATCTTTCCCAAGAAAATTAGAAATTTATCACTTTCAAATGATACTATGAAGTTAACTGAACAGCTGTCCTGGAAAAACGTATTTTTTTCTTTTTATAGTAGATGAGATAAGGAATGAGTTTTATGAAAGAAAATCTTATCAGGGACTCATTCTTATTACAATAAATAAGGTCTTACAATTCCAGAGATTATAGTATCAGCAAAGGTCTGCTTGTGTACAGATACACGCACGTTTACGTACATGCATATACGTGCACTTCAAAAACTACACTTACGTTTGCTCTTGAAAAATAGATACTATGTGAAGGTAAAATCATATGTAACACTGATGGAAGCTTGCTTGTATTAAAATCCAGGAAGCATGTGATGCAATGTCCTACAGTCTCTGTGCTACATCTGACTAGCTCATATTGAATACAAGCTCTGTTAAGTTGAAAGGATTTCTGGTTTGTTTCAACTTAAAAGTGATTTAATATGAGGCCCAGAGAGAAAATCTGTCTCAGTAATGAAATTATAACAAGTAAGGATTAAAAGTATTAAGAAGTTTAAGCAATCTTTTAGCTGCCCTGTGTTCTTGAGGTCATTTGAAGCTGGCTGTGGGAATAAGTAAAATAAAATAACAAGAGGGAAAAAACTAAAGTATTATAGAAGGGAATCAAAGAGCATCCTTCAGGATTAGATTATTGTACAAGAAAGGGACTGAAACATTTTCCAGAATCCTTAATTCATTTTCCTTTGGGAGACATAATTTAAAAAGGGTATTGTGATACCAATTTTTCTTTTCTTTCATTCTAAAATGGAAATTCTAACACTTAAAAATGTAATGTTTTTATCTAAAAAAATGCAATAAATGTAGTTAAATGTCCACTAATTAATGAAATAAACAGTATTAGCCAAACAGACAATTTGGGGACTTGGCATATGGTATTAATTATTATTTGTTGTGTACATACATATATATGTAATTAAAACAGTACATTCAGTCTAAATCAATAGCGACAAATGCATGAACATCAAATAGCTTTATAGCAACTCAGGTAAGCGCCTCAGCGCAAAAGGCAGTCAAGTCTGCTGTTGTAGGTCATCTTAACAACCATTACAAAGAAACAAACTGAACCAACACACTACTTAGGTACTGGTGGCATCTCCAACTTAATGCAGGGAAAAGCGGAGAAAGTGGAAAGACCAGGGCACTGAGCCCATTCATTTATAAACAATTAAGGATTTTAATTAGGTTGTGATGGGGGAATTGTGAACATCTGATCATAATTCTTTTTTTCTAGGAAATGACAACTTGTTTGCATAGTTCAAAAAACTCCAAAAGTTAATCTAACAGAGAGAGCAGAAGCCAGAATGCATTGCACAAGCAAGCTGGCGTCCAGGTTTGATCGCTAAGCCTTCAATAACTAGCTGCCAATTACTATTAGATGGTCTTTGCATCAGAAGATCCCTTCCCAGAGAAAACAGTGAGTCCACACAGTATTATTCATATATGTGTGTGTAGAGGACTGTTTTAAAATGGGGGGGGAGGCGGGGGGAAGTGTGAAATCTGTGTTGGGTTGAGTGGACTCCTCTGGGCATGGCTAGAGTGTAAGTGCTCTCAGCAGAGTTAGCTGCCTCCCTGTCAGGCTGACCAGGGCACACAGAGAGCAAATAATTTTCAAAGGTGATGAGCTATGCTCTCATGCTTTCCTCTTTTTCCATGTAAACTGAGAACACAACTGATGTAGCTTCTGACACTTAAATCCATCCGGCCACTTTCTCTCATGATGACTTTAGTTTGGTTATCTATGTATTTGAAATCAAGCTGTTACTGCCTGGCAACTTCATTAAAAAAAAGTCTCCAAGGTATGGGTGCTGAGGAAAACAGGATGAAAACAGGACAAGACAGTGAAGACATCTAAGAAAGCATGGGTACATGGGTAAAAGGGAAGCACACCCTTTCACAGGAATAATCTACCTCTCAGTCAGAAGTAGTATCTCAACAGTGACTTAAACTTACAGTAAAGTAAGTAAAACAGGTCTATAAGGCAATAACAGAGATCCACATAATCTGCTGACGAGAATGTGTGGACCCAAGCCATCTCCAGGAAGAGAACAGATCACAGAGGGAGCCTGCAGTAATCCTACCACTGACCCATAGTAAGGACACTGCCATGACCAGAGCTACTGGTTGCCAGCAAGGATAAAACCACTCAACCCTAAAAATGGGTTCTGACTTAAGAACTAAATGTTGGAACCCTTGCATGCCTTTAAGAACAGCAGTATATTTCCTCACCATCAGAATTTCCAACTTGGTTAGGGGGATAGTGCTTGTGAGCTCACATCTGCGAAACATTGCAAGTTAGCACAGAATTGAGATTAAAAGAAATACAATCTCCTGAAGAGAGGATTTTCAAAAGTTCTACAGTCTACCATCAGTATAAAAAACATACAATAGATGTCTGCTAGAGACATTAAATTCCCTTTCTTTTTTAATCCCAGCAACTATCACATCCTCTGCATCCCATCTGATCCGAGGAAGGTACAAACTGCGTACCCAGAGATTGCAATACACCTGTCACCACCTGCAATATGAGAGTCACCACAGATGTACAAAGTAGTGCATTTCAAATGGAAACATTTCTTTCAGTAGAGAAATCCTCAAAACCACACAAAGTTAAATTAAGATCAGAACAAAATCTGGGAGGATGATTAAAATGAGAATCAAAAGGTTATAAAGCTAAATGCTTTTTCAGAGCCAGTGGTTGTCATAGTAACGACTTGTACAACTTTTTTTCTTAGAAACACAGAGTAAACACTTATGAAAGTGGGCCTCAGTGATGCAGTAAATACTTGAATTTATTACTATTTGCAGTCAGAGCTGGGTGAAGAAATCCAGGAGACCCTATTTCAGAATTTGTTTTCTTTCTCAAACCAAAGGTCCAGTGATACAAAGTCATTCAAGGGACCGAGGAGAGAGAGATGCATGTTTATTGTCTGTTTTGGCCCATCCCTGGGGCCCCAAGGCTGCAGCTAAGCAACCACCCTCATCTGGGTCAAATTCAAAGACATGGACAGTACACATAAGGCTATCGTGTTGTGAAGAGTATGACATGTTGTACAGCTAACATAGCAAATTTTATTTAAAGAAACAGTTTCAAATTAGTCTCATTTTTTTCTGTACTAATTAGGTTATGGTTTTTGTTTGCAGTCAAGCTCTATGAGCTAAAAGTCTATTGGAAAGAATAATACATAATGAAGGCTGCCTTCTCTCCAGGCTTTAGCTGCATGGGACAAACTGCCATCCCTTTAAGCAAGATGACATTAAAATTATACATAAAGTATTCCAAGGTGAATAGTTTGACTGTGTTAACCCATGCACTTGAACTTTCATGGGCATCTGCAGTTTAAAATTCCAACGTATTGAGTATTTTCTATCACTCTGAAAGAAAAAAAAAAAAAAAGAGGATGTGGAGTCTCAGGACAAATTTATCCAATAAAGACACATGCAAATAGGAAATTCTTGATTGCAAGTGAAAACACAGTCAAGTCATGTCAAGTCGGTCTTAAAATTAAGACGATCAAAAATCTTCTTTCAAAGTCTTCTTCTAAAAGAAAGAAAAATGTTTTAAAAATATTTTTAAAACTAAATTTGAAATGTCTGTGACACCCACCCTTTCTTTATTAAGCATCATACCAGATTACAAGTTTGGATGTAGACACTCAGCAACTACCTTAGCCCAACATGGATAAAGAAAACAGAGGCAACTGACAGGGGTCAAGTGTTGAACTCCGAGTCATACTTATTAGAAAAAAAAAATGCTGCTGTAAGCTACATACAAGTGACACTGGATCTACAAAAGCCAGTATCCTCATTACAAATAACACAAAGTTGAACAGCTCAACTCTGGAAACATCGTAGACCCTGCTGTGGCTAAGAGGTTTTGGACACTTGACTTCAACCCACTTTCCTCTTACTACTTTTTTCTGTGAAGATTTTTTTTCAGTTAAATGAAGATGGACACAGCTTCACATCTAACTCATAACCAGAGCTACAAAGTTAGTGAAGATCAGAGAAACTCCTATGTGTTCAAACTTTCTATTACGGAGTGAGATCTATGCTTCTGTCTTACATCCCAGTGACTGCAAAAATAGAGGGATGGTGTTGGAAGAAAGGCCTGGAACTCCAGTCTTTCCTGGATGCACTGGTTTGTTTTCTTTTTTGCTGGGCTATGTGTCAGACTTCTGCCTATGTACCTTTGTGTTCTCTCTTAGGCTAAAGGCTTCTTCCCCTAAAGGCTGCTTTGAGGGTTGTCCTGGGTTGTAACAATTTGGGAATGCAGATTGATATTCCCTTAGGAACTCAGTCAGGAAGCAACCGAGTATTTTACATCAGGATAAGGTGGTGGGAGAGGAGAAAATAGAACACTGTGGATGGGCATAAAGTGTCAACAATAACTTCATTTTCTGAAAATCCCAAATTTTGGGAAGTGTTTAGTTTTCTCCACAACACCTACTAAACTAAGTCTCTCTGGGAGACAGATAGAAAACATACTGGCTACATATGTACTACTAAATCAAATGAGAGTGGGACTGCTTTCTGTCACTGAGTCCAACTGGCATGGAACAGCCTACATCCATACTCCTAAATTTTCATCTTCCAAAACATGCTAGCAGCAGCCAAATTGACTGTAATCCCTGAACGACCTTTGGCCTCTGGAAATCCTTACTGTATTCAGCAATTGTTTGGGATAGTGCTAGCTGGTCCAGGTTAAAATCATACTAGGAACCCTAACAATTTAACAGTTAGATGACTGAGTTATTATGTCCAGGAACACTCCCAATATTTATTAATATGGATGCTGAGATTTTCCTTCTTCCCAAAAAAAAAAGCACAGATGTGAGTTAAGCAGGCTGTCAGGAATGGGGTAGTTTTAGGAATGTAGACAATTAAATTCAACTAAATTTTCATTTTATAAGACAGAAATTTGGATTTTGACATCCAAACTTCAACTAAGACTTTACCTAGGTATATAACGGCCCGTCTTCGCGAACGAAGAGCCGGGGAAGGTCCTTACCCGCATATGCAGATAAGGCCTTCGAGCCTGCGCAGTG
>JAWWES010000115.1:61786455-61986651 GCA_035583135.1 Lophotriccus pileatus
TCTATTCTATTCTATTCTATTCTATTCTATTCTATTCTATTCTATTCTATTCTATTCTATTCTATTCTATTCTAATTATTTTAAACAGCTGTATTTCTCTTTAGGATAGAGCTGGTTCCTTGTCATGGCAAGAATGAGAAAAAACCATATTTTTTTCAGCTCTGAAATATATAAAACCCATGGCCAACTGAAAATTAAAGAGTGGAGGGAAGTGGAAAAGGAAAGAAAGGCCAGTGGCACACAATGTTTTAATTAATGATAGAATGCTGGAACTGGGAAATCATGAGAAAAGTCAATATTCTTTACCTTATAATAAAAATGGTCTTAAAACCTTTTAATATTATTAAACTAACAGTTTCAAATGCTTTAAAATTCTATTCCCCTCTAAGCTGGAGATGTGAAAACTCATGGAGTCTCTTTCAATAGTGGGCTGTATGATGTGACAAAGAGCGTGACTCTCTCTTTTTAATTCTGGGCTTATGTTTTCAGTTGTTTTTTCTTTATTGGAAATCAAGGCTAATGAGAGGCATATAGCCTTGGGAGAATTTACTCACTCCCTTCAGCAAGAGTGCTTTCTTATTTGAATGAAATACACTAACTGTGGCCAAAATTATCTCCATACACACTCCAAAAATTGAAAATATTTAATGAATAGTGGTATGCTGAGACCACTACCTCATGGGGCTTTGAGAAAAATCTTGGTGGTCTTCTCACTTTTGCAGAGGAGAAATAGGGCCAAATCCTTGGAGAGGCTGCAATCTATTTAACAGAAACCCAGAAAAGGAACAAAAGGTGGTACCATCTAATTGTGGTAGAAGTTTAAAATCCAAGTATCTGAAGACCTTCCATGCCAAATCAATAAAATTTTATTATACCTTTAACTTCATTGTAAAAAAAATAATTAAAGGGACTTTAGATTCCTAAAGCACTTGCAGTAACCATAATTTTCCTAATATTCATATCTCACCCTCATCAACAATACCCCACATACTAAAAAAAGCTAACGTTGTATTTATTTTGATGATGCTTTCTAAGGCCAACTTTTCCTTCATTTACTTTTTCTTGTAGGAAAAGAAATGAGGTTATTATCACTAGAGGCAGTTTTCAGTAAGTTTAAGACTTGCTCTGATCTCATTGTTTTACACAGTGGTTGTCCTGTATGATGTCTAGACTGTTAAGTGATGTTTAGACTGTTAAACAGTCCAAAGGGTGCTAAAATTCATGAGGACTGTCCACTTCTGTTACTAAGAGAGACAAAGAGGTTTATATCTGTATTTCAAAAGCCTCTTTCTCTACTCATAAAATTAATTTTTCAGAGATCACCTTTTCCTTTGGTCACCATTAGGAAACAAAAAGCATCATTTCACTGGGCAAGGGGAAAAAATATGCACTCAAGTTGATGAATACACTGCTAAAAATAAGTCTTCTATTTGTTTTCAGTTGGGGACAATTTTGTGGTGTTAGAAAAATGTTTTCAAGTTTTCTCTTCTCACCAGGGAACGGATTTATTGACAATCAATTAGTGCTTCCAGATAAATCTCTTGTGTTTACAGCAATATTTCTGCCTCACTTATTTTTTAACTGTTTAGTTTGATGTTCTCATATACTTGTGAAAATTAGTTATTGAAAAAGCCATTTCTTCATCTTTTCCATCTTGCAGGTCAGTGCCAGAGTCTTCCTTATTTTATGGCTTAGAGAGCTTTGTTCAGGCTCTTTTTATATATCCCAAAGGATGGGTATTCTACCACTTTTCTTGGAAAACTTTCTACAGCTTAACAGACTTCATTATTAGCAAAAAAATCCCATAAATCAGCCTAATTTTCCTATGCTACATTTAAAACTGTTATTCTTCTTAGTTACAGTGTCCTGGCTCACTCTGCACAATCCCACATCCTTCCTTTCTTTTTAAAATGTTTTAAAATTCTTGGCTTAGTTTTCTGCTCTACTGATTGTTGTTACCTATTCCTTGGGAGCAAACTCTTTTCTTGGCAGGAGACACACAGGTAATGCGGGGTACATCGTATTTAAAGATATTTGAAAACTTTTACCAGCAGTTTTTAATTGTTTTTAAAGCTGCATGTCATCACCCAATATTACACTGTGGTAATTTGTCATAGACAGACCCTGTTTTGCAGAATGCTTACCTACTGAAATGTGCTTTATTTGCATTTACTTCCGATAAGGTGCCTGTGTTTGTTCAACCAGACTATAAAAACTCTGATATAAAGCTGAGAGGCAACACCTTTCCCTACTCATCCTCTCAGGATCTTTCTCTGTCAAAGCACAAAACTGAACAACATGAAGAAATCAGCAAAGCACAACTTTATTTCATAGAATGATGGAATGGTTTGGGTTGGAAGGGACCTTAAAGATAATCTAGTTCCAACTCCCTCACCATACACAGGGACAGCTTCCACTAGATTGGGTTGCTCAAAGTCCCATCCAACTGTTCCTTGAACACTTCCAGAGATGGGGAAACCCTAGCTTCTCTGGGCAAGCTGTTCCAGTGCCTCACCATCCTCACAGTAAATAATGTCATCCTAATATCTAACCTAAACCTACCCTTTTTCACTTTAAAGCCATTACCCCTTGTCCTATCACCTTGTAAAAAGCCCTCTCCAGTTCTCCCATAGGCCCCCTCTAGGTATTGTTCAGTACTTCAGCACTGAAGAAACTTGCAGGTGCTTTATGTCTCTGGTCATGGTGTGTGTTAGGAAGGTTTGAACAGCTGCTGTCTAAAAACATTGGCAGCGCAGTCACTGAGCAGCCAGAGAGGTGATTGAGGAACGTTAGGCCTGACTATAGAGTCACTATTTTTCCTCTCATCAACAAAGCTAACACATGAGCAGAAAGGTAGATTAAACTATTTTCTCCCCCTAGAACTGGACTTTGCAAGATGTATGTAAGACCAGAGAAAAAATAGCTTGTATGGCATCTCTGCTCTTTTGTGTACCCTCTAAGGCCAGTGCAATCTTAACCCCTGGTACCTTAGCTTTGTCTAATGTCAGTAGTAAAGGTAACTTTGTAAAAACAAAGGTAGTTACATTATTGTGTGAAATTTATCAGTTTGAAAGAGTTAACATCAAAGCCGTCAGATAGCTCATGAAAGACAGGTCAGAGCAAGCAGCTGGAAAGCTCCTACCTGAATCAGTTGCTGCAGGAATAGGAAATGTCTCTGTTGGTGAGATACAGGAGTAAGGGGTGTAAGAAGCAGGGTCTTCAGCAGCAGTTTAACAACCAATACCCTCACTCGCTAGTGAGAACAATATATTTGGAAAGATCTCTAGTGCACTGACAAATAAACTTAATAGGAAGGGGGGGAAGATGAAATCACAAGTTTATGTGGTATAAATAGTTTCTAACAGAATCAAATTTTTGTAAGGACTTCCTATTCCATGAATCTTAGAATTTTAAGCCATATTCTCTGGGAGATCACTACATTTTGTCCAGCTTTTCCTCGGGTCAAAAGTGCTTTTATTTTGTCTTTTCAATTATGACTAAACCTTTAAGATAAACGATGACACCAGCTTTTATTGTCTTGCAAATGCTGCATGAGCAAGATAAATATGCTGCCTATAGGCATAATTTTGGGGGAAATCTTGTGATCAGACTTGATAGAACATTATTATATATTCATATAACTGGGACTCTACCCAACACTTATTTTTCCTATAAATCTCAAAATCCTCAGGTGAGGACGATGATTGTATAGATACAGTATTTGTACGGAAAAACTGAGCAGGAAAATACTACAACAATCTGGAAACGAATCTTCTGTGTGCTATTTCCTCCAATAACATCACTTGTCTACACTGCACTGTGGCAGAGATTGCAGATTATGATTCTCTTAAAAGTTTGGCCTTCTGTATAGTTTTAAAACAAGCAGATCTCTGAGATTATAAAACAGTAGTACAAACTGGAGGTAATAAAGGACATAAAGCTTTACTTGGTTACATGCTTCTTTGCTGGGATAGCAAACATTCATAGTTTATGAATTTATCCAAGTGTAGCTGTAGAGTTTGCAATGCATTTCTGCTGAGGATATTTAATACTCAGGAAGTTTAATGGTTTAGATTCACATCTTCCATGGTATCATGGTGTCTACATTCCTACTTACACCTTTAACCTACATTTTGGCATCTTTTATGTTCTTCAGCTACTTAACTGCCACTTGATCTAGGGAGGATCTGAATTTCTGCTGGTCTGTATATGTGCAGATGAGCCACAGCTGGTGAGCTGCTTGAAACCCCTGTCATGCTCCGAGTGGAACAAGAACTTGATCCCAAGCTGCCTTGTCCCAGCTGAGAGACCTAACTGTTTGCATAGTGGCCACTGAGGAGCAGAGCTTTCTCATTCTCTCCTGACAGATTTGTTTCATTTGTAGAAACACCTTTTCTGGGCAGAGAGATTGAATTCTGGTTCCACAACACTAATACACAAAGACAGTTTTCCTCAGTTTTTTACACACAGTAAAATTGCCTTTCTGCATGTCCAGCTATGAGAGAGGATAAAAATTCCCTGGAGCAAGGATCTCACCTCTGTCCTCTCCATCCTTTCCTGGAAACTCAGAAACTCCCTACTCGTTTCCCAAGATCAGTTTCTTGGGTGCCTAACTGTGCCACAATAATGATTAAAAAGCCTGGACACCTGACCCGGGACTGACAGTGCATTTAAGGGGTAGGTGGTGTTTCACTAAGTACTGCCTCACCTAGGTACTTGTTTACTTTTTATAAACTCCTAAACCCATTAAATTCAAAGACAAAACCCTTTCAACATCTTTGAAATCTCCAGTATCTGTGAAAGAGAGAAGAGCAGCAGACCACTTAAATATTTACTGTTAAAACAAGTCTCAGAAAGTAGGTCCAAGATAGGTCAGTGGAGAGACCTGTCACAGCTCACCATGAAGATCACAAGACTGCTTGGCATTTACCATCAGAAATACAGGTGAAAATTCATTTGGTAAAAGGATTGGTATTGACAGAGCTGTTTTCTGCTTTTTGCAGAGTCCTTCTGTCAAATCCCTTATTGTCAAAGGCAGACTGTGATCCTATTGAATTTACTGGCTGAACTCTTACAGTTCCAGAGCAGCAGACAAGAACTTCGCTGGCTCAGGGTCAGTAGTGTTGAATAAGCAAGAATGTTGCCACGGACAAACTTTTGTCTTGCTCTAAGTACAGGTCATAAAAGCAATAGGCATAGGTTTTAAACACTTTTTTTTTGTTTGATTCTCACAACCATAAGCTTCTGCCAGAGCACCTAAACTACCTGGAAACACAAGCAAGGGACCATTGATCCTTTGAGACTAAGAGGCAGACTTGCCCAACATTCCAAAAGACTGTCTCTGGTGGTATTTGAGCAAGATTCTGGACATGAACAGAAATAAGAACAGCAGGTACATCACTGGCTGCTTTCTGCTCCCTCATCTTTTATGGGAAAATTAGACCAGATTTTGTGTCTTAACATATTTTCATAGAGTTTATCTTGGTTTATCCATCCCAGTCAAAAGAAAAAAAGGAATCAAATATCATGTTTGTGCTGAAGTCACGAGCTGACATGCCAAGTCCACCTCACTTCTGTAAGGGGCAGCTGAGATCTATTCTTCTCTTGAAATCTATGGCATTTAAAGGAAAGATTAGCCAAAATTCTCAAGCAAAATTATTTCCTTTCCAAAACTGAGAGTTCGGTGTCTTCATAAGTGTGTGGTTATAGCACTGCACTGTGAATGGTAATTTGAAGAGGTGTCAGTAATGCTATTATACAAAAGTTCACTACATACCTTTCATCCATCTATTATTGCTATTTCATATAATTTTACTCTGTTCACTCTGTAAGTCACTAATGTTCAGCTCCTTCTTTAATATTAACAAAAGAAAGGCTTTGTTGCAAAAAAGTTCTCTTTAGATGTGGGTATTACTCAACTCTATTTACTGTCCCAGAAGTAAGTTCTAACACTTGTATATAATTCTACCAGCTCAAAAGGTTCACATACAGTAATAATACATATGGTCAACTTTCAGCAGAGTATGCCCTATTTTTAAACACTGAATGTTAGCAAACAAAAAAATATTTTGGGTGAGAAGAGAAAAACAGAAATACTTTACTTTAGGAGTCTGACTTTTAGAAATTTAACCATAAGAACACCACAGAAATAATTTAGAAAAAAACTATTAATATTTGATAGAGACTATAAATTTCTTAATTAGACAAATCATCTCCCCTGTCTTTTTTCCTTTGTTACAAGGTGATCTCTTTCTCCAGAAAAGATAACTCAGTTTCATTCCTGCTCCTATACAAACCTTAAACCAAAGCAGAAGGGTGGAGACTGCAAAGAAACAGAACTTCCTACTATTTTTTTCTAAGCAATATGTAATTCTTTCCTTGGTCTCACTATGACTACAGCCTTCATAAACATACCATAAAATTTACTAAAGTTGTTCAGGGGCTTGGTTTCTAACCTTACTGAATTCCTATTAATCATATTCTGTTTGATGGCAGCTGTGAGACTGTTTGCCTCAGGAGTGGTACTCAGAAACTGATGGTAGCAAACGAATTCCGTCATTATAGAAAGTATGGTTCTATGTACAGAGAACCCTTTGAGCATCTTGTGTGGCCTGACCATCATCTTTTGTGTCACTACAGGAATTAGTTCAGTAAATGTTCACATTCACTGGTTTTGATACAAAATGTTTGAAGAGTTATCACTACAAGAAGCCTTTTTTTATTGTGAGCTATAATGCTGTGGCATGGGTTTAGCTTTTTTGCAGAGAGTACACATATTCACCCCATGCTTCTCCATAGCTGGAGAACAAGATAGGATAGAAAGTCATAAACCTCAGTACTAAAAAGGAATTAACCACCTACAAAAAGCTGACAACTCTTAGCACTGCCTAGATCAGACATTTCAAAAACAGGAATTTCTCTAGCTGCCCTTTTGCATGGGTGTGTATGGACAGCAGTAAGAATTTTCAGTTACTACACAGTGATGCACAGTGCAACACTCAAACTATCTGTCCAAAAGATAACTCATATACCAATATTAACAAAATAAAATTAGAAGAGGACTTCACTATGGTCAATTTGATTCAATGATACTGTGTTTTTGCCACTGTAGATTCATGAATTGCAACAGAAGTGCTAGTTGGAGTAGCTTTTCTCCAGTTTCTTTTCTAACCCTACAAGTCCTTCTGATCCTTGCACTGCATTCACTAGAGCAGATCAGATATCTGGTCAAAATCAAAATAAGTTAAAAAGAGGGAACTTCCCAAACAGACATGGAACCTATGTTTTAGCAGAGCTAACACATTGTCCAGGTGCGCCTCTCCGTGTCATTGCACTATCACGCCAGGATGTACTGCCAAGCTTCCTCATTTGTGGGATGCCAGGAGGTGTTTTGGCCTCTGATATAATCAAACTAGGAGATGTGGCTACAAGAAACCATACCTTTTTTTTCAAGCCCCCATGCCTACATCCTGAAGACTAGTAATTCAAGTGATCAGGTGATTAGCAATTTTCAGTGGAACACCAGAGAAATCTTGACATCAAATGTTTCACAGTGCAGCTTTTTAGCAGGGATAGTGTGGTTTTTTTGTTGATCACCACCCACACCCTGAAAGTTCATGGAGGTCACCAGGCAGAAGAATTTCCCACATTTTATTCTTCAATTGAAAAACAATTCATCTGTTAATCTTCACTGCGCAGAAAATTGAATTTTATTCGGACCTGTTCTTTTCTGTTAGGAAAAAAGGCTATCATTTCACTTGTCTAAAGAAAGGTATAACTCAATGGGTAAAATGTGTGGAGGAAACAGAAGCTTAAATATTCACTTGCTGATGAAATGATATCATCAGGATGAAATGATTATGTGATCTCCTTGAATAGGTGTTCACTCAGCCACTATGACTCTTGCCATTTCCTCAAATTGACCCGAAGGTCTCATATTGTTATGTCTGTGCTAATCTGCATGATCCTCCCTTGCATGCTGACTTTGCAAGGACAGCTGGATTGCTGCAATCAGTTGAAATGCTTCTTTTGAAAATGTGGTTATTCAATACATGGTTTTTAATGAGGTATTATTATAAGGGCTGTACTGTGTAGTCCCTTTAAGGATAAACTTACTCCAGATGAAAAGGATCATCTGGTTTAAAATGGTTAAAGTTGATTTTTTTTTTCTCTGATTTACTTTCAGCTAAGTATAACAGGAGATAAGATACTTAACCTTTTAAAAACAGGGCCATATCCTGCAGTCTGCACAGTCTGATTGAAAGAGCTCCATTTAGCTGAAAAATAAGTATTTGTGAACTGTACCCACAAATTCCAGAAAGGTAGACTGCAAATTATAACTGAAATGTTTGGAGATCCCTCACCTGGTCAAGACCCTGCAAATCATGTTGTTGACTCATACCAGATCTATCAGACCCACTGAAGCCTGTAATATCTAAAGAAAATATCAAGGGAAAGGATCTCCTTATAAGATTTCCATACAAAACACCAAAGTAACCCCATCAAAAGAGTATTATGATGTGCCTGCTTTTGTCACGAAGCAGAACTGGTAATTTCAATTAAACAAAATATATGTTCAAAATAACCCTCTTATTTGAACTGTTATTCTCATTAAAAATCAAAAGTATTTTAAAATTTTGCACAAATATGGAAGCAAGTTTGCTCCTCATCACCTACTCCCTTCTCCACACTTGTTTTTACCTCCCCTGAACTTCTATAAAACTTATGACATTAATTCAGAGCAGCTTTCTCTCTTTGTGCTTTTCTAGTCCTAAAGGAAAGACGCAGGACCTAGTATCTTCTACTCTGTAGTTCTTTCCCTTATATTAATAGTACTGTTACTGTCACCAAACAATAATTCTCATCCTTTGTTACGTTTTCCCATACATCAATTCCTGAAGCAGTTTTTGAAATTTTTACTATTTCCTTCATTGTTCTTCCACTACAAAATAACTGAAAACTTCTGCAAAGTATAAAAAGAATTATATATCATAAATAATGCCGTGTGCAATTGGCCCAATTATTTTCTTACACCTGTTTGGCAGAAAGTTTGCACTGTATTTGAAAGGTAAAGGCTAGTGTGTAACCCAAAGCTTTCCTTTCTTACTTCAAAAACAACAATAAAAAAAAAATATGCTCAGTGCATTGGAAAGATACCTTCTTTCTTGACCTTCTTTCTTCAGGGAAACTGCATTTGATTCAATTATGGAAGCTTTTCAGAGATTAAAGGAATTGTTCCGTCTGCATTTATATGACCACAATTCCTGTTTCAGGTGTTTAAATAATTCTAAAAGGACAAAAATAATTATCTGAATTTAAAAAATTCTAAAATGATAGCTATTTGCCACAATGTTATAATCCATTGCTTCTGTGTGCCCACTGAGAAGTAATGCCAATGTAAGTTCTTTAGAAAAGAACTCTACAGTATTTTCTGCTTTCTTCCAGCGATGTTCTTAATGAGGCTACTCTTGCTATATCTAATGTGTTTAGTTACAGTCGCCATGGAAACCTCCAAATGTGTATAAGGATTTGCAGCTTCAGCATATTACAAGTTTAGCAGTCTCTGGGAGTGATGAGCTGTCTACCTAATCTTTACAATAGCACCCCACCGAAGTCAAGACAGACATACAAGCTTAAGTAAAGCTCAAAATAAAAACTTTTTACAGCAGATTATGAGCTAAACTAATATCTTCTGATTTTATATCTGTCTCAATATCTAGCTCTGATTTTATCTTTCAGGAATTCTACCAGAGCCCAACAACTGAGATGTTTTTAGAACAGCAAAATCCAGAGATCAGCCTCAGTACTAAGAAAATCCAATGACCAATCCTTTGCATCTCATGGAATAATAGAATTGCTTGGGATGAAAGGAACATTAAAGATCATCTAGCTCCAACTCCCCTGCCATGGGCAGGGAGGGACACCTTCCACTAGACCAGATCACTCAAAGTCCCTTCCAGCTTTGGCACTGAACACTTCCAAGGATGAGGTATCCACAGCTTCTCTGGGCAAGCTGCTCCAGTGCCTCACCACCCTCCCAGTAAAGATTTTCTTCCTAATATCTGATTTAAACCTATTCTCTTTTCCATTTGAATTCAATCCTCCTTGACCTGTCACTACATGCTCTTGCAAATAGTCTTGCCCCATCTTTCTTGCAGGTTCCCTTCAGGTACTGGAAAGCTGCAACTGTGTCACCCTGAAGCCTTCTCTTTTCCAGGCTGAACAATTCCTATTCTTTCAGCCTTTCCTCATGGGAGAAGTGCTCCATCCCTCTAATCATCTTGGTGGCCCTCCCCTGGACTCAACCCAACAGGTCCATGTCCTTTCTGTGCTGGGGACTTCAGAGTTGGATGCAGTATGCCAGGTGTGGTCTCACCAGAGTGGATTAGAGGGGAAGAATCACCTCCTTTGACCTGATGACCGCTTTGGATGCAGTCCAGGATATGACTGGCTTTCTGGCCTGTGAGAACACCTTGATGGGTCATGCACAGCCTCTCATTTCTACCAGCACTCCCAAGTCCTTCTTGGCAGGACATCTCTCAGCCTGTATTCATATCAACATCTTAAAAGAAGGAGAAAGAGAGAGAGAAAGGGAGAGAACCATTACACACCGAGATTTATTGAATATTTTTGCTTTTTTAATTTGATTAAAACCCAGTTACAGAACTTTTGCTATTACCTTATTCCTCTATCTTTATAGAGAGAAAAAAAGTCATAAAATGAAAAGAATATAATGATGAAATACAATTATCTCATGGTTCTGTAGCGTTTACTTTACCACACTCCAAATGGACTATTAGTTAAAATTTGAAATACTCTGGATGAACAAACCTAGTAGTCCCCCTGGGACGAAATAGGAATCAAGTGAGAAAAATTCAGGTTGATGAAAAAAACCTTCCTTTTGCTTTGGAACAATCTAACACAACAAAATTTATGTGTGGAAGTATAAGACTACATGATCTTTTTAAAGAGAGATTTAAGCTTACCAAAACAAATTAGAAAAAGAAAACATTTTAACAAGGACAGGATTCATGGAAGTTTTGAAACTGGCTTCATGCTACAAGCTATAGTGTGAATGTGAGATGAATCAAAACAGTAAAAATGTAAATTGGATCACATTTACAATAAGACGGAAGAAATTCATAACTGAGCTTGCTCCATGTAATTAATATTTCGTTATGTTTAGACCATCCTTGCATATTTTACTTGAACAGATGTAGTCTAGACCCATCTAAAAAAAGGCCATGTTTGGGAAACTTGCACTTAATGTACCAAAAGCTGACTTAGGCACTTTACTGTGTTTGAGGAGCTAAGACTTAAAAGCCTTTCAATCCAGTTCCCCAATACATGTAGGAAAATGTCATATGTCTTCTCACAGCACACAATGTTCTTAGCATTCATAGTATCTAGAAAGTTAAAAAAAATTACTAAACTCTCTTCAGCATAAGCATTCAGATGACCAGGTGTTAATAGGAAACAGTGAACAGTAAGATCCTCCAAATGAAACAGAAAATACAATGCCAGATCATCTAATCAACCAAAATTTAACATACTGTTGAAACCTAGTGTGTTCAGTATAACAATCTGGTAAAAATGGGTCTGATAAGAAATGAAGACATAATGCTTTAATCAGTTCATCTTTACAGAATTATAAGATTTCTCCAGGTATTCTGGATAGACAATAAAACAGAACAGGGACAGCATATTTAATACAAGTGACTCAAAATCCACCTGTATGTATCTGAACAAAAGACAGTTTCCAGCACCTCTTATTGAAACCAACTAGTTTTTTCCTTTCCTGGCTTCAAAAGAGCAACGTGCTTCCCCAGTGATAGCAAAATTAAGTCATATTCCACAGAGGAAGGATGAGAAATCCTCTCCTCTAGACTGTGTCTTGTTTTCATTATGATTCAATTCAAAAGCATATCCAAGTAACATACCTTGGCAAAATGAAGATGTTTTACTCACTATAAATGACTGCAAAACCTTCTGGCACTCAAAAAATTCACTCGTATCAGGAGATGAAAAGTTGGAAGTACAGGAGTTGGGCTAAAGTCAGTCATCCTTTCCACTGAGTTTGCAATGATTCTGACTTGGACACATTCCAGATTTCCTTAATAATATAATTTAGAAAAACCAAATAAACCAAGCCAAGATATTTTGTAGGGGAAGCAGACAAAACCTCTGTTGGTTCACCTGAAAAGACGAGGAAGGAAAGAGGAACTATGAAGAACTGTCCAGCCTAATATTTCTAGGGTAGGTGAGGGAAGTTTTAAAACTGTTCTGCCATACTGTGGATGTCAATAGCCTTAAAACATCATTCAGCAGGTAAGTGTAACTACAGCAATAGCAGTTTATGTCTCACCTTGTGCTAGGACCTTTGATGTGAAAAAGTAAAATGAGATGGCACACATCTGGTTGTCCCTCATGACTAGAATTTACCTTTTTTTGTTCATGGAGTGATATATGAGCACCTAAGTGAACTAGAGAAACAGATCAAATACCTTTCACCTTGTTGTATATAGCAGAGAGCCTTTACGACTCCATATTCTGCATTTGCAGTCTTGCTCTTCTTCCAGATCATGTTTACGGTTCTCAGCTATGAGAACGAAAAAACACAAGACCAGGATCTGAGGCTGCATCTTGCCAGGGCTGACATTCAGTGGGCTGATTCTTCTGTGTTAGCATGTATGTGTGCACTTATGAAAACTTCACTTTCTCTCCCCGACAGATTACAATAATACTTTGCTCTTGAAATTTTATTGATTTAAGGAATATCTTTCTAGCACACACCAGGACCAAATTGGTTGAAAAGGTTATGCACTAAATCCTTATCAAACCATGGATTCATGTTGCTGCAAAACTTGATATGTAAAATCCTAGAAAACTCCAAAAAGGATTTTTCCACTTGACATTAAATAGCTGATTTTACAAGGCTTATGGTATACTCTTATAAGATACAGTGAACACTTTTGCTTTACATAAGTGTGATCAGAGACAAAATAATTGGTATAAAAATGCATTTTGATCGAATCCAGCAAAAAAGTGTATGTTTGTAAATCATGCAATTTCCAATTTATTAACATTAAATTATTAACAAGCAGGAAGCAAGAGAAAAAAGCACTATATGTTCTCCTTCCCCCAGCCTTTTTCAGGAAGGAAGGAAGGAATAAACTTCAACAAACCCAAAATGGTCGAAAAAGTTGCAGAAGAGGAGTTTTATGTCTCTAAATTTGGGACAGGGCAACTGGCAGGGCTCTATGCCAAAAAGGTGTTGGCTGCCATCACGGCTGTGCCCAATGTGGGCTTAAAACAGGAAAAGTGTTTCTATTTATTTTTAGTTGTTTTTACTCCTTCTTCTTTTGAAGAAATTCTTATAAAAACTTTTATCTTGTCATCATGTGTAAATTATGTAGTATATTTTCAGTATTAGAGGGTTGTGTCCACCCCACTGTGGGTTATATATCAAGATTCCTGCAGCTGTTCTGAAAAGTATTTTACTCTGAAGATGCTCCAAAGTTCTGGTTGACTTGACTTTGGACTAAGGATTTTGCCATCATACACTTTATGAGAGGGAGTCTGGACTTTGGAACTGACTTTGTGATATTTGGACTGCTCATACACATCATGTGGTGAATTAGCATGTGGTGTTCTTATGCAAACAATAAAAACAAAACAAAGAAAGAATTAAAAGTGCATTCAAGAAAATGAGTTTCAGCGTATGACTGAAACAATCCCATAATAGCAACAACTTTGTGGTAAAGGTACATACTTGCCAAAAATATCTGCTAGTGTGGAAATCTAGCATTCAAAACCCTCAATTTAGCAGCTGTACAGATGCAGTTACTTAGTTAACATGGAATATCATAGACAAATTAAGAACAGTCTGGAAACTGCTTCGGAGCAAGATGCAGTGGTCAAAACTACTGGGGGAAGAACTTGCTCCCATTTTCAGCAATATAGATTACTTTGTACACCTTTGATTTTACACTAGTCCAAATGAGGAAAATTTGGCCCAGAATGTATCTACAGGAGAAGGGAAAAATAAAAAAAAAAAAAAAAAAAAAAAAAAAGAAGTTAATTATCTCAAAAAATAAAAATTATAGAAATTACAAAAAGCTTACCTAAAAAATTCTTTATCTCACCCAAATGATAATGTCCCTTCAGCAACTGCAATGCCCAGTTGGCTGAGCCCCTAAGAAAATCTAATGCTTAAAGGCAGTGACAAGAATGGCTCTTATTACTGGAAACAAGACAAACAATTTTACATTAACTTCTGTTACTTGCCTCAGTTGAACTAAGATTTGGATCCTACTGCAGAACAGATAACAGATAAACAGAGAAAGTAGATTGCCTCTCTAAATCATAACTGAGGACATAGTAATGTAAAGAAGTTATTGTCTGCAAATTTTTAGTAGTTGGCTTCTGTTCAGATCAAAGGGCTTCAGTTCTTAGAACTGCTTATATTGGAGATTACATCTGTTCTTCCTGGACTTTTCCTAAGGGGAAGAGTTTTTCCCAATGCACTTGGTCAAATCTCTCATCTACTACTTATGTTCTGTACAAATATGGTATTTCACTTCAACAAAAAAAATAAAAGTATTTGGACTTCAACAAGGCTCTGTTATTTATTACACTTATATATTCTGCAGCTAGAACCAATCAACTACTGTGAAATCTTCTCCACAAGCATTAATTCAGATTTTTTTAAAAGAGACATATATTTTTAACTTAGCTTTTCCCAAGTCAATGAAATGAAGTTTATCATTAGGAATATGGATTTCAGCACACTTCAGAAAGTGCTTACTGAAAGGCAGTATGTTTACTTCTGTCTCCTGCAAGCTTCCAGCTAAGAATTATTACATATGTTCAATTAGGATGGAGAAACATAACATGCAAACTAACTGGTAGATTACAGACTGCTGCTTTTCAAATGGCAATCAGTGAAAACAGACAGCTGCTCAGTGAGATAAAAACCAAGACTTACAGAATATGTAAGGTTGGAAGGGACAACCAGAGGTCCAACCTCCCTGCTCAAGCAGGGTGCCCTAGAATATTCCACAGAATATTCCACAAACAATTCTGAATGGTGACAATACTTGAAGAAACTGAATTGTACATCAACAGTTCATGATAGTTCAAGAAGAAAGATTTTGTGAATTATCTGTTCAAAAATGGTTTAGAGTACTGCAAGCTGAAGAAAACTTTTAAATAAGATATATTTGCTGTTGAAAAGAAATATAATAAAAATAAATGCAGTTCAGAGATACTACAAAATTTGATCAATCAGCACATGAGACAGTCTTATGGGGTAACATAATCTAATTTCTCATTGGATAAACCAAAAAAGAAATGTGAAACTGAAAAATATGGAAGCCGGATAAAAAGGATTTTTTTAGCTGCTTAGGATGAGTTCTGTTATCTTGCTCATCTACTCAAGGAATATATTGCAATGTAGATGAGCCAACAATTCTAGCATGTTTGAAGAATAGACTACTGTGACCTAATAAGGATAATTTAAACAAGTTTTGGCAAGCCTCCATAGGTTCAGTGTTGGGTTCTTTTTTTTCTCTTAATACTAAGGAATATTTTCAAAGAAGGATTCATGCACAAAATTGCAACAGGGTTTCCAAACCAAATGATACAGAAACCACAGTATTTGCAAGATTTAAGCATGGCTAATCAGACCCTGGGTTGACTTATTTACATGAGCTCTTTACTTCTGGAAAACTGTATTTACAGTTTTTGGCAAATTTTTCAAATTTATCACTAATTGTTTTAGGAAAAAAAATATCATACACAGAAAACCATGTATTAAGATAGGACAAATGCTGTAATTTACAGCAAATCCATAGCAGCAGTTGCATGTGGTGGACGGGCAAAATTGCATATTATTTACCTCGTGCTAGAGCTTGAATCTTCATAATTAGTTTCTCTATTGGCTCTATAAAAGCTCAAGCAAGACTGAAGAAATAATATGTTAAACTAGTGTAAGGTACAGTTCCAAACCAGCTGAGGAAGTCTGAAAAAAAAGCTTGCTTCCCTCTTTATCAGTTACCTCCTGCAATGTTAACCAGGTAGGGAGAATCTCACTTCTTACTCTAAGGAAAATAACAGAACGACATCCTCCCTAATTTAACTTTACATAAGAAACAGAATTTTCTTGTGCCTTTTATCAATCCTGCCTTAGCCTGGAAATTTGTAGTATGGGTATATATATGAATAGAAAACAATGGAAACAGAACAAATTTGACACTGTAATTCAGAAACATTCCCATCATGCTGGCTGCTCCACTTACGCGCTGAACAACTCTAAGGGAACATGTTTTGATGTGTTTCTTTGTATTCTCAAGAATGTCCTCCTCCAACAGCTTACATGTCTCTGGTGTAGATTAGTTATGGACTTTTCATGCTGATGAGGTAATCCCCTTAATGTACTATACACCATAGGATATCCTTCTCCTCTGTTTCATGTTCTGACATTGCTAAAGGTCAGGAAAGTGTTTCATGTGATGCTAGAATCCATTTAAAAGTGAAACTACAAGGATAGAGGAAAAACTTATTTCTCTTTGAGTTTCCAAGCATAATACAGAAAGCCTAGGTAAAAAATGATTGTCAGTGCATCCAGTATTAAAAGTAGTCATCGCTTTGCTTAAAATTTTATATTAACTTCTAAAGGTTTATGTTCAACAGAGTGATTGGTAACATAGTGGTACTGATACAGGAAGATGAGATCCATACTGTAACTGCTAAGTTTACTCATAGAAAATGTAGACTTCACATCAAACAGTAACAACGTAAAAATAATTTATGCTGAACGCAAAAAATTACTGCTCTAAACACATGACTTTTATTAAAAGTATACTTCCTCTGTAAGACAAGCATGTAAAAATTAAATTACCTCAGAAATAAAGATATTTTGTTACACAAATTATGTCTCAAACATGGTCCACATTTCTTTTCAAGAGGGATGCAGACAAGAGTTAAACTTACTAAGCTTTAAAAATATTACACACAAGCTTTTTAACAGACATCATCCTTTTACATGGAATTTGCAAGGGAAAAACTGAAAAAGTTTGTATTTCAAAAGCGTTTCTTCACTATTATGAGTATTTTGCTTGTTTGTGCCACAACTTCATGTTACTTTTTTCACAAAGACAGTACAATTTATAAAGTCACAGTTTAGGTACAACTTTAAACAATCAGCTTCTAATTTTTAGACGTTTTCTCAAACGAGTATGTATTCCTCAGGAAAAAAAAAATAAAGAAAATTAAGCAAAATGTTTTTCAATCAATAATTAACACAGTAAAAGAATAATTAAATTGTTTACATCGGATGCTTCCTTCTTTTCTTTCTTTACTAATAAAGAGAAGGAAAAAAAGGGGGGTTTTGAAGGGGGGATGAATATTTACACAATTTTTATCAAAAGCAACAGCATTGCTAACAAAGGTTCATCTTGCAAATTGTCTCCCCAAAGGATCATGTAAGTTTGGTAAAGCAGCATTTGCTTCACCTACAGTTTTCTCAGTTTAAAGCCTGTCACTTAATGGTATTACTGCTTATATTCCAGTATAAATGCTCTGCAGCACCACAACCACCCTCTCCCTCTCTTTAGCACTGAACTTAGGGGTTGGAAAAAGAGGAACAGAAAATACTGGGAAGCAACTCTGCTTAGTCTTCAAAATTAAGAATATTAGGAATGTTATGGAAACTAGAAGGCTCCTCTGGGAGGTGAGTCATAATTAAATTTTCATGCTTGAATAAAGAAATATGATATCAAATATTTAGCTAAAAAAAAAAACCCTTTAAAATATCTAGCAGCCCATGTAGTTAGCAAAAAATCCCAAAGAAAACAAACAAAAAACCCCAAACCAAAATAAAAAACAAAACAAAATGAACAAAAATGTAAAATAATCTACCAGAAATTTTCTCCATTCTCAGTGAGAGTAGTCCGATATTTTACACTGATGGGTTCTTCAGTGAACAAAATATAGCCCCAGCTTGTCTAAGTTCCATCTGGATTTTATATATTAGAATATATCTAGAATTTCTGAACTGAAAAAAACAATCTTTATAAAGGGAATTAAAGTTATAGGCATAAAACCTGCTACATGCAGAGGAAGTCTTCAGACATCAGAAGAAATGTTTTAAACTACAGGTATTAGACAAAAATCACCTTCTTAGTAATTTCTAGGACATCAATTTAGAGATACGTGGCTTGTGCTTCACCACAAAATTCACAAAAAAAAGCGCCATTATAAGTGTTTTCTTTAGACAAAAGGAGTATCCAGCTTATCCCATCCTCTCTTTTGAGTGAAAGTGGGCAAGCAAGAAGAAAGAAAAAACATGTTAGCAGAAATATCCAAGGTACAATTCAGTTCAATACATGAACGTTTGTTTTGGAGAAGTTCAGTGTAACTAAGTATCCATTCTACCCAAGTAAAGACGATTTGGAAAGGTGTTTTCTTTTTACTTCCAGGAAAACCTTGCAAAAGATGTTAGGTTCACGAAAATAATATGCCAAAATAAAACTGCTGTGCTTGCATTTATCCTGTGTTTTTAATATTGCATATTCTTCCAACTCTTGGCTACAGCTACACTGCCAGCTAGCTGTTTAGCAAATAAGAAAAGTTCAGCAGAAGGTACGATAGCATGAACAATAACATTAACAATAAAATTTCTTTGTGTTCACAGGTACAAACTTGTAGTAAAATTAACACCTTCTCAAGACAGGAAGCTATTCCCTATTTTGTCGGGACTTATTGTCAAAAATTGCAGTCAACAAAAGTATCATTAAACCCTAGGCCCTACTTTCACAGTCTCGCAATGTTTGTGGTCATGCTAACACGTATGCAGAAATACTAAAGTTAAGGTGAGGGTCTTTGCTGGTGACCGTGCACTGGAACAGATTGCCGAGAGAAATTGGGGAGTCTCCCTCACTGGAGATACTCAAGAACCATCTGGACACAATCCTGACTGTGGAAGATGAAGTTATTTTGCCCACTTTTGATCAGAATTTTCAAGGTTTATTCCATGTGAAGTTGTGTGGAAAACTTCCAGAATAGGTAACAGGAAAAGTATCATCAAAATTAATTATCATGTGGAATTCTGATGGCAATTTAGTAATATATCCCATATCTTTATTGGAAAAAGTTTTAGGAGAGTATTGTTACTTAGACTGTAAGAAAACTACTGTCCACCATCCACAAAACCCAACCCTTTAAATCTGGAAAATGTGGCAACCCACAATTAAACTCCAACATGAAACACAAATTGCGAAACTACAGAAATGCAGTTAAGGTTGGCCAGATAATAATCTCCTATGACATGTCTTTATCTTTCCCTTTTCTTTACTGCTTCCTATTTTTTTTTTTTTTGAAGCAGCATTGTACACACATAGTTTTCTCTGAAGAATGAAAGCCAACCAAAAAAATAAAGAATTTGAACATTTAAATGTAACCCACCATCACTATGGTAACTTTAGCTTTTACCCTGTGAATAACAGTTTCAACAGCTAAGACTAGAGACTTGCTTGTACTAAGATTTCAGATATGCAACAGAATTTTAAAAACTGGCTTACCTGTTGCTTAAATGTATTCCTTTCTCTGGTTTATTTATAAAATTTGCAGCAGTCTCATTAAAACTGATTTGTGATATGTGTGTTCTTAACTACTGAAGTTAAACAAATGAAAACAATTTACATTAAACTGTCAATTTTAGAGGTCATCACAAATACAATTACACAGATTTAAATCCGATATAAGGGATGTGTGAAATTGTTTGTCCTGTATAATTTTTGATTCAGTATCATTCCCAACATATATATATTTCTGTCTTTCTACAGACTCAGAAAACAAAATAGTCTGTTTCTGTAGAGCCTGACCTAGTGCTAAAATGTTAAGAGCAAGCCATTCATGTAGGAATTGTTCTTGCTTTTATTTTACTGCTGCAGTCACTGCCTGCTATTCCCCAGTAGTAAGATTGTGTCTACTTTTTTTTTTTTTTTTAAACCAGAAGTTACTTCAGGGCTGTTTAGGCATTTTTCTACGCTCCACCAAATTCTCCATGCACTGAAATCACCCCCCCAGGAAAGTGACCTTCTCAGTAAGAAACTTGATCTTACAGGTATCAAATAACCAGAAAAGATCTTTCAGCAGTTTGGTCAGGATAAGATTAATAACCCGGCCCACAGAAGAATACTGTGTACCAAAGATGATGTGAATTTGATGACTGTGGACTGCAAAGAAACTGACAAATGCTCAACATTGTTCACCAAACAGTAAATGAACGAATTCCAACTGATTATGTCTGCAGAACCACAAGCTGTCAGGTGGAAAGACTCTTCAACTTCTTGCAATTCAGTATTTAGCACAACAAAAATACTGTCAGCATCTTCTCACCCTAGAACTGAAACTATTCAAACATGTAAGAGATTTGTTATACTATGCTCTTTTATCATATCCAAATAAGCTACCACAGCAGCTGCAAGTACAGTACCTTTACAACATATCAAGGAACCTATATGCCAATATATATATAGGATATTGAACTGAAAAACAACTACACACAGCACTTTGAACATTCTAAAGAACTTGAATGTGACACATATTTCACAGATCTGGAAAAAGGAATTTTAATTTCCTGTAATCAGCACTTCTATTTGAAATATAAGTCACACTTTCTAAATATATACTCATAAATCACCTCAAAACCCTATGCATTTAGGAATTACAATGCTCTATCATTAGTTGTTCTAAGCTGATAAATGACTAATGGAATGCCAAGTCAGCAGGTCAGTCAATATGAGAGATGTTTCATAGTTAAGGCTGCCATATAAGCAACGTCTTGTACAAAAATTCCCTTCATAAAACTGCACACAGAACACACTGTTTCTAAAATTAAGGCTATGTTGTACAAATAACCACTTATAATTAAGAAAACTATGTGATACTGAAACACTGAGCTTTGAATAAAGAAAAATCTTCAAGACCCTTCAAAGTCTCACATATCTTTTACCGTCTCAGCATGGATCAGAATACCCTTGTTTGATGTGTATGGGATTTTTTTTTAACATTAATTGCCCTACATATGTCAGCAGTGTAGGGTTGGTAGTCTTCAAAAAAAATCTGAATCTATAGCATACTTTTTAGTAGGAATGAACCGAATACTTTCTCTAATGGAAAGTTACCACAGGGGAAAAAAGAGTTTTTGCTCTATCCCCACCTTATGGCTAGAAAAAGAATTTTACTATTACAGCATCCATATTTCTGAATTTATTTTTCCTTTATTGTATGACGATAACCAGAAAATATTGCAAAACCTGAGATTCTTTTTTTAGCAGTCCCTCACTTCTCCACAAAAAAGCACAATGAAACTCCACACCATGAATGTCCTCTCTAGCACCTGTGTTGATTTTCTGACTCAAAACAGCAGACATATTTACATTCAAATAGAACAGTGATTATTTGTGTTCCTAACCCACTAAAGTATACAAGTTCATTTATTCCTGTTGACACCATTAGGAGTTAAAATGGCTAAATCTCTCCACAGATCTAAACTTCGCTGACATACCATTCCTAATGCTCCCACTTTAAAACACTTTAAAAACAGCTTTAAACCTAATAATCAGGTGATTTATACCACTCATAAAATATTAAGTTTACATGCTCTACAAATTAAAACAACAGTATGCATGAATGCAGTTTTAAAGCTTTCACAACTATCTCCTCTGCTTGCTTATCTTGCAAGCAAAATGATGCAAGAACAAGAGCTGGAATAGTGCATGCTCCTCACCACAAGACTTAATAAAGTTGGCAAACAGCAGATCTCCTTTTATCAGTAACTCCATAAGTGAGATGAGACAAATATAGCAGCAGCACCACTCTCTTTCCTCATAGTCACCTGCTGATCAATAAACATTTTTCCTTTTTTTGTGCATTAATCAGTTATGATCCCATCCTGGCCCGAGGACTAACATCAGCTACGTGAAAAGCTGAAAACCAAGACAAGGGCCATCAGAAGTACTTTGGCCAAATTCTTTTATTTTTTCATTTTTACTTTTCCCCCTTTCATTGATGGTCATAGCGAAAGGGCGGGGTAGGATGAAAAACAGAACATTGGGAAAAATGCAAAGAGAAGAAAATGGAAAAACTGGATGTCTTAAAGCCACTTTAATTTTTTAGGTCCTGCTTTCTAAGGAAATAAGGAGTAATAACTGCAAAAATCCCAAAATCTCTTGAATCTTATGTTTAAAACTCAAGGAAATTCAGGAGTGAATCAATCGTCTCAATGGTTTCAGAACTTTAAATTTCTCAAGGTTTCATTAATAGAGTTGAATAGGAGAGACACCTTATAAATGCATCAGTATGACTCTTTCCTCAGTAATCCTTGCCTTTTTCCTCCTAATGGCAGAGAATCAACACAGGAATTCAAACAAAAGAACATAACTTCATTAAGCTTTCTAGTACAGACCTGGTTTAAAAGAGTATTTTATAGAACCATGTGCTTTGATGCTCTGTCATTACATAGAGATTTGATAACAGGAATAGATTATTACTAAAGCCTCCAAGTTTATATTAATTGGAAGTATCCCTGGGTATGGTATGCCGTAAGGAGTTTTGATTTTAAAAATCCAGTAAGGAGTACTGTATAGAGGAGACCCTACGTATATACAAGGAGTACAGAAGAGCTGCCAAATACTAATATAATCAACCTTATGGTGAACATTCAAGAAGATACTAGAGAAGCATAATAGCATTTTATATTTCTGAATGCTTAAGCACACTACATCGACCACATTAATTTCCAGTTAGCATTTATTTAAAGTTTAAGAGAGAAACCTGAATACCTGCCAATCTATCCAGGTCTTCTTAATACCTGCCTTCTTCAGCTATAACAAAACACCAACAATGGACTGTCAAAAGCCTCTCTCCTATTAAAAATGGGCACCCCTTCTTAACCATGAATACAGGCCAAAACCACTGTATAAGGTATTTTAAAAGTATCCTGGTTGGTTTTAACCCTTCATTGCCTCCCTTCCCCAAGGGTAGCTGATCACCAATCTACTACATGGGAATAAGAATATTCCACTAAGCTCAGAGTGGATCTTGCTCCTAGGAAAATCAAAACTATAATAAAATATTTCAGGGAAAATTAGGAGAAAACATTTCTAACAAAGGAAAATCTAGTGTTGCAATAAAATTGTTAAATCATGGATAGTAATTACAAAGCAAAATATAAATAGTCTGATCTTCCTTATTCCTGAGAATGTATTTGTGATTATTAAATCCTCTACATGTGTAGGTTCTCAGCCTTCTTTGTGGATTCCAAGGGCGTAAGAGAAGAAAAGGCAGAATAATCAACCCTTAAAAGAAGCTGACTGAACTAAGCTCTGTGAGTTAAGTGGAAGAGTAATCCTTCATTTCTGCATACTGGAAATGAATGACTTTTCAAAGGCTGCACAGGATTTTAAAAAGCATGTGGACATGATATGAAATTAAAAGTACTGGTATTGCTAGAGTTCTCTTAATTACTAAAATACTTCTAAAATGCAATTCTTTTTTTCTGAGTTTCTAGAATATATTCAGTAAGGTATTAAACAAAATTAGACTACTACATAACACTTTTAAAGATCCTTTATTTTAAGAATAGTTTATTGTGTATACGAAGGATCAGCTACCACATATTCCACAAAACTGTATTATCAGCTCACACTGTGAGATTCAACTATAACTTTATTAAAACATCCCTTAAGCAAAGTGTTCAGTAAATGGTTACAAGTATCAGATTAGGATTAGAATATGATCTTAATTTAAGAAGACATATTTATATAATGTACATTTCCAGACCTCTGACAAGTTAGGATGACACATAGAAGGGGGGAGGAAATAGCTGGGCATTCATGACAATTTATCTTTGTTATTTTTACAAGATCTAACTTCAAAAACAACAGCTGTGCCAGATCTTTTCTTCTCCATAATCTGAGCATCTGTCCACACCAACTGAATTACAGACCACCAAGTTGTCTCATACACCACAGCAAACAATAGACCAGCTTGACAGTTCAGAGCATGATTTTTAAATACCAAATGTGTATTCTTCCCCCAGAACACAGAAGTTTTAACCTACTTTTCAAAGTAACTAAGACATTTATAAATAAATTGAAGGCAAGTTATTTAACACACTTGCTTCTACAGTGATTACTTTGAAAGCCAAGATTTTCTTTAACTAGTAAATCTGCTTTGAACTGCAAAATCTTTAACAGATATTGTGAAATCTGCATTTTTTAATTACTGTTCTCCTTTAGAAGTTTCACACTTCTAATAATAAATCCACATTGTACCTGAAGAGTACCTATGGTACAGGCATTCCTCCATCTTATGAAAGAAATAAAGTACATCAAAAGTCTTAAATGACAAGTGACACACACTTTATGTGTGGAGTGTATGAAAATATACATAGTAAGATTTTTTTTATTATTTTTTTTTAAAGAAAGAGCAAGATAGTCAGGAGATAGACGTCAATAATACTGCATACTTCCACAAGTGCTAAGGCTGGCTCACAGTATCTCAAGTTAGCAGGACAAGATGGAAAAACTTTGCTTTAAAATTCCAGTGGTCTGTTTTCTAGCCTCTGCTTTTCTTTAAAATAACCTGCAAAAAGAAAAAAAAAGTATATTTATCAACGCTTTTATCACTACAATTCAGGTCCAAAATGCTAGGCTACTTAGATCAAAGGTCACCTAGCTAATTTGTTTCCAAGACTTGAGTCACCAAGGCTAAAACTCTAGGGAAAATGTTACAAATAAAGCAAAAGCACACTGAAAGATTTTATATCAGAGATTTTTTTTTTAAAGTAAGAACAGTCATAAGCAAAAATTCTGTTATATAAAAGGCTTATAAAAATTAATGCTGAGAAATGGGAATAGTGCTCTCAAGCCCTCAGCAGATTACTTGAAGTTCTTACCCTGTTAGGCCTAGACAAAAAGAAAAATTAAGGTTTGCCATTATACAGCTACTATGCTCAATTTGTGTTTGCAATGCCTTATTTCTTTCTATATCAAGAGCACACAGACCTTTGGAAGGACATTTTTTGGTTTGGAGTTTAAATTGAAAAATGAACTTCAAAGCCCAAGTGGGACTGTTTAAGTGTTAACATTATTAGAATACAGGCAGTTTTTCCTTTCTTTTCATCTTGAAAAAATAAATGGAGCACAAAAATGTTCAAATAATGTTAAGATTGCAGTTAAAAAGAAATTACAAATGCATAAGATTCCAACTGTAACACTCACTTGGCTACCCTACATATTCTGTATATATTTCTGTTACTATAGTAATAGAAAGTATCAAACTAAACCTTTCACGAGAGGTAAAAAAAAATACTGAAAACAAACAGAAGCCATGGGACCAAAATATCAGATTACACCAAGTTTTGTTCTTCCAATTTGCCCAGCAGGAGTAAGTGGCTAAACAGTTAACAAATTAAAGAGACCAAGTTCCTTCATGACACCAGGGTAAACAGACTTGCAAGAGATACACAAGACATACCCCAGCGAGTGAAATGTGCTGCAGAGTACAAGGGGATTTCAGTCACACTTTGACATTAATTCTTTCTAGAAAGAGAAAGCTGCTTAACACCTTCCTTTTTCCCTTCTTCTGCATGTATACAAAACTCACCATCCTTCACAGATATTCATACAGCAATTTTTGTTATGCTAAATTACCCATATAGCAACCCACAGTTTAATCCTCCCTCAGTTCTTCCCTTGCCAAACACAACATCACACAAAGTATCTGCTTGTTCAAGTAGTATCCACACAATGCTGCAAGAATCCACTACAAACTTATCCCAGACTAAGCAGGTAAGAACTGAAGGTGCAAGAAAGATACGTGAACCTCTCTGAACTACTTCTCACTTGTTCCATAAAGCTTCAGTTCTGTAAAAGTTAAGAAGTTTAGACAGCATGCTTCCTTGATGTAGTATCATCTGAAATAAGGATCCTCAACTTTGGAGGGGCTTTCAGCCCACAAATGCTTGCTGGCAGACCACTTTGTAGACTTACCCATACAGGGAAACTATGAGTTTAAACATGCAATAATGATAATCATAATAATAATAATAAAAAACAGGTTATACTTAATAGGGCAAAGAAAATTTAATTTGTTGTGTTGGTAACAGTGAATTATGCCAGTGGTGGATTAAAGAATATTAAGTTTCTATACATTTTGAATTACAAATAAAATAACAACTTCAACACAGAGTATATTTGCATATGCTGTCATGACACATTTTACATTATGCAAAAAAGAAAAGTATAAAAGTCCTTTATACCTTTGCAGCAGATATGGTGTGCTCAGGTTTAATTATTTTACTTCTGTTCTGAAAAGCATTTGTCCTGGCTTCTTCTGCTAGCCGATGGAGAAACAGTAAGAAGTTCAAATGCACCTTTAAAATAGGGAAGAAAAAAAACAAGAAACCAAGAATGATTCAAACTTGCTTAAGCACAGTTTGGCTTTTTAGAGGTTCGTTTTTTGGGACAAAGGATTTGCATATGAGACTGCTTCCAAACTTCTGAAGGGCGTTCTCAGAAAAAACAATAAATCTCTCAGTTCAAGCCTTAGTAAATTTCCAAGACATCCTTTACTGCAAGACTCTTATAGTTTAAATTTAGCATACTAAAATCATAAAAGTGCTTTAGAAATGATCAAACAACATATAGGAAACAAATCTGAGTTTTATTAGCAGTTTTTAATAATAAAAAAATAGACAGATATCAGAGAATCAGGAGCCTTTTTGCTTAGTAGTAAATATAGTCAGTTTTCAGTGGCTACAACAAACAGCCGGACTTTTATGAACAGCAAATTCATCCCTGCTCTATCGCCAAACGGACCACAGACGAGTTCAAGGACTTCTGCCTCTTTCCAGTGCAAAGGAACATTGACGTTAATTTCTCCAGAACAAGAAATTCTCTGGTGTCAGAAGGTTCCATCCATTTTTTTCCCAGCTCATCACTTACTTAGCCTTTTTATATTAGAAGAACTGGTACGGCAGAATTCCATTCAATGAGGAATGCTGTTCTGCTAATACAAAAGCAGCAAAAAATTTCAGCAGGCAAGGAACTGCTTCAACTTGGACTAAAACTACCAGTCAATAGCACCCCTGTGTAATCAGGGACCTATAATACAAACCTCTAACATTACACAGACATTATGTGACCTATTTTAATAGTCCCACCTGAAAATTTGACAATTGCAACTTCTGCAAATTAAACTTTCAAACAGTATTACCTTTGTTATGTAAAGTGTACAAAAATACTTTCACAATAAAGAGCTCAGAAAAATATTAAAATATATGAAAATTTTATTTACATGAATTAGGCAATGTATTTACTCTGCCGTACCTGATCTGTAAAGCCTGGAAAAATATAACATGGATATAACATGGAAAGTTACAGATTAAGTGGGTTTGCAGCAAAAAATAATTTGCAGCAAAAAGAATCTGCTAGAGGACAGGCTCTTGTCATATGAAGCATTCACCAAACAAGCTATTTGGAATTTTTTTCAATATCCTGAACTAAATGAAGCCAGCATGCAATAGATAAATTTACATAATATTTGACAGAATTTGGAAGCACCAACTACACAAAAAGCAGATGTTCTTGCAGATTTACTTTGCAAAATATCAAAGCAGCTTTTAAACTAGTAACTCACACAGAAATTATCTCTGGGAGAATCAAGCAGTGGCACTAAGACACTGTTCAACATTAGAACTCTCATTATTAAACTTATCAAGGTGAAGGTTAGATCCCTGGAAATAACCTGGGGGAGAAGAGGGAGGTGGAACAAAAGCTTCCATACTTGCAAGTCCTTTTGCTGAGATACCTAAAGGCAAAAGTGTTAATTTTAAAATTAACTGCCTTTCTAAACTGCATCTTCTGTCAGAATCACTGTACCTTTATTTTCCTATTTTCAAAGTGAATTGCTGCATGTGGAGAAGCTTCGCCTGAACTTGAATAGATTTAAACAACAGTCACAACATATTCCACAACAGAGCACACAGGTTAATAAATATTTGAGGTTATTAAAAGCAATTGAGAAAAGCTAATGAAAGGCAGAATGACTAAATACCATGAATAGGACAGTTACTGACAAGTACCTAAGTGATACCATATTTGTTCAAAAAGACTACATATTTTTACTACTTTATTACATATGAAATTATTGTCCCTGTGCATAGAAATTAAAAACTGTTCTGAATTGACTACTCATGCAAATCACCTTACAAAACAGAATGCTTACTTCCCAGAAAAAAAAGGTTGCAAAGTTTTAATAACTTTGTAAAAAACTCACAACACTGTTTGCACAGCAACTTCCACCTGCTCAACAGAACTAATGAACAGCAGAGAAAACTCTGTAATTTTATTTTGCTGCCATAACTTCAAAATAATTCTAAAGACTAATATTTTGCCTTAAATGTACACTTATTAATCATTCTATGGTGATAAAGAAAAAAAAAGACCATTCAATGCAATACTTTAAGCCTTTCCTGCAACAAAAATACAAGCCCTTCTAGCATAAAACAAGCAGCTGAGATCCTGCTTTTCTTCTGTAACTTCAAGCTGGAACAAAGTTTGCATATTTTCTTCTCAGACCATTGGAGGAATATCTGAACTTCAGTACTAAAATCTTTACCTCTTATTTTCAAAAAGAGCCTTGAAAAAACCTGAAACACTATTCATATCTCTTCACCCAAAGATATTACATACTCCTTCAAAAGAAAAACAAACAAAACTAAACAGCTTTCTGAGAAAGTTTGATGAAATTTGATACCTACATTGTGCGAAGAGAAAGATGTTAACACTTAGGAAACAGATTCTGACAGAGCTTCACATTTTAAATGGAGACTTGATCAAAAAAAATCTGAAAAGTGAAGAAGAAACCCCATTCAAGTATTTAACAAAATTATCTGAACTCTTATTTCTTTCAAACTTGTTAGTTACGATCACATACAAAGATATTGGTTTTGTTGACTAAAAACAATCACTGAAGGTCCAGAAAAAAACCCAATCTGATTATCTCCTAAGCCAGGTGGGCAGACCACCTCACTGAACCGGACAAGTAGATTCAAACATAAAGCATGAATCATTCAGGAAGACAGCCCAGAAACTGAACTAGCCAATTCTCATTCTTCCCTGGAGAAGACACAAGCTCTCTGCTCAAAATGTACATGGTTCCATCTTGTTAAGACAGCTACTATATAAATGACTGAAATATGCAATCTAATCACTCTTACAACGTTTGCAGAGAATAACAGAGACACCAGAAAGCATATTCTCAATACTTGTTACTTGTCTAACTATTAAGTAGACATGAACAAACTCCTCCATACTTTTTTTTTCTTTTTTAATGCAAAAGTCCAGCTGTGTTGATTATTCGTCCATAGAAATAAAGAGCTAAAGAGCTGTTAGCCATTTTCCTAGTTGAAGAACATCATGGACAACAACCTGGACATTCCTATTTAAAAGCAGAAAATAAGAAAGCCAAGCCTTGTAACATTAAAGGTCATTTAATTTCACACCACTAGAAGAGACAATCTAAGTTTCCACTACAGTATTAAAATTTATTCTGATCTCATTCTTTGTGTTGGAATGAACATTTGATTAGTCATATTTTAAGCTAGATCTGATTGTTGTTCATAAGTTTCAGTCAATTCAACTCGCTGATTGTCTTTGCAACACACAGAACACTAGTGCCAGGACCAGGAGGAAATGGGAACCAAAGGCCAAGATTTGGAGGGATGTCCCAATTACCCCTTTTCAGACAGCGACACTAGTTTAAAGACAAATTTTCGTTACCCTGGAAACACAGACCAATCATTACCAAGGACTAGAAAAAATGTATTAGTGACTGTGTAAGTTTGATTAGTTGACTACTTCATTCCACTGAATAAGCTTTGAGCGGGTCTGAGCATGAGTAGCAAGGGGCCAGGTCCTTAGTCCATAAAAAACTCCAGAGATAGCAAAAACAGTAGGAAGATATAATATTTTTATTAACTCAATTAGAGAAATATTTAATGTTTACACTCAAATCTAAATACTCTCATGCAATTACTATATTAATTCATATTAATCTCATATTATTTATTTTCATTTTCTATGTTTATATTTCGCTTCATATATCCAGACACCAACCTTCAAGATGCTGCAAGACACGACTTTTACATACATATGAAGCATGAACTTACAATTCAAGTCAGGGACCATACTAGTGCAGAGTATGCATTAACACTTTAATGCTCTGAGAATTACAAGCATATGTAAACCAGAGGGCAACACAGTCCAGCAAGCTAAGTTTATTAAGGCACTTCTAAGAATATCCTTTTTACGCACATTTTATTTTTTCAATATAGCAGCTACCACAAACTCTCTTGTGGTCAGGTATCCTTGCTGTAGTCAAATAATTCCTCAGTGAGACAAACCCTACCTATGTCACAAATCCCTCAGTGTAAGTCAGAAGCAATTCAGCTGTGTTTGCCTCAGTTTTTGGAAAGTTGTTTGATATGGCTCTACACCTTTTTGGCAGGCATGTTTAAACCATGAACAGGATCCACACACCTTATTAGATTAGTAACAAGACTTGTCATTCCTTAGTTTTGGGCAGATTACTTAGATGGTTTTCAAAAAATATATGATCATTCGAGATGCCTGAACAGCTTAGCAACTCACTGATCACAACAGACCACCTGCACACCCAAACTGATCTACATTAACAACAAACATCTGCGTGTTACAGCTACGTAATCCAAATTCGTATTTCTCGGTCCGTCTGCACCAAACCCTTTGAACAGCAGTGTGTACGTGTAGTTACACAACAACTATGCATCAGCCTGTCCCTGTATCCCCAAACTCTCTGCCAAAGCCCTACAATACAGCACCCACCAGCAAAGCAGAGAGCAACAATCTCTGCTTACCCATGTGTTACTAGGCAAACCAAGTCCATCTCCCCAGAAACTCTGCCTCCCCTCTGCCCATAGGTCTCTGCAGAAACACCATCAGTAGGGACTTGGCATCCCGTCACACCCAGCAACTCCCAAGTGCTCCAGGGCGCACCACCCAAAACATTTAGAGAGTAAATGGCCCTGCTTAGGGACGGCTGCCCCCAGTCAACCAGCAGAGCTGCAGCACCGCCACGGCCAAGAGCAGAGCCGCTCCCGGGATCCCCGGGGCAGCTCCAGCCTCGCCTCGCCCCTCCCCCGCCCCTCTCTCTCTCCTCACCAGCAGGTCGGCGTTCGCCGCCAGGCGTAACTGCGGCTTATACTTCTTTATTATTTTCCGCAAGGTGCTGCGGGGCACCGTGCGCCTCATCTTCCTCTGTTCTTCTTCTTCCTCCTCCTCCTCCTGCTCCTGCCGCTATTCCTCTCCCTCCCGCCTCCCTCGCTCCCTCCGCCGTTCGAATCCGCCGCCCTCGCGCAGGCGCGCGCGCCCGCCGTGACGCCACTTCCCAACGGCCGCGCGCGCCGCGCCGGCCCCGCCCCCGCGCCCCGCCCCGCGCGAGCGAGGGAGGCGGGGGTGGCCCCGCCCTTCCCTGGAAAGCGGGAGAGGAGATTCCGGCCGGTGTTCCCGGGCTGCCTGGCAGCTGCGGGGGGGCAGGGAGGCAGCGGGGTGTTCTCTCACCTGTCCCGGCGGGCACTGCCGGCGCACGGCCACCTCCCGGGTGGTTGCGGTGGCGCTCGGAGGGTGAGGGGCGCTGCCCGAGCAGGTGCTCAAGGGGCGGGCGGGTCCCCGCTGGACACCGCCACAGTCCTTCTTCCCGCAAGCACGTTAAGTGTCAAAGCGCTTCCCTTGTGAGCGAACCGAAACTTGACTCTAGTTCCCAAACCTCCACCCAGGCCCCTTTAATGGAAAGGGCAGAGAAGGGCCGCGGCAGGTCCCGACTGGCTTTTCCGAGCCCTCGGACGTGACCGCCGCCACATGCAGAGGTTTCCTGAAACGGAGGGAACGTGGCACCGGCCAGAGGCACCGGAACGGCGGTGCCTAAACGAGCCTCAAGCCAAGGCCTGTGGATTTTATCTTGGCAGTCATCGCCCAAGTGTGATGTTTGCCACAGAAACCGAGGGAGCTGTAACAGTGCGCTTGTTCTCTCCTTCACTGTGTGACCCTGCTGGGGAATGGGACAGGACTGTCGGACCGGGAGCCTAAGTAGTTCCATAATCTTGAGATGAGCCTAGAGTGATAGTTATGTTCCCCACATAAATCTGGACAAAATACTGCATTATTAAATGTGTGGCGTTAACTTAATTGCGCACAGAAACACACACTGGTTCTAAAGTCGGCCACCAGTTTAACGTGTCATCCTTCTTCCAGCATCTGTCCCTAGACTTCTGTTTTAGCTGACGGATGCTGCTGACTGAAATACAGGTTTCCCCACAGTGGGGCCCCTGTAGCTTGGCATTCTCAGTGTATTTGGACTGTGTGTACTTAGTTGGAGAAGGGGTCAGGATTTCATACTGAGGTATGGGGTTTTTCAGCGTATTTATTAGTTTTTCGTTTTCTTTGGCCTATGGGATGGTTGCAGATTTAAATGTTGATAAGATATATAAATATAGTCTTAATATATTCAAAAGTATCAGCACCCAGATGTGAATCAGTTTTATTGAAGTATGTTTTTAAGTCTGTGTGATTTGGTATTTTAGTTAATTTTACAATATGCACGAAGTGTAGTCCAGATAGGAGTATATCTGACAGCACGAGAAAATTTAAGATTTGACAGTTCTTCGTACTCTGTCAGATATTTGAAAATTATGCTTTGTTCTTTCAGCTTTGGCTGTCACTTTCCATTAATCGTCAGTAGCGATGTAGATCTTAAAATCAGGGTCTTAGCATTTTTTCTGTGAGGCAGTAAGCAACACTAACTTGTATGGCTTTTTTCTACAGTTTAATAATGATCACAGTTAATGGTTCGGCAGCACTGCTAGAAGTAAACATTTGGGGTTATTCAGCTAACTAAACGGTTCTGACTCAGGAGCTACGTAGGGTCATGTACTATAATGTTCATAATATACACATAGAAACTTGCATCGGAATCAACAATAACTCAGCATGTCAGCAGATTCAAATCTACAGCTGGGGTGAATCAGTAGCTCCACTGAACCTTACCTGAGCTGAAAATTGGGCCTTAGAATCTCACACTGTTGGTGGGAAACTGGTGTTGGAAATGGTTGCTGGTATGGGCAAGCATTTTACAAACAGTAAGAATTGCAGAAGTACCTCTACTGTAGGTATGAAACTATTAAAATACATCACACAAATTTGAAACTGTGCAGTAACCTGCTTGGAGTGACAGATACTGGAGACTCAAGACCAGTAACTATATCCTTTAGTCGTGTGCTTGCTGTATAGACAAAGACTGAATAATAAAATCTACTATTAAGTGTAATACTGCTTCGTGGGTTCCGATAGTTTTATATTTCTAGTGGTTTTTGTTGTTGTTTTTAACTACAGAAAATAGTAATTTAAAGTGCTGACTCAAATCTACTTATTTACCAGATTTTCTTTTCTCTTATATTTTGAAAAATTTGTGGCAGTAGTTACTTCAAACAATTGGTTACAGAAGTCAAATGTAAAAATAATAAATTACTGAACAAACATAAACTTCAATATTTCAGATTCCTCCTTGAATTTATATTTTAGGCTATTTTTCAATGAATATTTCTTGACATGTGATTTCTAATAGCGTAATTTTAATACAGGAGTATTGTAGAAAAAGAAAAAAGGATACTGCTGTACATCATGCATTGCAATGGACAAAAATTATTTTATAAGTTAACTAAATAAGTAAACTTCAAAAAAATCACAGCTGTTTCAATTACTTGATCTGTGTTAGCACAAGGATTTGTGCTAAGATTACGTTACAGTATATCATAGAAAACTGCAATCTTTATATTGCTGATTTTGAACATGACTGTTTTCCTTTCTGTCTCTCTAATGGCATCCATAATGCTCTGTTATAATGCTCCTATGAAATATCATTTAAACAGCTAAAAGCATAATGCAAAATGTGTGTTTTAAATTAATTCTTTGAAAGTTGAAATCACTAATTTTTTCATGTTCATGCAGCTTTATAAGAAAGGCAGTTCTGTGCCTTACAGGAACATTTTCACATTCTGCCTGTTCAAAAGCTGCAGGAGTTTTTGCATCTATTTTCTACAAGCAGTTACCTTGTCTTCAAATAGTGTTTCAAGAATTTGATATTTTTCCACTTTTTAACAATTGCAGTTTCTAAGCACACATTAGTTCATTTTGTGAACCGAATGTGTTTCATGGCTTCAGCTGCAGCACATCATCTTCCCAGTTTTCCAGCACAACTGAACTGTGTTTTAGATCTAAAGTCATCATCTGGTAACAATGACTAGAGCTAGGAAAATTCAGCAATTACAATGCTACCATCCAGGTCTGACTTCTTCAAGAAAACAAATAATCTTTTAAGGTTTGTTTAGTTTTCTTTTTAAAACAGGCAATTTCAGTGGCATTATTTTGCCACCCTTGCTTCCAGATTTATGTGGGTTCCTTGAAAACACTTCCGTACATTTCAGTGGCTAAAAAGAGGCCAAGCTTGGGGCCATCACTGCTGAACCACACACCAGTAAACATTTTGTTCTCCGTTTCTGTAAGGAAAGAGACGAGTTTAAACACTAATTTTTTCTACTCCTCTAGTACACCGTAAGTTGATTTAAGGGTAATATTTAGAAATGAAATTGAAAAGCAGTGTTTCTTTTCTGCCCTGAAATTTTTATAAGCACATCCTGCCTTGTTAAATTTGCTCTCTCTGCCTGTACTTCTATTAGCTTAATTATTTTGGTTCTGTATTTTGACATTATCTTGTCAGACTCTTCATCAGCTCTTCATCAAATCGTAAGTCAATCTTCCCCCAAAAAATGCTAAAGAATTCCATTTTAAGTGTGTGATATCTTGAATTTAATAAACACATTTTATAGATTCTTGCTAAGCCAGAGGTCCCTCAGTTTCTTCTTTAATCAGGTAGAGACTGTTAAATATTTTCTGGTGCTAATCCAGTTTCAGTGGTTGATGAAAGACTTTGAAACTTACCCTGGATATGGATGTCAAAGCCTAAAATCTTTTGAAGTTTTCTTCAGTGATGAAAAGATATCTCTAAAACAGAACATAACAATTCAGCAAATGTAAACTCTTCTATAATGTAGTTGATAGGCTTGATCATAATGTTTGGGGTACGCAGACTGACTCTCCTGTTAACATCTGTATATTATTTCTATTGGATAATTCAGGTGTGGTTGAATTCTTTTGTAGAGAAACAGGGAAAGAGATATTACAAAGGAGCAAATTGTATGTTTTCCTCTCCTCTGTGGAACTTAAGCAAAACTCTTCCTTGAAAAAGAAGGTGGAAATGGCAATTTTAACAGGAAACTTTTGCATAGGGCCTCTGGCTGGTACTATTAATGTAAGGGCAATAATTTGATTGCAGTAATAAATACTAGAAGCTCAAAAATGTGTTTAGCATTCACCTTTTGTTTTCATGAAGAAGTAGAGAAGTCTCTAAAATTAATTATTTTACTTACTTTTTTTTTTTCAGTCCTATTTCTATCTGTTTTCAGACCACGTGTTGAACAGTGAAAAATAAGAAAGGCAAAACATCAAAATTACATTTGAAATTCAGACTGTTTGCTAACTTTAGATTTAGAATTTAAGCTTCCATTTAATTTTTCAGCACATTCTGTGTATCAGTTCTCTGTATATCAGGCTCTGAAGAACCTGTCTAAAGTCAGTTGACTTTCACAGGCCAGACACTGTCTGCCTGTTGTGATTGCTTTGATTGCATCCATAAAATGAATGTCGTTCATACTTCTTCATTGGTTTCCTTCAGCTCTGAAACATGGTGTGCTACACAGTGGCCTTCTTAGCTGTACAACTTTCCACCAGTTTTCTGGCCGTGGCTGCAGAGAGAAGTGGGAGCAGCCTGCATACTCTATGAATGTACTGAAAAGAGAGGCATACATGCATATTTGTTAACATTAAAGCTAATTAGACAACTGATCACATGATCAGGCCAAAAAAGATAAATACAGTTAATTATATTTTTTAATAAATAGTTAGTACTTGATAACCAGTGGGGTGCCTGCCTGCCAGCTGTTTTCCCCCAATGCCCCTGATGATGGACTTCACCAAACTAAATTCAAAGAAAGCCAACAAAGTAACAGAAAAGTTAGGTTTCAGATGAGGTGAATTGATTACTGATTACTTAAATCACATTTCTTATGCCATAAGCCAAGCCATACCAGTATTGTATTTGTGAACATGATAGAAAAAAGAAGAATGGCCACTGAAGTGAACCAAGGATTTAAAGACTGACTTCCGAGTGCATGGAATACATCTATACTACAGTAAGAGTAGCAAGTAGTGCACAAAGTTGGCAGGTATTCTGCAGTCAAAAGGACAGGAGGGGAAAATAAGTAATTTTTATTTATTTAATTTACCATTTTAACCAATAAGGGAGTTGAAAAATAAAACATTTCAGATAAAGTATAAATAATTCAAAATAGGCTGTAACCAGAATATATTTTTTCAATGAAGATTTTCAGGGATTATTTATTAACAGCCAAAAGGAATATAGTCACCTGAAAATGAAGTAATGTAATTTATGCCAAGCAGTTTACCACAATTTGTTCCTCAGTGATCCACCTTCTTTAGTAAGCAGACATAAAATCATTTGTCTTCAAAACGTTAAGAAATTAATGATCTAGTACAAACTATCAAGAATTCAACTATATTTTTTGTGGAAAAAAGGGTAATTGAAAATATTAGATTTGTTTTAGTAAAGAATAAGCACAAGAACTCTTTAGTTTCCATCATTACAGAAATGCTTGCATTTCATTTGAGTGCACAGAAATCTTGCTGAATTTGACTCTATGTCACGCTTTCTGCAAATTTAGAAACACCTTTTTTTTAAAAAAAAGCAATAATAAGCAAAATATAAACCCCTCCAAAACTATTCCAGATTGTATTGAGAATCAGTAGTTTTCTGAAGGTACCTAAATGAAAAGGATAATTTTTTTAAATTGCTGCTGCTGTAGCATAGAGGAAGGAAAAGTACTTTTTCAGAGAACATGGTGAAGTACAGCAATTACTAAATCCTTTTTCTTTTGGCTAGTTAACTGCAAATTTTCTTAGGAATGTAGTTTCAGGTTTGGGGTTTTTTTAAGTATCTTGCTATATATACAATGAATTGAAAAAAGCTGCAAACATTAATTATCCATTGAGCTAAAAATTCTTTCAATAGCTTCGAATCATTTGGCCTTCTGGGGACAATAACATTTGCAGCTTCAAATGCAATTAAATGGAAGTGTTAGTGTACTGAGTGAAAAATAGTGTATGTACTTCTTTGAAAGTAAAACAGTACCAGTGAGTACTGCTTAAATAAATGTAAATTTGACCACAGTTTGTAAATAAACAACTGCTGATACAATCATTTTCTTTTCCTACAGACCAAACACACTGTCTTCAAACAGTGCTTGACACAAAGGAAAATAGCGAGGGTGTAATGCAACAGGTTAATAAAACTAAAAGATAGCAGCTGTAGCTGTAGCCTTGTACAGAGGCAAGATGCTGCTCTCTGCTGTAAGAAACTGCATCGGAGCCTTAATGCAAGAATAACTGTATTGACTGTGGAGATGGGAAACCATGTCCAGGTCTCTTCATCTACCCCAGACTGGTGTGTAAGCCTGTTGTTAAGAAGTAAGAAAATGTATGTGGGAACATCATAGCTACTAGGACTGATTTAGTAAATGGAGGTGCAATGCTGATTTTCTAGACACGTTGAGACTACCTACCTGAGCTTACATAGAGTAACTTAACGACCACAAAGCTAAGAAAAGTATTTATTTTAAGCTGAAAGTCACATCTCTTGCACCAGCACAAATACAATTGCAACAAAGCTAACACCATAAAAACACATAGTGAATCATAATACAAATGCAAGATTTTTTTGGAGGAACACATAATGTGAACTGATACTTTGAAAACAGAAATAGGCTCTGAGGTCTCTCACCTTTATCCCAGGTATTGCAAATAGGCAGGCTACCTAGCCTGAATACTGGCAAAGGTTAAATTTTGTTTTTCAGTGTAGACCAATGTTCTTAGTAAGTAAGGTTTTTAAGTACCTTCATCTGGGTATGAGCTATGGCTCCTTAATATCACCAGTGATGCATCAGTTTCCAGCTGTACTATGGAACAGTTCCCTTGGAGCAGGTCAATAGCCTCAAACTGCTGCTCGTTGCCATCCTGACTGATGGCACTTGCCCTGTACAAACCACAAACTACTCAGTGCTACCATAAAACAACACAGAAAGAGACACAAAATTGCTGTTCATAGGCACCTCTTTGCCAAAAAAAGGTGGCAGGTGTGTGCTTTTTCAGTTTTTGGGGGTTTTTTTTATAATGGCAATACATGGATATTGAATGCTGCCCTGCCTTGTAGAGTGAATAAAAACATACTTATGCTTGATATCAGGATATTTTTTTCCAGGATGTTTTTCAAACTGGTCTAGAGATATTTCCTACTTTGAAAGATGTGTTTGCAGTTCTCCAGCATTCTTCCCACTTTTATCTGATAATGTAGTGATATCACTAGACCTACTCCATTTCGCTAAATGTCCTGGAAAAGAGCAAGGATGGGAGAAAAAAAAAAAATCCAAGCATGTAAAGAATATGGAAAACTGGGCCTAGATGCAGTTTTTATGGGGGAATTTTTAGAGTAAAAGTCATTCAGTGGAAGGCTCATGCTCATTGGTGTGCTCAGCTGCTCTGCAGTGCTACGAGTAAGCAAAACAGCTGTAAAGTTGGCTTAATTCTCCAATTTAGCTACATTTATGACATCTTTATAATGCCAGTGCAGGATGAAGCAGCTGGAGACAAGGCATAACTCTGATCCTAACAAGCCCTTTTTAGGCTTTATTTGGTATTCTTTAGTCAGGTAAAAGTTTGCCAGTTTATCTAAGATTAAACTTAGAGTCCTCTGAGCGGCCTCTAAAGATTAAACAAAATTATACCATAGAACGCTGTAGTGGGTTGCCCTGGCTGGATGCCAGGTGGCCACCAAAGCTACTCTATCACTCCACTCCACAAGTGGATAGAGGAGAGAAAATATACTAAAGGGTTCATAAGATATGGACTGGGAGAGATCACTCACCATATACCATCATGGGCAAAACAGACTCAACTTGAACTTATTTTATTGAACTTATTACTAACAAAATCAGAGCAGGATAATGAGAAATAAAATAAATCTTAAAAACACCTTCCCCCTAGCCCCCCACCTCCCTGAGCTTTATCTCTTCCCCTCCAACAGCACAGAGAGACAGGGAATAGGGGTTACAGTCAGTTCATCACACGTTGTTCCTCCCACTGCTCAGAGAGATAAGCCTTTCCCTTGCTCTAGCATGGGATCTCTCCCCCAGAAGACAGTTCTCCACAAACTTCTCCAACACAAGTCCATTTGTTGTCCAGGGGGCAACAATTTTCCACAAACTGCTCCAACATGGGTCACTTTTCCGTGGGGTGCAGTCCTTCTGGCACAGCCTGCTCCAGCATGGGGCCCCCCACAGGTCACAAGTTCTAACAGGAAACCTGCTCTAGCATGGGCTCCTCTCTTTGCAGGTCCCTGCCAGGACCCTACTCCAGCAGATTTCCCACAGATTCAAAGCCCGCTTTCAGGCATCCACGTGCTCTGGCATGGGTGTCCTTCAAGGGCTGCAGGTGGATTTCTGCACTCCTGTGGTCCTCCATGGGCTGCAGGCGCACAGCTGCTTCACCACGGTCTGCACCACAGGCTGAAGGGGAACCTCAGCTCCAGTGCCTGGAGCACCTCCTCCTCCTCCTTCTCCACTGATCTTGGTGTCTGCAGAGTTGTTCCTCTCACATATTCTCACTCTGCTCCTTCTCTGGCCACAATTACTTCTGTGCAATAATTTTTTTCCTTCTTAAATATGGTATGGCATTACTATCATTCCTGGTTGGCTTGGCCTTCGCTCAGCGTGGAACTCTCAATCCCAGGGTCATGCATTCATGCACCATGTTGGGCACCGAAAAGGACTGTGGTGGGTTGACCTTGGTTGGACACCAGATACCCACCAGGCTGCTCTATCCCTCCCCCTTCTCAGCTTGATAGCAGAGAAAGAATGAGATGGAAAATTACTCGTAGGTTGTGATAAGGCAGTTTACTGAAGCAAATGTGAAAGTTTGCACACTCACAAGCAAAGAGATAAAAAACAATAGTTTTATTCTCTGCTTCCCATCAGCAAGCACTGTTTGGCCACTTCCCAGGAAGTAGGGCTTCAGCACAAATGGCAGTTTCTTGGGAAGACAAACACTGTAAAAAAACCCAACAAACAAAACAACCAAACAAACCAAAAATAAAACAAAAATACCTCTCAACCAGCTCCTCCTTTCCTTAGCTTTTATATAGGACTGACATCATGTGGTATGGAATATCCCTTTGGTTAATTTGGGTCAGCTGGCATAGTTGTGTTCCTTCCCAGGATCTTGCCCACCTGAAGCCTGGTGTGTTATCAACCCCTTTGTAGTTATCAATTCAAAACACAGCACTGTGATGGTTGCTATGGGTGGCTATACTTGGCTATTAATTTTTTTTACAAAGAAGTAAATTTATTTTTATTTCCAAAATAAGTCTAACAATTGCCTTCTGCCACAGTTCTTACACTTGTGAATTCTTCATTTGCCCTTAACTACAAGCCTGAAATATGGTCCCAAAATACATCTGTTTGTGTAAAGATGCACAGGCATCAATACCTGGATGTACAGTTCACAGCCTTACTGCTTTTCTGTGTGATTCCCAGCTTGAGGACATTTTGAAATAGTTATCTTTTATAATTTTTTTTCATCTGTTCTTTGTGAGTCAGTTGCCTTTGTCAGACCTAACAGAATCTGGTTGTTTATTCAGAATAAAACTCTCCTTTTTGATCTCCTAGGCTAGCTCTGTAACTATAAGTATTATGTGAGACCTAGTCATGGGTCTGAGAACAAGAGAAATTCTACACCTCAGGTACTTACAGCTAAATTCTCTTCTCCCTAAATATAGGATGATCTACTCAATCCCCACTGTTGGGGACAAACCCTGACATGTACCTGCCTCTGGGCTGTATCCAAGAGCTGGCTGGCAGAGGGCTTGTTGGCTCAGACCAGAGCTGTTGCCTGTTAGTGTCATGCTACAGAGTAGTTGTTACTGTTGTACGCCAGACTTTGTCTCTGGATGCCAGTTTAGCATACTGCACATGTAGCCATGGAATAATGCAGTAATGACTGTAGGACACTTGTCAGTGGGGCTGAAAGTTAAGAGTCTTTAACAAGAAGTTGCATGTCAAAATTAGAGAAGCACAGTGGTCAGACCTTAACAAGGAGGCTGGTCCATGTCAGGATAATTTCTGGGGTTTCTTTTATGCTGCAACTAGCCAAGACCAGCTATGTTCATAATATGGATCCATAATATGAATCTCTTCTCAGCCTCCTTGGAGGCTCTCCTTACCACTAACCTACAATAGGTCTGAGCATAAATTTGTGGGAGAACCTGTTGTATGTATATGTACAGCTGCACATACAAAAGCTCTGAATTCTCTTAGCAGCAGTGTCTGGATGTGGACTTCTGACGTAGGTTGTGTTCCTCTGGGGACATTGTTCCATATCTATATAAAACTGAACTTAGTAATTAAATCGGAATTAAATGAGCAAAGAATGAGCATTCTGTGCTCATGACTACCTACTCATAACAAAGTACAAGAATGGGGTTTGGAAGTTCTGTCTTGAGGAAGATTTGATTCCAGATTTCCAGTTCTAGCATTTCTCTGGTAGTTTGAAGTGTGCGCAATATTTGAGTTTTCTGTATTATGCATAGCAAAAAGTCTGCCTGAACCTATTAGAGATATGAATTGCTATATGCATAGCTAAATGATTAGTGCAGTTTTATACAGCATTATCCAAATATGAACATTACTATCACAAATACTGTTTTTCCAGTATCAGCCCTGATTTGTCTGTTATCTGCTGAGGTCAACAAATCTGTGGACACATGAACAGAAAAACCTCTTCTTAGGATGCTTCCTGAAAACCATTGCGCCAAGCATATAGATCCTTTTCCTAATCTAAATGAAATTTTAATACTTTGATACATTTTTCAGTACATGAAGAACATCACGTGATCCCAAATATTCCTCCAATCTTTAAAGTTTAGTAAGCATCTGAAAATTATTAATCAAGTTCTCACTCTGTACCTCTGCAAAAGACAATGAGGATACCTAGGATACTTTGCCAGTGGCTAACTTTTCCACTCCCTAGTTAATTCTTCATCCCATTAAGAAATACATCAATATATTTTATTGGGTAGTTTTTAATAATTTGTTGTAATTTTTTCGTATACTTGACTTTTCCTCACAAAGGCAAACAATGAAAACTACTAAAATAAATTAAGAGATAAAATGCCCATGACATCTAATTTTGTGTCTTAGAGACTTGGGCTTTTTCAGGTGATACAATTCTATAAAACAACATGATCAGAAGTGAGTGAGGTATAAATTAAGTACATATTCGTGTCTTGCATTTCTCATTAATAAAGTTCATGTTTTAAAAGCCACCGATCTTTCTTCTTACTCAACTTTAAAAATGTCTACAGTTTACAAAAAAAATCTGGATATTTTCTGAATTTTGTAGGATTAGTTGCAACCTCAGCATCTATTATCTTTGTAAACCAATATCTTCACAATGTAATATGTTAAATAAATACATCTTGCCTTTTACAAGATATCTTCTCCCATTGACTGCCAACAAAAGCACAACAAAAATGCTAAAAAAAGAATCCTCAATAGCTGCATGAGTAGCTGTCCACTTACTCCAGAGATCAGTAAATGTTTGGCAAGGAAAACATGGACTGAGCACTAGCACTCATTCACATGTCAAAGCCAAAATAGAAAACATAGTTCTTAGTGGAGCACAAGGACAAGAATGCCAGAAAGGCATTCTTGCAAATACATGATACAAAACTGTACCACTCACCATCACCTCTGTTGCTTTCATGGGCAGCTCAGCTACATTTTGGTGAAACAATGCAACTCAGGAATGTGTATTTCTTCTCCTGTGAACAGATACAGAGCCAAACACTAGCCCCTGTATCAGTGTGTGGATGTGTTGCACAGCTGGAAGAGCAATTGCAATTGTTAAGAAAAAGCATGTGTTTTTCCTATTGGGTTATCTGAAAGCTTTATTGGTAGGGTGCAGACATGATTTTGACCACATTAAGTTTTGGAAACCAAAGCCAATGTAAATTTAATGTTGCTGTTTATGTTTTCTGAAGTCTTAACACTATGACATACATTGGTAGTTAAGAGTGATTCGTTCAAACTCAGGTTATGTAGAGATCTGTAAGTCACTGCCTGACCCGTGGGTCAGACTCAGAAAAAGCACTCTGGAGACCCAAACAATGTAACAATCCCCTGTTAGTCTGCCTAAAGAGATGTCAGAAGTTCATACTGCACTATCAAAATCTCTATCTAGAGACAGCCTGAGGTGCAACAGGCCATGTTGGATGGGGCTTGGAGCAACATGGGCAAGTGGAAGGTTTCCCTGCCCGTGGCAGGGGTGTTGGAACTAGATGATCTTTAATGTCCCTCGCAAACCCAAATCATTTTATGATTCCCTGATTCTATGATTCTTTGAATCATGGGAAGGAAGCAAAAAGAGGAAAGGGGGACAAAAGGAGACATTCCCCCACTCTCAAGGCACCAATAACACCTTACCTTGCCCCTAATTCCACATAACGGCAAGTTGAGCTGAAAAAAATGCTGGATAATAGGGACAACAGCCCACAGGCAGGAGCCTGTAAATCTTTGCAGTTTCTAAGGTACAAGCTCCATGGGCTTTGGCATTCATTGCACTTGAGCCTTTGTCAGGGCTGCCTTAAGGGGTGTGAAGCACTGAGCAGGCATGGGAGTAAATGCAGATTTTAGGGAAATGGAATTTCAAAAAGAGACCTTAGACACTCACATGCATAAAATTAATTCTGATAGAAGTTCATTTTAAAAAGTGTTAAAAAGGTGGAATGGTTCTTAATTCCACCTGAAATAAGCAAAATGGAATGTGCTTCAATCCTTTCATAAAATCTAGTCCTTTTTTTCCCCCTGTACATATACAGCGATGGCTTTAGCACTTATCAGACCTTTACAAACAAGTATCTAGGCATCACAGAAATACAGTAAATCTAAAAACAGACATCATGATCCTCACTTGGATCATGTAGACAAGGTAACTGACTCTAAGATATTAAGACCAAACCATTGCCCTAAAATCTGAACACGTGCAGGCATACTTAATAACAAATAGGTTATCAGGACTGAAAATTTCAAAGTATTACTTTAGGTCTGTGGAGATAGATGCCCAAGTCTGAAAACAAAAAGTTAATGTTTAATTTCCAAACATTTAAAGCATGCATAGTATTATTTATTTATCTGAATGTGTTTAAAGACACTTTAGAGTTGTTTATTTTTTAGATTTTTTTTTTTCCATGAGACAAAGTTATCTTTTTCAGCAGATTGGCCTTTTGCTTATTCTAGAAGCAGAGTTACTTCTGGGCTAACAAATTTCCATTTAATAATGCATGAATTTTCCTTTTATGAAGCTAGATATTTTTTCCATCACTTGTACTTCAGTATTTCTGAAACCAGGTGTTAATTTTCAGGGGGATAGGAGGTTTCCAAGTAGCTGCCAGGACTAATACAGCAGCCAGCAGTAAACGCTGAATAAGCTTAGGTACAAAATCTATACCATCTGGTTTCAGGAGTCCTCAGACAAAAAATGTGAGGCCAGTTCCTTTCATGTCCAGAAATCTTCCTGTTCATTGGAAATTGTGAAGTGGATGTTACCCTACCTTTACATTACCTTTTAATTCACAACTCAGAGGAAGATTCAAATAATGGTCTTAAGAAAATATTGCATAACTGTAAAATGGGAAACTAAATAATGTGCTCAGGTTCCATAAAGAGAAAGATGAACACTATTTGACAAGCTGAGATCAAAGTTCTTGCTCAGCCTCACAGTAGTCCAGTTTTCCAACGTGCTGTATCTCAATGATGGCTACCAGTGCTCAACACAGAAACAAGGTCCCTCAGAAGAATGATTTCCCTAGACCACAAGGAGATACAAGGTGAAGCCCTTAAGCTTTGATATAAGACCAGGAAAGTAAGGAATGAGTCCCCATTTGGCTGCCAGTGAGGAAATACTTCTGGTTCCTTAGGTGTCTGAGAAGATCAATTATGTTCTACATAAGGAATTGCTATACTGCAATTTTTGATAAAAGAGTGGCTTAACAGTGGCTTAGTTCAAAGATGTGAGTTTGAAGTTATAAATATAGCTTGGGCTGCTCTGGAGATAACCAAGGATATCTGAGCAACAAAACTCCCACTGAAGGAGTGTGGAAAAAGAGTGTTTCCTGCAATTTTTAAAGTTCAAATCATTTCACTCTCTCAGACGGTTATTTACAGCTATATATAATCCACAAGGTCACTTTTTTGTCAAAACACTGAAGGTACCAAGCTATCATCCCATCCAAAGAGTCATTAATATCTATTAGCTTTTTATTTCTAGGTTATATATAGAAAATTGCATACCACAAGAAACCATACAATCCTATTTTTCTTTTACTATCATCACTGCTTTCAACACACTGATTAAATCATTATCTTAACTGGTTGATTAAACCCTTTTGAGAAGTTTTGAGAAAGGTTTGAGAATACAGGTCTTATTATATTTGGCTAGACCAGACTATTATGATTCCCCCGTACACTGGCACTATCACAATGCAAATAAAACACAAATGCTGTTGCACTCCTGGTAACCATGAATTTGTCTACACTGCTGTATAGCAACACTGTCCTGAGCTCTGTAGAGCAAGTTAGAATAGCTCTATCATCTGATCATAGAATCACAGAACCATAGAATGGTTTGGGTTGGAAGGGACCTTAGATATCTAGTAGTAGGTTTAATTGGAGACAGACACTTTTAAAGATGGGTTGATAAATGCAGATCAGACCAAAGTGCAACAGGAAAAAAATGTAATTTTAAAAGCCTGATGTTTTCTTTCAGCACTGATCTCCAGAAAACTTAACGTTCTGAGGATTCATTCAGACTCTTTCATGGCTAGTAGTCAAAATGCAAAATATCTTTTTATATCAGTGTCTAATAGCAGTTGAGTGATGATCCTTCTGATCATATGCAGTGCAATAGCACTTGATCATAGATTCTAGCTGGAGGGCATTCAGAATTAACAATTTCACATAACCAGACTATTTTGTAATGCAGTGTAAATAATAATTTCATTAAAGGCAGTGATTTTGCTATGTTCATGCGGCAGAACAATAGTGCTAGTGTAAATCCCAAGATACTGCTCAATGTACTTTAAGAGAGAACTTATCTCTGAATGTATGATAAATTGTTGATCCACAGATAGAGCCTTCTGTATTGCATCCGTGAAGCATTTGTAAGTGATAACTCAGCCAACTGTACTGCACTGATATTTTTCAAAATGACAACACCATGCCGACACCACCACACACATCAAAATACTGACCAGTCACTAGCTAACTCACCATTATATTTCAGAGCAGTGTTTCCTCAGTGTTGAAGCTGTAGACTCCACACATAAAAAGTAGGACTAGTCCACTGACTGCAAAACCGCTTAAAGAACAGACATGCCACAAAATTCAACCCAATCCAACAGGCTTTCCTGTAACTAATTTTCATCTATTTCATTATTTATTGTATTTATTAGGATGTTCATATTTAAATGTTTCTGATATTATGGAAGGTTCAGGGACTAAATAATACCAAAAAATAGGTCTTTGTTTGGCATTGTATTGTCTAGTTCCCAAAATTCGCCGATCACTTTTGATACCAGAGAGAAAATATTTCAATGAAAGGAAGTACATGCTCAGTCTCTATCCAAAAAGGAGAAGCAGCAGAAATTTTATCACTCACTCGTCCTCAGTGTTAACAGCCAGAGGGAATACACTCTGGAAATCAATTTTGTTTTACAGGAACTTGATGTGGGTAGTTGCTTGATGTGTTCAGCTTCTGTATGGCCCAGATTCAACAAGACACTTAAAAGTGTGGCTGGCTTTATTCATGTGGGTATTTAGGTATGTGCTTAAGTACCTTGTTGAATTGGGGCTTATATTAGGTCGTAAGTATTTACTAGGTCAAGCATCCAGGCTAAAAATTTCTCTGTTTTTCCTGGTAACACCGCAGACAACTCCAGTCACACAATAAATTTGGAAGTGCTTGCAGTAAATTTATCAGGTGATGTTACTCAAGGCAATGGAGAATATATTCTTGTTACGTTGGAGAAACATATTAATTTTCCTCCTCAGCACAGACTGTGCAGACTGCTGAAAGGATTTACATGGGCCAAACTTCAAACATACAGCATAATAGAGTAACGTTTTATTTAAATATTTATGCTACTGCAGTATCCAGTAGTTGAAGCTAGTCTTATGCCTTATTAAATTAGGCCATAGAGAAGCATGAGGTCTCTGCTCCAAGTAACTTAAATTCTTAAATAGCACTGCACACCAGGGCTAAGTAATTGGAGAGCCATACATTTGCCACAATGAAACACTTACCAAGATAAATCAAAAAGCAGATAATTTAGGAAGAAAAAATAAAGTACAAGACTGCTTTTTTTCCTCCTGAAACTCTGGCTATTAGCCCAGACATTAACCTGTCTAACCCACAAGTGAGTAAGCTGTTTAGGAAACACAATGATTCCGAGCATTGAGGGAGTATCACTGGAAAATTTTTCTATTTTCTTGGAAAAGAAGATGTGATTAAGATTATGCTCTAGTCTGCTCCTCAGTCCTCTGTTACTGAATTCTATCTGCATGGCATGTTTTAGACACAAAGGTATGAAGGTATGTGTTGTTCAAGATCCTGTGACAGAAGAGATGATGACCCTTGCAGCTGCTGAATGCCCCATTAGCAAGCCGTAGTCTGGCTGGGAAAACTGGTGCCTTGTACAAGCCTTGACAGTGCTTGAAACCCGTACTCACTGCAAGTGAACCAGATTCCCTTCCCTTTTCTACCATTGTGTACATTGTCTCTGCATTATTCACAGTATTCCAGTCTGTGCTTTATCATCCTGGCAAAAGCACTTCCAAAACCTTGAATTAGTGCAATTTCTGTCTAAAAGCCTGTTATAGCTCAACCTAATCAATCTGTGCATATAGAGGAGCCAGTCACTGCATGCATGGCTATAATGAAGCCTGAGCACATGGGAAAGACAAACTAGGAGGTATGAGAGGGAGCTGCAATTCCCAAGCAGAGTAGGACATAACCTGGGGCAAAAATTGTTGTGAAACCAAGTTTTATCAGTTCCATTGCTCACTTATTGCATAATTATCTGCCTTGATTTGCTTTCATTCAGCTGTAATCAACAGAAGCATTTCTCAGTGTCTTGGTTTTGCCTCAATATCAAGACTTCAATAATTTGGTTTTTTCCAGGGCAAACTATTTTGTCTGATTGCTTCTAAGTAATTCAGAAAGACTGAATGTTAGTCTTGTGACTTGCTGTGGTGTCTTTTTCTGAAACCAATTCCCCCAGTCATAATAGCCTAATTTTAACTTTGTGAACTGAAATGTCAGTCTTCTGATTTTCAATCGGACTTTCTGTAAAGTTTGATTCAGAGTGTCAGTTCATATTATAGGGTTTATTTGCATCTTAGTGATATAAAAAACCTTTACTGTTTCAAAAAAGCCACAGATATATTCTCATGGATTTTGACAGTAGTTAGATACTGTTAACACTGACAAAAAATTAGTGGAGACTCTTTGAGCCATGGTTTATTTTAGGGTAAATTGGATACAATGCTGAAAAAGGGGAAATCATAACTAGCTTCTGCCTTACATCTCACCCATCTTCACTGTATTTTATTTCACTAATGGGATCTGTATATATTTTGAACTCTAAGATTAGTATAAACTGTGTGAACATCTCCTGAAGAGGGGGAGCATAGAGCAATAATATGATAGAACAGAAAAATAATGAAGTTGAAAATTAGGCCAGAAGATTGAAATCAGGAAGGATTTAAATCACTCTTTGCTATTTTGTTCATCTTGGTTGTCTGATAAACTACCAAGCAGGACAAAGTTCAGGAGACTTGATGTACTGCATGTTAAGTCTTTGTTGTTATAAGGTGAACTCCTGTTCTCCAGCTTGCTCTGCTCGTCTCCCACACTTGTTGTTTTAATACAGAGGAAAGTTCAACTCCCCCTGCTTAACTCCAGTACCTCTTAATGAGGGAACTGTAACACTATCCAGTCGTTTCACCACACGGCAATCAGAATTTCATTGCTTTGCACAGCTTGACTTATGTCAAAAAGGATGGTTAAAATTCACCCAAGTCCTCCTCTTGAGTTAAACAAATCACATCTTAGCTACAGGAGGATTTTTTGTTTGGTTGGTTTGGTTTTTAAATGGTCAAAGGGCAAGAAGTATTATTTGCAAAAGTTGTTTCACATACCTGGTTCTTAGGATGCTGGCATCAGCAAGAGGATTTACACATCGTATAGTTAAGGAGACACAAGCAATAGAGTTTCATGTGCCAGTAAAAAGAACTACCATTTACAGAAAAGTCTGATCATACAAAATGGATCCTTTAGCTTCTTGTAATTAAGAGGCCTATTGTGGTTTGAGCATTGTAATAGATTATCTTTGACAGCATGGACTTTACATTTACAAATGAGCAAAAATCAGAGCAGAAGGCTCAAGGCCAATAAACTTGAATCATGGGGAGCAATGTTATTTATGGGCAGCAGCACCTGAACCACCACTTCTGAAGCCTTCAGGACAACCCTCATTGAAGGTTCACACACACATTATATGGTTATTGCAGTTGTTGCAGGAGAAACAACGCAAGCAAGCATTTCCAGGCACTTGACTTAGGCTTACTGTAGCACAAGTTGTACCTTCTAAGAGGTTTCAGACATGTTTTTTGTTTTGTTTTTTTTTTCTAGTTTGTTACTTCAATGAAACTGAAAACTGTTAAGCTGTAAAATTATTGTATTGCCTTACAGGAAGCCTCCAAGTTTATAAAAATAGGAATGTCTCTGTGATAGAGGGGTAAAAGATTCTTACTACCCCTGAGTGATAGTGCTAGGGATATTTTCTTGTGTAAATAGAGTCAGCACAAGGAGATAACATTTAACAATGGTGGCTCTACATCCATAAAAGATTGATTATCCAGAGAAAGTATAAATTGTTTATAAGCAACAGCCCTTATATTTTTAAATATTGACTCATTTAAAGATCATCTAAAGGTGCAGGGAATGACTGAGTAGGCCAGTTATCTTTATTCTGGAAAATAGACAACCAAAGGGAAATATGAGGAGTTTACAGAATCATAAGAGGCACAGAGATAAATAGGGATCAGCTGCTCACTGTTTTCTCCAGTGCAAAACAGGAAGGCATCAAGTGAAGACTGCATATTCTGATCCAAACAAATGTGACACTGTGGATCTTCTTTCAGTATGGGCAGTACTGGATGTTGTACACAGATGGGTTTGAGGGGACACAATCTCTCAGCTGGCAATAATATAAAACTGCTAGTCTTCAGAGCATACTCATTTTCTTGCTCTGTTCTTGTTTTTCATTAGTTATCTGTTATGATTATTGTTCTCACTGGATTTCCCCTTACAAACATACTGCAGTTCATGTCTGATACCAGCTACCCAGCCAGAGCAAAGGATTATGTAACAGACATCAAAGAGGAAGAGGGTCAAAGAGTCAAAAGTAGAAAAAAGTAGAGTGTGTGGACAGGGCAGGGACATGCCAACAGCATCACCACTCCTTCAAGGCATCCAGATCAAAGCACCCAAAGAGAGAATCAGTACTGCTCAGTGGTGTTCTTCCCAAATGGAAGAAACAGAAAGGGAACACCAGATCCCATCGAGTTTCCTTTCCTAATATCTGTGAATAGCCAGCATAGACAGGGCCAGGAGGAGGCCTTTGACAATAAAGTCTTCTGACTTTGGGGGCACTCAGGTGTGGAGGTTGTAAATGAGAAGCTGAGGGGAGAAATGCAGCCACAACCTCAAGGACTGAAGGACCCAGAACTTCAGAGTTGTGCAGTCAATATGCCAGAGCCCCTCTCTCACTGCCAGTTAGGGACCTTATGAGCCAATTTGTGCAGTGCTAATCCACATTCCTATGCCAGCTCCACATTCTCCCTGAATACAGCACAGTCTGCATTCATTCTCTGCTTTAGTACACCAACAGCATTTCTGGATAAAAAAAAAAAATCTAAGCATCAGTTGGAGCCAGTCCATATTGGGGCATAGACTCTATGGACAGGCAGCATCATTGATCCCAGTTCTGGTTCTCCTGCCACATTTCTCTCTCCACATCTCACATGAGGTAGGGCTCACACTTTCTGAGATGAGCCAAGACTGTGGTACTCCCCAGCACATTCGATGGTACTGTAAGCAAGGGGAGGAAGAGGTGGTACTTGTAGCACAGTGTGCACCACTGATGTACAGCAAGGACACATCCTCCCAAATGGCGGAGACTTAAGCAGTGCAAAAACAGGCCAATCTGCCTCATTTGGTCAAGAGTCACTCTTTGGTGTGAATATCAGTGGCAATATTACCGTAGCATAAAAATAAAAAGAAGAATGTAGCAGTGCAGTTCCAGCACCTCAGAGTTCAAAACCCAACATTCATACAAGGTTGTATATGGATGTTTCAGGTGTTCTGGGCTCTTGGGTGACCTATTGCTGTCACTGGACAGTACTGCCCCCCGGACAGCCTGAAGAACCACCCCGTGGTCAACCGTGGCAGCAGCTTCACAGTTCCCGTGGGCAGGCAGCCGTTCTGAGAGGCTGGCCCCAGGTGATCTTGAGACCCAACAGGTGGCATCCTGATCAGCCTTGACTTTCCACCTGGTTTGGCCAGAGAGGCTGCTTGTGAGCCTCCTGGGTGGCAGCTGTGTCAGGGAGCATGCCATGAGAACGGTTTCATGTCAAAGGTTGTGTAGACATAGGCAAAGTGATTTACAAAGCCAAGTGAAGAGAGAGCTAAGTCTGTTCAAATATCAGATACCATAATTCATCCTGATTAGCCTGGGATGATTCAACAGCTGTAACCATTTAGGCTACAATTCAGAAAGGCAAATACTTTAATCTAGTGCTAGCAGGGGATTGCCAAGGAAAGGGAGGAACTGAAAAGAAAATACATCAATATTTCAAACTTCATCCTGGAAACAGAATTCCAAAACTTCATTAAAATTCTTATACTGAATGTATAAAAATATAACTGAGTTATACAGAAAAATTTGCTCCAATTTGTTGAGAAGGATCAAGAGCACCCAGGTTGAATGCGATATACACAAACCTTAGGTCCAAGAAAAGTGACGAAGAATGCTATTATCCAGCCATACATTATCATGAAGGCATCTAAAATTTAGTAGGCACCTCTATTATGCCTTTTCAATGTCTTAAAGCGCCCTAACTGCCTGCACAGCCACAGCAGGACCTCAGCTGTGAGGCACGTCCTCGCTTATGCTCTACCATGATCCAGAAATAAGGGTGTCTCTCTACAGCTGCAGTCCATTACAACCTGCTTCCAACTCATGTAAGAGCAGTAAGGTCAGCATGTAGCACAGCCAGGTCCTCACAAAAACATGGCCAGTGCTGGCAGCAACCTTTCCACTAGATGCCCTGACAGAGGAGATAAAGAGCACAAGATTAATGTACCCTGTAGGAGTCTGATCCTGCAGGTGAGGTAGAAGACATGGGCATTATTTTTACCAGAGAGGGGCAAAATGGGTCAGTTTCCCTCTCCCATGTGAGCTTTATGTTAAAAGGACCAGAAAAAGTTACGTCTCCTCCAACAAGTCACAGTGTTGGTAGAACATGGAGCCTCATCTCTGTTGGTTGACCAGTTTCCAGAGACTCACACCCCATGATAGTTCTGCATTATGCAGAACTGCCCCTCCAGTGATACAAAGGGAAGGAGACCCAGGGTCTACGAGGAATGAATCTGTGGATGTAGCAGGCTGTGATTGAACTATTACTTTCTTCCAGCGTGTACAGGCTTTGAAATAACCAGTTTTGACCATCTAACTATCAGTGTAATGCAGTTGAGTCACTGAAACGATATTAGGGTTGGTTGACTTAACCCTTCAATATGTAGTGCCCTTTTGAGCTACTTAGTAATCACTATTTAATAAAAAAGTGGTCAGGTAGTGTCTTTCCTGCCTTTCCTCTCCTTTAATTCACAACATTAGTTACTCTTCAATAAAGACCAGGAGAGGCTTATGTAGCTCTGAGTTCACTAGGGTGGAGACTTCCCAGAGCAGCAAAGACAATCAGTTACTGCAGCACCACTAAGTGAGGATGCACTGATATAATCAGTGTATGAAAAGAAGCTGTTAGGTCCTCTTTCACCCAATTTGTTCTTATAAATTGTTTGCTCTTAAAGTAAACAGGCTTTCAGATAAGCTTTCTGTCAAAGGTGAAGTGAGGCAACTGTTTTTTTTTTTTTAAGTAAATTGATATAAGATACTTTTCCTGAAAGATACTGGGTTTAGTGGCAGAGGGAAAGTTGGCCACCTGCTTGCACACAGTCAAAAAGCGTGGTAGAGCTCAGCCTCCTAGGTGTTCATAACTGATATTAATTGCTCTGTGCAAATGCAATGGCCATCCTCACACTTTCCTAGCTACTCTGCACAATCATTTCAAATTTTACTTTTTTTAATAAAGGACCTTCCAATAAGTAGTGAAATATCAATGTATTGACATCAGTGTATATGCTATAGATCTGTGTTTTGTGTTATACAAGCAACATAGCTATATAGCTTCAGGCTCAGGAAGTCTTCCCACCAGAGACAATTTCTCTAGTCTGCAGCTTCAGAAACTCAACTGATGCATATTGTGGTGTTAAAGTAGTACATCTTAAAGGGAACTGGGCACCTTAAAATTGAAATAAACTACTGATAAATGAATTACTGAAGACTAGGGAAAACTGCTTAGGTTATTTTTTTTATGTTTAAGAAACTACAGGAAAATTCAGCAGAAGCAACTTATGGTACACCTCTGATGGTACTGGTACCCCTGGGAGCAAAATTGGGTAAGAGTTCCAGAATGGTGACACATATAGGTTACATTTCATATCCTCGTATGAGAAGTGACTTCCTTCATTAATTGTATTCTTAAAAACTGATATATATAGGGAGTGAAAATAAGGTGTGACACCAACAGAACTTGATTTTTAAGCAAACACCAAACTTGCACTATTTCAATATCAGTAGGGATATTTAAGCAAAGGTGTATTTTTAATTTCTTGAGGTTGTTACAGGTTTAATACTAGTCAGACAGTGTCAAAATAAAGCTGATCCAAAATGTACTTTGAGAGTATATTCAAGAAAAGTCATTCAAGTAGTGCCAACACAAGTTAGTGATGTATGGCACCGTACAAACTCAGAGAGACTGTTCTCACTCAAACTGAGCTAGCTTTAAAGTCTCTGCACAAATTTCATAGTCAATGCAGAACCTGAAAATTTGTTTTAGATGATCAAAAACTGACTGTATCTGTGTATATGTGTGGGAAAAAGAAAAAAGCAAGATTCCAATTCTGACCAATATAGCAACAACAAATGAATTTGAGGGGTTCAAAGGATAGCTGAGGTTTGAAGTAACTTCTTGCAATCGTCTAGTCTACTCTCCCAGCTCAGAGAAGAGGTGTCAAGAACCTTCCCCAGTCTGATTTTGAAATATCCATGGATGGATATTTCCAGAGGCTCTCTGGGCAACCTGTTCCAATATTTGATCATCCTTACCATAACAATTTTTTTGTGTGTTTAAATGGAATTTCCTGTACTTCAGTTTTCACCCGTTGTCTCTTGCCCTTTCTTTGGGCACTAACAGGAAGCATCTGGCTCTCATAACACACTACCTTGTTCCCCTACCCTCCTAGTCAAAAAGTTTTTTCCTAACGTCCTCCCAAGCAACACTGTGTGGCCACTGACCCTTCTTATATGCTTTGCCAGAAAAGATAAAAGTTGGACTCCATCATCGCTGTAACTCCATTTCTACTGCTAGTAATCACCTTTAGGCTTTCCCTTGCCAGGAAGAAACAAGCCCAGCTCCCTCAGCCTCTCCTCGGAAGTGATGTGTTCTGGGCTCCCAATTAGTTTGGTAGCCTCTGTAGTCTCTCTCCAGTTTCTCCTCCTTGAACTGAGGCCAAGACCAGATGCTGTATCCCAGATAGGGCTTCCCAAGCACCAAGCAAAGAGTAATTATAACTTTCTTTGATTAACTATCCATGTTCCTCTAAATGCAGTCCAATATGCAGTCTGCCTTATGCACTCATTTGTTCTTCAGTCAAATCCAGTCCTTGCTCTAAAACATAAATATCTAACCATTATTTGAAATTAATCAGTAAGTGCTATGACATAGTTAACCTAGGCTGCTCTTCAAAGATAGATGCCAGAGTCCACTGTTTCGTGTTCCAGTGGCAAATTTACCTCAATAAATTAACATCACAGAAAATAATAAAATAGTTCAATTCAACTGAGCATTTCTGAGCCAATCTGATACTTGGCACACATTCAGAGTACTCACTGACTTATGCTGCTGGTCTATGTGATGGGTCAGAGCAGACTTCTGCTATAAGAATAGAGCCCATCTGAAAATCAAAGATAAATCTTCCTTAGTCAAGGAGGTCAGGCGGTAGCACAGATTCCAGAGTCGGTGTGTGGTACATGCAGGATCTGTTTATCTCCAGAAAAGCACTTCAAAGCCAGAGCATGATTTTAGAAGTATTGACATGCACCTCCACCCATCCCTTCAAAAACTCTCACTCAAAACCTAAACCTTCTACCCTGGCCTACATGAGAGTCCTTGGCTGAAGGCCCAGCAGTTATTGCAGTCTGCCTAAACCAGGCTTGGGTGGACCCTGAAATGAGATACACTCTCTCTCTTTTCATTATGAAGGCAATGGTTTAAAGATAAGCAGAGAAAGAGAAGGAAAATTAAGAGAATTGTATGCAAACTGTTAGAAACTTCAAGAAAGGGTAAGGGTTGGAGAATTAAAAAATGAACATTATCTTTTTAGAATAAAGAAGGAGGAAATTGAGAAAATTACTTGTGTCCTCTGTAAGGCATTTAGCAGCTTCCACTCTCCGTAGCTTCAGTGGGAGAGGCTGTATTTTGTCAGCTGCTCCCCACGTCTTTAGCAAAACTGTGTGCCATCTGAAACACTTATCTCATGCTAAATGGTCATATGCCAACTATTGTGATGATGTCTGATCTTGCTGCCCAAGTGGAATTACACAGTGACCAAGAATAGAAACAGGTAGGTGTTTAAAAGTAGTTGTGCTCTTAGTGACATGCTTTTGCAAGTCCCTGACTCCTTGAGCTATGGCACTGTTTTAGAAGACACTGGTACCCAATGACACCCCTCCCCTTGACTGCAACCACGGCCATCAAACCAGCAGCTTCAGAAGCATCTTCAGTATTAGAGTGTAACCCAAGGGACACTTGTCCCATGTCTCCCAAGGAAGAAAGTGTGCTCCCAATGAAGCAGCACATACAAGGCCCTGGAGCTTGTACCTATCATGGGGTTACAGTCAGAGAGCAGCAAGAAGGGGATTGTCCTGTGGAGAAGTCAACAGCCAAGGGCGACCACAGCACAGACCATACCCTCACCAACAGGGCATGATCCCGTAGGGTCTGTAGCATGGACCATCCACAGCTCCCAACATAAAGGAGGAACCAGGGTCAGTGTTCACCCAGGGGCTCCAGTCAGAAGCAAAAGGAGATGGCGCAAAAGACAGATCTGGAGATAAGCTGCAACATACGACTGAGGGATCTGTTCAGGACTCAAGCTAGATACAGAGTTGGTCCAAGGTCCATTGTGCAGTCAGGGCTGGAGATAGTCACACCTTCAGCATAGCTCAGGACAGGACTGAATGCCCATTTGTGACTTTACAGAGAGCCCCTGGGCAGAGGAAATGCAAGTGAGCATCCCAAGTGAGGTCAGCTGAGAACAGTAAGGCACTGTGTGCCCTCGAGGCACTGACAATAACCTCATATGGCCCTGATTCCAGGAGGATGAATTTCACTGTGTTATGGAAAGATATCATCTCAGAGAGAAGGAGCAAGCCAGAAGAAGAGCAGCCCAAGCAGGAAGCACAAGCCATCAACCCAGCTCTCCTCATGGATGGGGACTAAGCACAGAGAGGCCAGGTCTTGTTTGCAAGGAATCACTAAACCTTGTCCTGAGACCAGCTGATACCAGTAAGGCCTCACAATCCCTGTTGTCGACAGCTCATTCGCATAATTCATGGCTGCCTCCAATTATCTGTGGGAGCTTTGCAGGCCGGACTCTCCGCTTGTGAAGGAGGTTCCACATGGGCAGGCACTTAATGAACAGATTGGATTATAAACACTAGCTAATCTTTCCCACATGTACACCTGAAGAATATCACAAGTGACAGCTGTTTAAATTTCCAAGGAAATTAATGATTCCTAAAGAGGCAAAGCTTATCAAGGCTTTGACTGGGCCTGATAACAGACAACCTCCAAAGGGCAAATTGTTTATAATAGTCTATAAGTGCCTCATTCTATGGGTTCATTTTGGAAACTTTTATTGACATGGTCCCTTTTATTAATGTTTGTGCTGGCAAAGACTAGAGCAGCTTGGTTCAATCTACTGATGATATTAGGCTACTAAGGCCTCTAATGAGCACCTCGTATCTTCAGGTCACAGTCAGTTTAAAGTGATTGGTAGTGGGACCAGGATACCATGGGCTCGGCTGAACCCTAAGAGATGGCTGCCTTGTGCCTGCCCCATGCAGTGCTCATGTCCTTGTGGGACTCATCTGTGAGACTGCTGAAACATTAACTCTTGTATGGCGAGTCATTTGCTGCATTCACTGTCTTGAGATTTGGGGATTTGAGGAGGGTAGTGGGAAGAGGGCGATGCAGGTTTACTGTGAGACTATAACATTTCCTAACAGAATACATATGGAAGAAGAAAACTCTTTTCTCTGTCCCCTTTTGCAGAAAGCCTGTACCTTTACAGTAGCGTAAAAATCCTCCATCAGTCACCCTGGCATTCTTTCTTCCCCACGAAACATGCGGCAGGACATGTTCTCATTTCTAAGGGGACTTTTCAGGGCCTAATTCTATTCCGAAGAAGACATCATGAAAAAAGAGCATCCATGTTGGCCTGTGGAAGTTGCAACATGGGAAGATGTTTATTAAACTTAGGGATGAAGAAAAGAGAATTAGCTACATCAAGTCGTTTTCGTGAAGCTACAAGTAATACAATTCCCATGGAGAACTTGGTTGCTATGGGATTATTTTAAAGTTCAAACTTCTCTTCCTGGTCAGTGAGTGTTTCACAAATAAGCATGGAATTAATTTAAATTCAAGACTACAGACAAAACAAATGGGCCACAAATGGTTTATAAATGTTTTCTTGCTTAAGAATAGCTCTGTGATCCATCACTGAGTTCACTGCTGAAGTGTCTGGCCACAGCAAGAGACCTGTTCCTCCTGCCACACTGGTGTAAATCAGAATTGATTCATTTGAAACAAATGGATGAAGGTGGTGGTTAAAGTCAGACTAAAGCAAATCAAACTAGGAGGAGTCTGACTTGTGTTTTATCTAAACCCATGGTAATATTACTGTCTGACCCACTGCACTCAATTAAGCCGGTTTTGTATGTATGACATATATTCTGCAAAGCAGTGCTTTCCCAGTTTATATCCATATAATTACACTGACTCTGCTTGGTGAAGATCTGACCCAGTATTTGCAAATTTCAGTTCTTCTGTCATTAAGTTCAAAACTAGTTGAGGGCTTCACTTAAAGAATATTGGAGCCTCTCATGACTGGGTAAATAATTTTTGTATGCATTATTTCTTGTGCTTTCTCTGATTAGCACAGCATTTCTTCTGGTAATAAATAAGAAAGAGAAGTAAACCACTGATCTTAAGATTGTATTAATAAATAATGGATATTTTAAAACACAATGTTCAGGCAAAATATGATCTATATACTCACAGTGCACATGCATACACACACAGATACATCATTTCCTCAGTTTTATTTTAGGACCTAGCATGATTTGGGATACTTCTTCAGATGCTGAATATCTGCCACAGGGAATGTTCTGTTATAACCTAACAATGTGATACTATATTAGGAAAATAACTTAATTTGCAGGACATTTGGAATCTTTGTTAGTTAGGATTTTGGCCTGAGATGAAGGAACCAAAACAGCCAGCTTGAGTAGGAGATGTTGCTAACAGGTAGTAGGACTGCTTTGGTCAAATTGACTGTTTACTAACTTGCTGCTAGATTTCTAACAAAATAAAGTTCCTGAACAGCATAGGCAAAGATACAGCTGTACATGGGCCCCTCAGTGACTAATACAGCACTTTTTAATCAGCTTCTAAAACCTCTGTCCTTAAGTAACAAATGTAAAGAGCACATACAAAATGAATGTATATGTGATATCAGTTGATTTAAGGCAGACAAGGGAAATGCTGAAGCCATGTAAAACAAATAAGACTTTCCTGAGCTGGACCTTGGTTTTTCTTCCCATGATTCTTACATCTAATATTCCATGTTTGTCTTGAATGAAGACTCTGCCCCCCTCCCTGGCCCAAGGAAGCTTCACCCCCAGAAGTCGGAGAGAATAGATGGACCCACCTGTATGACAATTACATTGTCGTGGCAGGCAAGAGAGGAAGAATCGAGGAAAGGGAGAATGACTTCCTTTTCACAATGCCTTTGCAGCTTTGCTATTGTTATCAGTGTTATAGCAGTCCTGTCTTAACTCAACTACTTTTATAATACACCTACACACTACTCGAGGAATTTCTTTCCTTTTGAGGACCACTGTTCAAATGCCTATGCCTGATTCTTGAGGTCAGAAATCTCTATCTGGTGAAAAAGTTTCTGTGGCAGACAGTCCAACAAAAAAAAAGCAGTGACTGCTTCTCGTGGAGCCTATCGAGGGCATAGGCAATAGGATCTGGGGAAAAAAATAATCAACAAAACCCTTTTCTTACAGGACTAAAATTTTGCTCAAATGAGCAATTTGAGAGAATTTACAAGACTATGTGCAACAGTGCCATCTGATGGGCTTACTCAAAAGGGTAAACAAGGTGATAAAGTAATATGCAGGCCTGGCAAACTACCCTCAGTCTTAAGCAAAATAAAGTGACCAGTACTCGATTTGATAAGAAGGTACTCTCTGAGGAACTCGTATTTGCATAGTCTTTTCCCATGAATCCATCTCAAACTACTTTTTAAAATAAGGTTATGAGGCTTTGGGGCTTTTTGATTAAAGTAATAGGGTTAAAATAATTTCCATAATGGGATATTTGATTCAATACTGTGGAACATTTTGACTGAGGCACTACAGCTATGAAACATAGCTGGTCTAGTTCATCGCACTAATTACTGGGTGATAGACTTCAAAACTGTAAGTAATGCTGGGGAGATGAAGGTTCAGATGTCTCAGAAAAAGATGATGTTTCACAGGGACAGACTGCACAGCTGCCTAGAATAACAGAAAAGGAAAGGAAATATTACATAATTATATAACTGACCAGCATTTATATGTTCATATCTCTTTGACAATGTAAATAGCTGTGGGCTTCATCTTTGCAGAGTATATTGCCCTGAAATAGTTCCTAGAAATTTTAGGACAAAGTTAACATGGTTTGGGGTTTTTTAAATGAAATTTATTCTTCTCCAAAACCCCAGTCAAGTGACTTTGTTTTGGAGAATAAGGTATGTTTATTACACATTAATATAGATGCAGAAATGAGGCTTCTGAGTTTCAGACATGAGTTCTAAGTGCTCGGTGTGACTACTAGACTGCCTTCCCTTAAGACTCTTCTTCCTAGCATGCATGAAGTTGTTATTCTTATCTTATTAATTTTGAAAAGATTGCTCTTCTTAGATCAATTCTAAATGTAAAAGTGAGTTTTTAATTGAGTTGCATCTTTGTTATTACAGTATAGACAAAACAAACTAATTTCCCCATGTCTGAATTCCTATGAACATGCAGAAGCGCACAGAAAAATTTATTTCATTTGCTTCAGTGAAATAGCAAGAGGCATCCCTGGCCACTAAAATCAGTTCATGGCCCTGTAATATAAACAGTTTTTATCAATGAGCCTGGAGCAAACCTTAAATCATTATTTATACAATCTCTAAATAATACAAATAGTGGTAATATATATAAATACTGAATATATGTATATATAAATATTGGAAAAAAAGGACTTCTGAAACAGACCTGGACCATTTTGGTAAGTAGGGTTTGAACTGATGTTATATTATTCAGCATAGGTAAATGAAAAACTTGGGGAAAACATACTACATCTTTTTAGAACTCACTTTACCTTCAACAAGAACACTACTAAGAGTGTTTGGAGATTATGATAGAAAGCTGGTTAGCTGACTTCTTTTGTGTTTATTTTCAACTTCCTTCCTAACACTTGCACTTTTACAGACAGAAATCATGATCTTTTAATTCCACAAATTGGTGAGTCTCTAAAAGCAAAAGCATTGCTGAAATATTGTCAAGCAAAAATATTTTTTTTTCAGAAATGAAATATAAAAAAATTTGCTTTAGCTCTTGATTTTCTTTGCAGTTTTAACTCCTCCTGTCTAGGGAATGTTCATGGAGAAAAGCCCTGTTCCAACATCTATCTCAGAGAGGGATTAGATGGGTAAGATATGAAAGGCCAGGGTAGAAAAAAGGTCTGTGTTGAACCAGGAAGGGATTGTTTCACTTATGGCCATCTGAAGTGAGAGGAGGAAATGGAGAATGACGGCAGGGGCAGGGGGAGTGGGATTGGTGAGATATAGGCATCTCACACGTATCACTGCTGCTTTTGGAAAACTGAAATTAAATATACAAACACTATGGCTGAGACATCTTCGTGAATCTACCCACATCAGTCCTTGATATTACCAGATGAATAGTCAGTTCTATGCCAAAAGCTGTTAATAACCTGTATCATAGGAAAGCTCACTCTGTACTGGTACCTGGACATAGTACTGATAGAATATTTAGATTCTATAATTTACACATTGGCCCTTACTAAATCCAGGAAAATTGAAAACCTCAGGTAAGCAGGGGTTTTTTTGGATGCTGTGTTATGTGTGCAATGTAGTTGTGCAACTGAGAAGGACCAAATCCAGATATCCTCAGCTGACACAGTAGAGACTCTGTATGAGAAACACCAATGCTTGCTGTGAGAGGAGCCACATTGCTGTAGGAGGACACAGAGGTACAACACGTGGTGCTTTGCTTTTAGCTTCACCATCTGAGGAAAGGTAGGAGGCAAATATGCAGCCCCATATTGATGCTTTTATCTGCTTTTGTTATTGATCCCTGAGTCCTATGGGAGCCACTCATTCTACAATGAGTGATTGATATTTAAATTTATGTTTACCATTTAATCTTCTGGTTGCTATTTCCTTTGTCAGTAAGTCTAGACCTGTTTATAGGCTACAAGGCAAGATGGAAATGTGAACTCCAGCCAGTAACATTATCAGAGTTGCTCTAAACCTGCTAAATCAATAAAACCAGAGGCAAGGGTTCATAAATCTCTCTGTGTATATATAGCTGCCATGATCCAGCTCCTTCTGTGAGCCTGCATGTGGCCTCCAAATAGAGTTCCTGGCAGTTCATCTTTCTGGTCTAGAGGTACATCCGTGATAAAGCAGATTTAATAGGGAAGACCTCGTAGTGGAATAACATAAGCTGCATGTTTTCTTTCTCCCCTCTCACCAAAAAGCTAATATTCACTTTCTCTCCTGTCCAAGTCAGATTAGCTTCCCATAACAGCACTCGCCCATGACAGTCTCCAGTATTTTCCTTCATGACAAATTGAGCTTCATGAACTAGAACACTTACTTTTGGAGCTGGCTGCAATGGATGCTGGAAGAGCCTTGAGCATTTGCATTTGGAAAGGGGCAAAGCTGTGTATTTATATTCTAGCTTTCTGCCTGCATGTCTGAGTGTATACATAATCTAATGCCAAGCTAGAAAGTTCATATATGAATTGCAAAACTAATGTGATCTGCAGTGCATGTGGAAAGGAATAGTTTCATTTATGGAGCATAACACACTGTGATATCTGTAATCCTTTGGTTTTGTTAGCCAAGAGAAAGTCTTGTTATTTTTTTTTTTATTTGTGAAGAATCAATATTTTAGCAGTTTCTCAGTATAAATATTATATTGTGTACTTTATTAATACTGGGGGTGTGGGGTGAATCTATTGAGTTAGATTTAAAGAGAAGGCATCAGCTTATTCCTTTTTTATGTTTTGTCCAGTTTTTTTTTTAGCTGTTCTAGTCATAAATGCAATGTTTTGCTGCCTCCTTAGCATAAGTTCTAAAGTTTCATGGGAGTTTTCAAAACATGAAGAATTCTTATGAAATAGAGGAAGGAGTGAAATAAAAACTTAACAAGGTTTCAAATGCATCAGAAGCAAGAAGCGTAACAAAGAGTCTGTAGAGTCAACAGATTCAGCTGTAAAAGAAGCTTTCCGGAAAGATAAGGTCATTAAAGAAAAACTAAATGAAATCTTTACTTAGTAAGGGAGGTTTCCACCACAGCTTTTCTTTATAGAGATCTGAGTCTGACGGGCTGTTTCAAATTGCAGTGTCAGAAGAGATTTTTGAATAAAATTTATCAAATGAGAAGTAGGAAATCAGAAGGACCAGATGGTGTTCACACAGGTTTTCTGAAGGATCACACGTGCCAATGTGAAAATGTTATGTGTAATCTGTCACTTAAAATCAGTCTCATTCCCAGAGAAACAGAAAGCAACAAATGTGATACCATCTTTAAGCCATCGGGAAAGATTTGCAGAAGTATAGATCAGTAAGTCTCACTTCCACAGAGGAAACTATGGAAACTATCATAAAATTCATACTTGGTAACCACATGGAAAGACTTGATTTAGCAAGGAAGACTCAAAACTGCTTTTCTTGGTGAAAGTCAAGCTCAAATATTAAAAGTTTCTTTAAAACAGTGAGCATGGAAAGAGCTTTCCAGCATGCACAGAGAATAGAGGGGAAAATGAAAACTCCATTAAGCCACTGCATGAATCTGTGCTGAGTGCTGCATGCAAGTCTAACCCTTGAATATTGCAGTGTATAATAGTCTTAAAAAAACAGAGAGAGAAACCATGTTAGCACAGGAAAACTATGAAGAAAGTACAGCTATCTTCTGAGACTGCAGCATCACTGAGAGTCAAGCAGATTCATTTTGTTGGAAAAAGCAATTTCAGATTACTGATGACAGGAAAGGAGAAATCTTTAAAGTCTTATAAAAATGTCATGGAACACACATGCAAACTTTAGAGACAAATAAATTGCCATCTGTTTCAGTCTTTTGTTGTGTTTGCACTTAAAACAGAGTCATCAGAACAAAAAAAAATGTCCTCTGGGTCTCTTGAGCTGTGGACAGGGGATGATTTTCCTTAGCGTAGCAAAGGGACTACTGTTAAGTGAAGCTTAAAGGTAATTACTGAACACCTTTTGTGGAAAAAAAAGGGCAACAACACTTCTCCAAATGGAGAGGAAACTAAAGTCTGAAGTAAGGCTCTGAAGTTTGCAAGAGTTAGAATGAGTGAGAATGGCTGGTTTAACCAGGACTTTATTTCTACACCACTTTTAGCACTTGTTTCTCATATTTCCCTCCCCATCCTTCAGGATTTTCTTCTGCAAAATCTGGTTCCTGCAGGCACAAGGAACCGCATGTGAGGGTTCAGCACATTTGGGGTAGATACTAAGCCAGGGAACAAGGAATGGGAGTGGGTGGATCCTTGTTAGCACAAAGGAATTGATCCCATGTGTGAAAGAAAAATACTCATCTGCAGTGTAGGCAATATCTGGGCAAGCCCGAAATTTATAGGTCTGTTTCCCCAGTATTGAAAGATCATGACACTCACAGACATGTTTTCTAAAATGCTAAAATCCTGTGATCAATTTTCATGGAGTTGAAAAGCATCCATAGCTGCCAGGGGAATGGAATAATAGCACCCTGATTACAAAAAGAAATTAGATTTGCAGCAATACCAGGTATGATTGCTCTTTCTTCCTTTTTATTTTTATTTAGATTTATGTATATGGGTAAGGATCTATCTGTATTGCCTAGGGGATTTGAGTTTTTTGATGGTATTATAACAAATATTTACCAGTAGTATTGCAATGAGCAATTTTAGATCTGTAGCCCGTGTTCCTCTTCCAATGTTTTATGTAGCTTCTTTTGGAAGTGGATCTTTTAATCTATCCCAAGGGCTGTGACCATAACAATTACTTTTTAAAACAAACTTGCTTATGGCCAACGTCTCAAAGCCATAGATACGTCTATGTCTAAGAAGAACATCATACATGTGTAAGCACACAAGCACTCATAACACCACAGGCCACATCACAACAAGAAATTATTTCTCCTTTCACTATTCTTATGCACAGAAAACACTTCTTTTTATATGCCTGACATTCTCCTGACATCTACAACAATTATGTGTGCAAGAGGTGGGTGTCCCAGTAATATTTCTAAACCTTTCACTTCACAGAAGGAGTCATTGCTGAGTGTTTTCTTAGCAAAGAAAGTAAAGGCAAAAGGCAAAGCAAGTAGACTCACAGCTTTATTAAAACCCTCTGACTTTCAGAATCTTCTGCTAAATTATATTTGCCATACAGGAAGGGTGTAGGAGGGAGGAAAAGAATTGAAAAACTCCAGTCTTGTGTCAATTATCAAGTGTTTTAAATTTAGAGATTTTCCCATCAGCTAGAAACTAAATCCATTTGTTTTTTGCCAGAGAAAATGGGTGAAGATGCCATTTCTAAAGTGTGTAAAGACTTTGTGGTTCATTTCACAATAATATTTGTTGAACTTTTGTGGCACGCTTTCAGAGGAAGCAAGACGGGGCTGTGTTAGTCATGATTCGCTAAATAGTACGTACTAATCCTTCCTAGTTTTTGTTTATTCATGCCTTGCTGTGGGATTTACAGCATTAGCTCATGGAAAGAAAAAGAAAATCCCAGCAGATAGTGGAATGCAGCCTTCCAGTCTGCTGCTTGGAGGCAGGTTTGGATGTTTCTGTCCGGAGGACTTGCTTCAATTCTGACAGAAATCCAGATGCACAGGGAATGAGGAAAAGGAGCAGAAATAGTTGGTCTGCTTCTCAGGTGACAGCATGTGAGACTGGGAAGACCAAGCTCTTCATTCAAGATGACCTGGAAATCAGAAGTACAGCTCAGCAGACCAAGCTGCACTGTTCTCCTTAGAGGTGTTCAGATCCCTGCCACTGCTACTTACAAACAAAACTGCCGTGAGGTACAGGTTGTCTTGCTTTGGGTGCCTCAGGACACCTCCAAGCAATGTCACAGTGAGGAAGAAAGGGCAAGCTGTGCTAGAAGTGTCCCCATGAGTTCCTACCTCCTGCCTCATGAGGCTGTTTCAAAGGTTACTTTCATTCCCAACTCTCCAGACCGAGCTGACTGATAAGGGATCTCCCCTTATTTTTTCTCACCTGCTCTGAAAGAGAATCTGTTTGTAGTGAGAGGCTCTTTTTTCAGAGGAGGGTGTCTCCTCTTTGTTCTGTCTCCTCTTGACTCTCACTGGCCATAACCTTGATGGAGCTGGAGGAAGTTGCTGAGTCACTGCCATGGGTGGTGTCCCACTGGTGGAGAGCAGGTGTGGAGGGGTGGCGAACAAGGGAGCAAGTGTGTTGAAATCCTGGCTGTGCTTTTCCGGTTCAGGTGATCCTGCCAGTGACAGATCTAGTCTGAATTTCAGCTACCACTGAGGAGGGCTAAGGCAATGGGAGTGGAAAACCAAAGCCTGTAGTGCATAATGAAGTCCTTATGTGCTGAAAACTCATATTTGATATGCCATAGATGGAGATGTTGACAGCCACAATCTGTGCTTTGCAGGAAAAGATTTCGAAGAGAAAATACACTGCCTTTGCAAATGCTGGCATAGAGCCAGCGTGGGCCTGCAAAGCATTAGGTCTGTTCAGTGATGGCTCCCATTAGAGAACGAAGGACAAAATAATTTCTTTTTTTTTTTTTTTACTTTTTTTTTACTTTTAAGTATGTGGAACGAGAAGCACAGCATCCAAGAAGGTTGTATTTCTGTTCCTCACCTGTCATGGACTTGGTGTGTGTGATGTTATGCAAGTCTGCTCTGTTCTGGGCACCTTGGTTTCTTCATCTCAAGTCTTTGCAATTTTGGGAAACCAAATATCAAATATGATTGTAATGTTGGACTGACTCAGATTTGCAGGACCCAACAGGTTAGACAATCTCACTCTAGTTGGCATGATGTTAAGTAGTTATTCTGGCATCCTAAACTGCAATACAACACTTTTTACCCAGAATTAGACTGAGACCCCAAACCCAAACCCCTGAGACCCCAAAACCACGTTGAGCATTCATACTGTATAGAGTGGTCCATCATATCCACATGATTTTATCCCTCTTGTTCACCATATTACCACAGGTTGAAAATCACCCACACTTCCCGCACTGTGCTAAGTTGTAGAGGACATGCTTGCATCAAGCTACTGTAGATTTTACTGATCCAGGAATTCTCCTCAGTATTTCTGTGGTGGGATGGCTATGACCCACACATCCAGCTAACACATCCAGAGGTAGCTTGGCTGTATCAGCATGGACATATATTTATAGCTACTGCTGTGTTTCTTGGGAGAGCAGCTGTACCAGTTTGTACCTGCAGGGCTGCACCCCTGGCTAGGTGTATATTCCAAATGCACTTCTTCCCTTTTGCCCTTTCAAATTTCTCAAAATAATGTACTGAAGTGGTATCTAAAAATGGAGACCCCAGTCAATAACTTCCCATCTATGGTGGCACTTTCATTGTGCATGCTCTGCCAGTGATTCCTCAGATCCCCTCCTTTTGTCTAGTCAATAAGTCACAAGCTGTTTTCCAATTAAATGAGATTCAGTGTGAAATACCAAATTTTGTAAATAGGAATGAGGGCAGGATGGAATTGTACTTTTATTAGATCTCATTTTAGGTTTTTTGAACAACTGTGAGAGTTTTTGCAATAAATTGAAATTTATATTTGACACTACTTTGATTTAATGTCATTTTTTTATTCTATATAGTAATCTGAGCATCAGTTTTAATTCAGGAGATCAGGAAAAATCAATGGAAAATATTTATTTTCAGCTCATTTTTCAATGCCTCTGCATTTTGGTCACAAGAACAGATTTTTCTATTAGCCGCATTATATTCTTAGAGCATAATGGATTAAATGCCGAGTAAGAACTAAGTATAGAACTCTCTAAATTATATCATAAAGTGTATGTCATAAAAAACACCCCCTCAGCACTGCCACTTCATATTTTATTCTTCAAAACATTGTGTTCCAAAACTGTGATCCTGTCTATTAAGCCCATGATGCTGTTATTTCTGTTGTGAAGCTACTAGTGGCCTGACAGGCAAAGCATACAGCTCAGTTCTAGCTCAGTGCCATTTATTTCAATAGTTTTCCTCCCAATTTTCTCCTGTGTACAAAGCAAATTAGAGTCCCTTATACAATAATATTGTATTTCAGGATGAAAGCAGCAGTTCTGGGGAATTCAGCATTAACATTGTCATGCTTCATTCAAGGTGGTAGAAAAATGTGCATTAAAACATTTGTGTAAGCGTTCCCCATGGTTTGATTCACTTACAACAAAACAAAACCTGGAATGTTTTTGGGTAGCTGAAACTTGCACAGACCCACACGCAGTTTTGGAAATGTCTGGTTCAGATGATAGCACGGCCTGCAGAGCTTACGAAACTGCATTCATTTCTACTCCTCTCTGTTCAAAATTGAGTTGCTTTTAGCCATGTCTTTCCAAAATTATCTCACATTAATACTTTGTGCTGTTGCTGCCAATTTATGTTCTTATGAGGAATAAGCACTGGATTTAGTTATATAAGGACTATCTTATACTCCTGCAGATACTATGCAGGTTTTCACAGAATCACAGACTGGGTCAGGTGGGGAGGGACCACAGTGGGTCATCTGGTCCAACCTCCCTGCTAGAGCAGGGTCATTCTAGAGCACATGGCAAGGATTACATCCAGGCAATTCTGTAATATGTCCAATGAGGGAGACACCACAAACTTTCTGTTCCAGTGCTCAGTCACTGCACAGTAGTGCAGTTTTTCCTCATATTCAGGTGGAACTTCCTGTGCATCAGTTTCTGCCCATTGCCTCTTTATTGCTTGGCACCACCGAGAAGAGCCTGGCCCAGCTCTCTCAGCCTTACTTCATAAGAGAGGTGCTCTGGTCCCCTGATCAATTTTGTTGCCCTCTGCTGGACCCACCCCAAGAGCTCCAAGTCTCTCTTGTACTGAGGAGCCCAGAATAGGAGACAGCACTCCAGATGTGGCCTCAGTAAGGCTGAGTAGAGAAGCAGGATCACCTCCCTCAACCTGTTGGCCATGCCCTAACTAGTGCACCCCAGGATATCATTGGCTTTTTTGGTACAAGGACACACTGCTGGCTCATGGAAAGCTTGTCATCCACCCGGACCTCGAGGTCTTTCTCCACAGAGATGCTTTCCAGCAGGTCAGCCCCCAGCCTATGGTGGTGCCCAAGGTTATTCCTCCCCAGGTGCAGGACTCTGCATTTGCCTTTGTTGAATTTCAGACAGTTCTTCTTTGCCCATCTCTCCAACCTGTCGCGGTCCTTTAAATTTTTATTATGATCTACCTTCTCCGTAGTGCAAATGTGTCCCTAAAAAAGTTAGTAGCAAAGTAAAATAATTTCCACATTAAAGTATTCAGATCATATCTCACTTTTTGTGGGAATGTCAGGGGGTAGTAATGCTACCTACCTTCAATTCAGCTGGTGAGGTTCCACCTACCTTCCTACCACTCTACATCCTGCTGGGAATGTATGTCCATGTGCATTTGCAAATCTAGACCTGAATCGAGAAGTATGAATACAAGGGGGAAATTTATTATTTTTCTAATTAGATCAGATTATTAGATTCATGTTTACAATTGAGACAGTAGGTTGTTGCACAAAGTCTTCATTTTGGAAAACAGGCAAATATTTGCCAGGTTGGAAAGAGAGACAGAAAGTGGCAACGCAAATACAAAACACATCTTTATCAACTTTTCCTTGAATCATTCCTACCATCCGTGTTTCTGGTGACATCTGTCTTTGCTCAGTGAATGTGTGTCATTGCAGTCCTGTCACCTTATGCTGAGTAATTGAAAAAAAACAACATATGCTCAGCTCAGCAACACCCCGTTTACAGGAGAAAAGCTTTAATTTCAGCATTTTCAACTTGGAGTACTATTTGGAAACATTTAGCTCATAAAAAGCCTTACAGTTCATGCTTTGACCTTATCATGACCCGAACATTTTGTTAGCAAAGTACCCTGTTAATGTTTTGACCAAAAGAACTAATGTACTTGGGTTTGGTTGTGTTGCCAAAGTGGTGCTTGCTCCTAAAAAGGGAAGGTTTTAATTCTATTTTCAAAAGCAATGTCTTACTCCTAACTATATATGGAAATGTCATCAATCAGTCCTGAAAACAGAGTGTGCACTGCAGTGCATTTTAATAGCTTGCGTTCCTGCGTTCGGTGTAACAAATCTCACCATACGGGAGCTCATAGCGGAAATCTTTTGCTACATCTGTTTTCCCTCTACTAGCTTGAGTAGAAGTGAATATAACTTTTGTTTTAATCACCAACAATGAACTATAAAGGAGCAAGCTACTCAAAAGAGCAGATAATAAAATGCATTGCCACTCCCAGACATATTTACAACAGAATTCCTTGACTAAGGTGTTTTTGCTGGTGGTTTTGTTTTAATTAAGATGTAAATCGCCTAAAAGCCTTCACCCTCCACAGGTACAGCCTTCTGTTGTTGGTCTTTTTTAATGTAATAAACAATAATTTAGCTAAAAAATGGATTCTAAACATTTTAATCAGTGACCTGTTAATACGTACCAAAGGGCTTCAGCAACCAACAACCACCTTCTAACTTAAAGGGGTATGTTATTTAAGCATTAGACCTACTAGGAATGCCAAGGGGTAGTTGTTTCTTAAGTAGGCAGTGAACTCAGAGTCTTTGGTCTACATCTTTATAACCCAAATCCCAAGAAATCCCTGACAGATAAACTCAGCAGCAATGAAAGTAGCAATCACCTGGAAATACTACAGCAGTATTGAAAGGCAATAATTAAGAAGGGTTCTATTAGACAAATCAGAACCAAACCCTAAAAAACACAGTTCATTTGGAAGTACTGCCTATGCAGTTACCATTTACAAGCCACTCAACTGTATTTCATCTGTAACTTTCTGGTACGTGTTCATCAAAGCTGAAAAGCAATATATAGCGTGCATATTTTAAAACAGTCATATTAGCCTCCTTTTTTTTTATTGTATGAAGATCATCAAACATTTTGGTTTGATTTTTGAGGTTTTTTTCATTGTCAGTCATCTAACTCACTACTGTCTCCTTCATATGGAAATAACTGAGCCCCTTCTCAGTAGTTTCAGAATTGCATTTTAGGAATTCAAAACAGTCATATTTGATTGGATTAATATGAAAAAAGGGCTTCTGCAAGCCCCTGGTAGAAGACTTTGCATGGCATAAAATATCAGTTAAGTAGACAGGATGCAGAAAAAAAGTGAAAGAGGATAATAAACAGGAGGCTTTGTGGCTTCTTAAAATATTTCCAGCTAAATGTGGGACAGCAGAGACTCTGTCAAAATTAGCAGTCAACGTGATGTAAGTGTGTAGGATGAAATCAATTTTGTTGGTGAGAAAAAAAAGACTATTGTAACTTACTTAGCTACAGGATATTGTTTCTGACACTTCATCAGCATGTTCTTATTAATATAGAGGGTGAACATTATTTGTGTCAAAATTGTCATTCGGAGCTCTCACTTCCTACCAGACTTCAGTTTCTTAGTAATATGCAAACTCAAACAGTTATTTATATTTTGGGATTCAAACTCCATTTGAGGCCAAAGTAAAAGTGGTAGATAAACAGAAAGAGACAGAAACCCTCCACAGAGCTCAAACTACTCAGCACAGATTTCCAAATTTGGAGTATTTTAGTTAGGAAGCCTGATTAGAAAACAGAATTCACAATTTGAGGGACTTATTTGGTCTCTACCCACATTTGCAGCACCCTCTTCCTTGAAGATATTATGCTATATATTTCAGAAAGTTCAGCTAATTAAAATGCTTACATTAAATGCTGAATATCCGCTGTTACAGTCGGCAGATATAAACTTTATGAGAACAATTGGATATGTTTTAGATTTAAGCCAATAGCTCTGTTAACCAGGGTTTGGGGGAAATCTCCTTCAGCAAGTGTATTTTCATGAACGGTCTAGGTGATGGAAAACAGAAAGTCCTTATTAAATCTGCAGACAATAGGAAGGGTAGAGCTTCAGACATGCTGAAAAGCTCAGAATGAAAAGTGAAGTTGCATGAAAAAAGCCAGGATGGCATTCAACAAAGTTCTATACTTAGCCAGAAGGAATCAGCTTCTTAGTTGCACGATGGGGAACAACTGCTTGGGTGGATAAGGACAGAAAGATCTTGGGGTTATAAAGTACTTCTGGCTGAGTATAAATCAGCCACGTCATCCTACTCTGGACAGGCCAAACACTAAGCTAGGACTTATAAACACAAGAAAAGACATGCAGCAGCTTCTGTCCTACTAAGAAAATAACACCTGCTATTCTGTTTTAGCCAGGTTCAGTGTTTCCACTTCTCAATCCACTCTAGCTCTATTTTCTAGGATCATTGTTACTCTAGATTTTGGAATACCTTCTTCAGAGGACATGGAGCCAGCCACTGTTGGTGAGGACATGCAGAATGAGTGGGGCTTCTGCCATTCCTCCATACTCCGCTGCTCTGCTGAACACAGTGCCCCACACAGGGGACTTGGTTGCTCGTTTTGCATAGTTTTGGGGTTTTGTTTAATTTTCATTTAAGGAAAACAAACACCAGATCAGACACTAGTTCTGAAATGTTTTTGTTCCTAATTTCTCCAAAACTCTAGGCTCACCTCCAAGTTCTTCAGACGGCAAAATGCCATATCACATTTGTATTGTTTTTACCTTGGTAGTTCTGCTGCACCACCAGGCCAAACATCCGTGGGATGGAAGAGAAGACAGAGGAAGGGAGAAGAGGTCAGGTCTCCAAATATTGCGCATAAGTCACTGAGGGGAATGAAGAACTTTTATGTTCATAATCTTACTTAAGTTCCAGCCAGTCAGTAAACACCCTTATTCTGAAAAATATGTTGAACAGCTATTGAAATCTCCATGGCTTTTAGAACCCTTCCTTAGATTTTACTTTTTCTAATCTGTTTCTGAACAAAGACATTTCTTTGGTCTGACAATTTTTCTTTATTCTGTAAACTGTATGCCCTTCAGAAAGCAGGAACTGGCTGGTCACAAATGAATTATCATAGATTGCATGGGGGATGGCCTTGTGAGGAAAAGCAGCCACTGCTGCAGTCCAGTATTCCCTTTTGCCTGCAAAAGACTTAAACCTTTGACATTTCTATTGCAAGCTAGTAACTATACTGGTTTTGGTTCAACCCTCCAGACAACACACCACCTCCCTCAAGTGGTCAGCATAGTTAAGATTGTTTTTCTGCTTCAAGGGCTGTCTTCTGGCACTGCCCAAAGAATGTGTTGAAGAACACACATTTTATAAACATTATTAATAGATCAAGTTTAAATTGTTCTGCAAAGAAAAAGTATTTTGAATGGTAGAAAGAGATAAGAATCCCACAGAAACAAACACTTAGCTGGCATCACTTGGGCACTGTAGGCTTTTGATGAGAAGAAAACCAAAATAGCTGCTTTTTTGTGGATGGGCTCTAATAGCCTTCTGCCTGCGGTTACAGGCATTCAGTTACGGTCACTGCCACGGCAGGGATTGTATAAGTGCATAAGCTAATCAAAACAGTGGCAAATTTGGAAAAGCAGCACTGTTAATTCTGATGGCTTGCTCAAATCCTCATTGGAATAATTATAGTTTTCTTCTTTTGTTCAAAATGCTCCCCATTTAGAAACCGTTCTTTTGTAATTTGCTGCCTAATATGTGCTTGCAGTACAAACTGGAACAATGCTGAGGAAGAGCTCACGGGAACTCAAACCAGAATTGCATAAATTAAAACCAGTAATAATGACGGTAAGAATAAAGAAAAAGAGAGTAAATAGAGAGCTTCATACTTCAGGAAGCAACCCAGTCATCACTGCCAGGGTTCAGAATAAAATTCTCTCATGGAAGACTGTGCTATAGAAGTACCTTACAGAGAGACGTACACTCCACACATGAAGCAATGCCTTTGTATGTACACTGACAATATCAAGCGTGGCAATGGGTAAAGAAATTCCTGGTCATGCAGCCAAATTGTGCTCATCTACATATCACTGGACACCTGTGAAATTCTGCAGGTATTACCCGGGATGAAACCAAACATTCACACAGATTGCTACTGCCTTGTCAGCGCCCAAACACTGCGATTACCTCATATGAGCAAAGACACAAAAGGAAAGCAGCTCAGGTAGAACTGGGCAAGCAATGAAAAATCAAGAACACCACAAAAAATATTCTAATTTATAGTCTCACAAAAAAAAAAAATCTAAGTAAATCTATCTTACAAAAAGCTACGCAACACAAAGGCTTAGAGAGGAGGCAAAAAACCTCAGTGACCAAGTGACCAAGCAGTTAAATTAGTTAGTACAGGAAACACAATCCTCATTTCAAGGCCCAAATCAGTCCCCAGCAGGAGTCAAGAATAAAATTGTGAAGTATGACACATATAGCCAAATATATTATAAGCGTTGCTCTTGCTAGAGGCAATGTTCTGTTCTAGGAAGTAATTTTTGTGTTTCTTTTGCTGGGTAAAACTGCAGTCAGGTAGCTCCAACCACTTCTTTTAACAAAAGCCTGCTAATTAAAGCAACGCTATCCAGCCTCCTTCTTGGCATTAATGAAGTGACAGAGGAAGGAAGACTTAAGCATTCATTTTCCTCTCAGAGCATCTAATATCCCACGCTACAGCCGGTAGAAAAATGTTAACACATTTCCTGACTAAGGAAATAAAAAAAAGAGGGAGAGAGAGAGAACATATTTATCACAAAAGCTTGAAGTACAAAGTTGCTTTTAGCAGTCTGTCTGAAAGCTGTTGAAAGGATAATGTCGTCCACATATTTGAAAGAGACATAAGTGGTATGGAAAAAGGTCCTTCTTGCCTTACTACAGCACCAGGTGGTTTAGGTTGGCTGTTGCAGATCTCTGAAAAATATGGCCAACAGACTGTACACAGCTTGCAGGTGTTGTGACAGAAGCACAGCTAAAGGCAACAGCCCTTAGCTTGTAGTACAGATGTGAAGAGGTACAGAGGAAGGAGATGACTTCAGATAACTTATAGAATTATTGCTAACTTTATGTGATTAACCTACAGCTACAATCCTCATCTAGTTGTCTGCTATTTTCCCTTATTTTGTGGCTCCACCTTGAGCTGGAGCCTTTCATTCACTCTGATGTCTGAGAAGCCTTTAGAAAGAAAGTGGTACTAGATGTGAGCCAAACCAAACTCCTACCTCTAAATATCCCTGAAGTTTAGAATTGCTTGAAATTTAAACTTATATCTAGATCCAAACTTGTCTGTTTGAAGTCATCTTTACACCTTTTTATCTAAAAAAATAGCATTGTCTGATTCCCCCAACTTTTTTCACTTCAGCCTTTTGAGTCATGGTCAGATTGGCTTACCAGGGTTTACCAGGTAATCTAACATACACATCCCATTCCCCTGCCTTTTCACTTCATAATCTTCCAGAGATGAAATTCAAGATTGACCACTAATAATAACAGGACAGCTTCTCAGACAGATGACTTTCCAAGTAACCTTCTCATTCCACTCATATTCAGGGAATGAAAAAGTATGCCAGAGCATTATGTGATGACGGACAAGGGCCAACATTACAATTTATGTTTGTGACCTGGCACACGGATGGAAACAGAGAGTATGATTCAGTGGTTTTTGCAGCCTTAATCCCTACTAAAGAGTAGCTCTGCCAAGGTAAACGTGACATTTTAAATGAAACTGCTTTGCATACGCTGCATGGAACCTGAGATCCCACTTTTGTACTGCGGTTTCCTTCCAAAATGTAGCTCCTGCCTGACAAGGCAGAGTAAGTGTGCAGTCTGGGCTCCCCTCTGCCAAGATTGTGCTAAGTCTGCTTCAGCAAATGGCCGTGATGAGCAGACCATGCAAAAGGAACAAGACAGATGTTATTTGAACATGTATATTCCCAAGGCTAAGAAGAGGAGCAAAAATAAAGGCTGGATCCCACTTTCCTTCCCCACCCAGGCAACTCCCAAGCAACAAAATGCAAATTAGGCTCCACATTTGTAATAACATCACATTTCCTGGTAAATCAATTGTTATTCTACAGACCCAGGAATGGCCATACATCTCATCATTATGTCCACATCTAAACCAAGATTTTAGCACTGGGAGCAGTTTCCTCTCTCCCCTCACCATTGCTTCGTGTTTTTTCTAAAAATAAAATATTGACCACTTTGAAAAAGGAGGAAAGGAAGGAATACAAGTCATTTAGTGCTTCTTATAGCACCAATCCAACCCAGCGCAAAAAGCTACCCTCTGCTTAAGTATAGTATTAGCCAAAATTAATGAGGTTTACCCAAGAGCTTGAAGGTACTGAACCAAAGCCTGATATATCCAAGGGAGCCTCTCTGCACCAGTGTGACAGGAACAACACTATTTTCCCTCAGGCAAAACCCCACCAAACAACTCACATGCAGTGGGATGAGCTGTACCATAAAATATAGCTCATCTCCCCACCCCCTTGCTTTCCCAAAGACTGTGGTTTGAGAGTGCAATGACAAGATTTAGCTAGACTGGCTAGACCTGGAGTCAAAGGTACAACCTGTGTAGTATATAAATTACATGTCTTCAAATGCTGCAGAAGCCTCGGAATAGAATAGCACAGAGACAACTGGAGACAAACAGCTAACATGTTTCCTCAGCATGCTCATCTCTGCCTGGAGAAAACAAAAAGCATTTAAGAATTTCCATGTCTTAACTCCCATCCACGCCCAGCCACTTTCCCTCACTCAGACATAGTATACATGTAAATAGGTGAAAATTTGAAGCCTCGGTAAAGTCAGACAATGCTTTGGACTCTGGGACTGAGAATCAGGAGTGCAAGATGCTATTCAGGAGCTTGCAGGTAGCAGTCCTTTGCCCAGATTTACCCACGTGCACATTTTTGAGTACTGGCTTTTGAGCCTTCTCAGGAGCTCCACTGCCTCATCTCCCAGGCCCTGTGAGAAAGGAAAGAAAGATTTCTATTTATGTTTGAGAATGTGATGATCCTAAGGACCTGTTGTTAATATTCAGGTACTGTTAAGACTCAGGTACGTGGTTTGTCTTTTGCAACCAGTTTATCATGCTCTACTCTGACCACAATAAAAGACAGTCCAGTCTTCACATGCATCCTCCACGCATCCTCTCACACACACATCCTCTCCTGGGCAGTGTGATTTATCCTAAGATAAGAACAGGAAGTGGTAATTGCAGGAACAACTGTCTGGATGCTCAGGTAATGAATGCACTCCAGAGATGGGGAAGCTGTGATGATTGTGATTGGCTTTGGTGCACATCAGCTTGCAAAAGGGTATAAAATGCTGCTGGAGACTGGGCCAACTGGGCAAACTGGTCTCCCAGGATTTTCCAAGGTTGCAGGCAGCTTCCAGATGGGTTCACACATACATACCCATTTCCAGGCAGAGACACCTGCAAGGTACATCCAGCCCAAAGACTGAGAACACTCACTTTTGGATGGGTGAGTTAAAGTGCAAAGGTCACAGGTTAAATCCTGAAATAGCTCCGTAAATGTTTTGTTGCTTTGCAATTGTGCATTCTGAAAGGCCAAAGGCTATATAAACCTGTACATTTCTAGCTGAAATTGCATATGTTATAACCCTTTAGACCTGCTTATATACTTCACTGGCAATATTTAAATACTGTATTAGCAAGAAGTCTAGTCAAAATCATCCACATAATCAGAGTCATACTTTGCATGTTTGACTGTGAGTCTTCTCTCTACTACCTTGCTACATCCATATATATGTAGGTCTGAAAATAGCTGAAGTAGTAATTTCTACGTTTATTTATTTAATTATAGACAGGAAAAGGCTATTTCAATCATCTATTTGATCTAAGCCTAGTAATGAAAATGCCACCACTTGGGCTTTTCAACCTCAGCGCTAACAAGAGAGAAATTCCTGTTCTTTCAGAAAAGACTAGGTAGGGAAATGGCAAACCAGTTCATGCAGAAATAAAAATCAGATACATTTGAAAAACATGATTTTCCATTCACTTTTCTTAAAAATATTTTGAAGGACAGAAAAGGGAATAATCCCATGGATTATTCTAGTTAAACAGGTTTGAAATGGGCCCTTCCTTATATCACAGAGGTGCCAAGAAAGTTGAGTATCTGCCTTCATCATCCTAAATATTTTAGCTTAGCCGCTGTTACTCCGCTACTTCTGTCCTCCTCTAGCTTCCCCAGTAAATATGTCCTGACCAACTCTATGCAAATACCACATAGCAAGGATAGCAGAGATTTCTGATCCCTTCAGCAAGTCAGTTTGGACTTCAACCACATTTCTAGGCAACCAGACACAGCATCCTCTCTCATGCATCTATAAGCTTTTCCTAATACAGTGGAATCTTCTACTATCTAAATAATTTTTTCCAGAGCATAATTTAAACAGGATTGACCATAATTACATATATTTTGGAAAATGGAAAAAATATATAATAGGAGATGGATGTTTCCTGCTTTCCATCAACTGATTTTGAGGCTCTCCAAAGGAGTCTCAAACTTTGAAAACTTTCCTTTTGCTTTTACTGATCACATCTTTTTGATATTAGAAGCCAAATTGCAGCAGTTTACAAGTCAACAAGGCCAGCACATTTTCTCCTCTATACAACAACACAATATTGCGTTGCAGGAGTTGCAATAGTGATGCCTTAGAATTTTTAAGATTTTTAGCTTTTTGTGGATTTTAATGTAGCTGGAGTTTTCCTTCACTTTAGACCATCACTTTCTCACAGTTTGTGTGTCACATTCCTGAAGCTTTGGTTTAGCTGTCTTTTAACCATCTTTTCAAGGCAATAGATATTTAGCAAGAACATTCCATCGGCTTCCATTGGGATGTGCACCTGGGCCAGAATAACGAGAGATATGGTAGACAAAACAGGATAGAAGGCTCAAGGCCCTTGGAAGGGCTCCAGTGGGGCAGTTATGAGGGCAAAAGGGGTCTTAGGATTGGATGTCCCCACTAGATATGATAATTTGTAAAGGTGTAAAAGTGTAAGAATTCTGTATGTGGGCACATGCCTTTTGTACTCCATGGTCAGAGGCCTTCATTAAAAGAGCTGCTGTCTTATCTATAGTAAATTAGTTTGGAGAGTTTTCTTGCTCCCAAAGATCTTTAGGCAAAAATAGAACAAGGGGTAATGGGTTTAAACTAAAAGAAAGTAAATTTAGATTGGATATGAGGATGAATTTTTTGCAATGAGGGTGGTGCAACTCTGAAACAAGTGGGGTTGGAACTAGATGACCTTTAAAAGTCACTTCCAACCTAAACTACTCTGTGATCATATGAATCTATCTATCTTTAGAAAAGAAGTGCAGACAAAAATGAGATGAAAAGGAACTGGCAACAAGGAGGAGAAATAGTGCAGAGTGATTAAAAAAAAAAAAAAAGAGACACAGGGACATAGAAACACATCTACGTGTCTCTCTTTAACTACCAGCAGATCACTGCACCTTAAGAATAATTCACACTGGAAGGAGAGAAAAACTGAAAGGAGCTTTAAACTGTTGTTAGCTGCAAAGGATATCCAGGTACAAAGATGTTTAATTTAATCAGGACATCCTGAGTTCATAACTCCCTAAACATTTATGCAAAGATAAAAAGAAATTAAAACGTAATGTAAGAAGATTATTTTAGTTGGCTAAGCTATAGTATTAACTTTGTAAACATTAAGACAGAAGATGTAAAAAATTTCTGGACTGTGCTTTAGCACTTCTTTTAACTGACTAGTTACACAGGAACTGTAGAAGCATATTATACATTGCAATACTTAGGATCAGATTTAGCCATTTTTATTGATATAACAACCCAAAAGATTCACAGGTCACTTGTAATTTTTATTTCCAAGGAAAGAAAAATAAGGAAGTTGTGAACAAAAGCCCTGCCAATATTCAAACAAGAAGAAGAGTAACCAAAGTAGTGGAAATCAGAAACCAGAAATACAGAAAACAGAAATATGTAAGTTGCATGAAGGTGCTGGCATCCAAAAACAGGTCTCAAAAAAAGAAGCAAAGAAGAATTCTTGTGTAGGTTCCTGAGGGACTAAAATAGCGACACCTGCTCCCAGGGACTGGAGCACTTCAGGATGACCTCCTGAGCAGCACTGCCTATGAAATTCTGCAGATGATCAAGGTTCTTCAAATCTTACCTGCAGGCACGAGCAGGTTTGCACAAAAACTAATTCAAGTTTCTTTCCAGTATTTAACCCAGTTTCATTGGTTCCATTGTAAATGTTCCTTGGGCATTTCCATCTTTTTGTCCAAAAATGCATGCACTTTATGTCCAAAAGTGCATGCTCTGTAGAGACAGGCATACAAAGCTCTGCTGCAAAATCATTTCAGTGCATGGCTACTGCACCTGAACACTACATAAGTCTCTAGGAGAAGCACGAAGAATTAAAGAGTCAGAAGTACTGCTGATATCTGCATTTGGCTAGCAAAGGATTAAAGCAGAAAGCAAAAGGGATTGATCAGCCTAAGAGGGATTAAGACCACTCACTCTCTAAAAGGTGCTCTGACCACCAGATCATAGGGAATGCTGGTAAAGAAGAGCATTCCTCCTTCTCCCTCGTGAAAGTGAGCCATAGTGCAGCCAGGCATGCAAGAGCTACAAAGACAGACAGAGAAAAGACGACAAGGAATATGATTCCTATCGAGCTACTGATTAGGGCATTCATCTTGGAGGGAGAGGGTGGAAAGGCCTAGCCCATTTGCCCAGGTCTGTTCTGCATTGTCTTTAACCCATGTCTAGTCCACTGACAAAGTGAAGGGAAATTCATACCCCCCCAAGAAATAGGGTCTAACCCCAGCTTCCTCCCTTCACAGTCAAGTAACTAACTAATCAGCTAAATTCAGACATCTCTTGCTGCTGTTTCCTGTGGTTCATCTTCAACAGAAGGGAGAGATGCTCTCAAGCAGGATACAGTATGGCCTTGCAGCTCAGTTACTTCTGGGAGATGAAAAGAGAAATTTGGTCCTTGTCCAGCTGAGTGGACCCAGCGTTTAAGGCATCCCACTGCCTGTGAGAGCACTGAGACCACTGCTATGTGAAAGGAGTATCTCCCATAAGGTACCTGTGCTCAGAAGAAAGGTATGCAGACAAGACAGATGAGTACAGATTAGGACCCAGTATTTCTGAAAGATCTGCTACATTCTTAGTGGAAGTTGTAGGTATCTAAGTTAGGTGGCCTGACTGACCATAAGAGATGGCACTGCTCACACAACTGGCACTGAATGGGATGTGGGGGCTAAGCAGATGAAGAATACACCTAATGTTGGGGTGTGGAAGAGTGTGTGTGTGTTTGAAGAAACATGAGCATCTTGCAGTCCAGTAATCTCTGAGGTAATGTCAGGAGAAGTTAAGACACACAGGAGCACAGACACAGAGTAATGATCTAACCAGACTGCCCTAAGCTTTTGGTTTCTATTGATACAAACCAGATGTTGGTGAGCTCTGAATTTCTAAGTTTGTTTAACTCCTTGGAGCATAATTTTAGAATAAACACAAGAGGCATCTTTTCTCACAGGTCTTCTTTCTCTTGCATCAGACTTACCTCAGTTGAAAAGGTTATTTATTGTCCAGTCAACTGTGAAATGTCTGTTGCATAGCATCATTTGAAAACTTGGAGGGAGGAGGGGAGCGAAAATCACTGTGAAATTTTCCTGTCAAAACTCCCTTTTTACCCTTGATTTGATCTGATATAGTGGTTTGCTGCTGTCAGCTATAGATCCACTGATATGTTTAAGCAGACCAGATTATTTGGCATAATAAGATAAATATAAATTTAATGTATGGCTCATTAAAAACTGGGTTAGGAGTTAAGTCAAAGAACAATATCATTCTCATCTCCCTTGTGATTTGTTTAAAGCATGTAGAACAGGTGCTCGGAGAAATACTTCAGGGAGAACGTACCTGGTTAAAAGAGATCAGCATCTGTCCCATTTTACTTGTGTGAGATAGTACACATCCAAAATATGGAATTTCAACACCACCTAGAACAACTCTATGTACTTCCACAACTAGCATAAAGAGCCCTGAGTTCTGCCGTCACAAATGCAGTACTACCGAAGTTACAATGAAATTTGGGAAGGCGAGTTACAATGAAGCTTTCAACATTTTAGCTTGCTGCCATACTCTTTGCTCTCACACAACAAAGGTACACCTAGGAATCTACCCAAAGCTACTCCATGGGAGACAAGAGTCAGTGAGGAAAAGGACATGTGCCCTTGGGAATGCTGCCCTGATCAGCAAGAACAAAGTGTCCCCAAGGTCTATCCCCTCTTATACAGGGGGGAAAGATAAGCTCTATATGCTGTTATATGATGCTCCCCACTACTCTTTAAAAACCTTAGTCCCAAAAGAGTTGGGAAGAGGAACAGGGAAGAGTAGAACCCTCCCTGTGCCAACTCTCTCCCTTCAGACTAGCTGACCCCAATCTGCTTTGCCTCCCAGATGTCTGTAGTCTGTGTTTCTGGTTCACAAATGGGAAAAATTACCTTTCCTGATAGAAAATTTCTTCAAACATGGAAATTGTGGGGAGAGGCAGTAGACCAGAATAAATGGCATGGCAAGGTCTCTGACCAAAATATCCTAAATTGCACCTATAAAGTGAACAAAAGTTTGGGGAAAAAAGGACGTGTGGATGGCCTATAATGAACGTTTCAACTAGAAGATATAGTACTCTTTTTGCCATTTCCACTTATTACTGAGAAAATCTGTTGTTTTGCACTGTATTTACATTTACAAATTTGCACAGATGTTTAGTGTACTGCTGTGCAACAGCGCATTGCTAACTAGCTCACCAGAAGTACATGCGGGGGAGGATTTGGCAGAACTGACTTGATTGATTTTACTTGTACTGATCAATAGCACTAAAAAATTTGTGGTAATTGTAATTGTCCACACTGCAAAGATCTCTTATCATGTAAAATTGGAGTGTGCAGCCAGCTGTTCATGAAAATCAAATTAATTTTATATTAATTTTATGATCAGACAACGTAATTACATAAACATTGCTAAAACTTTTTTTTTTTTTAAATATGTGAACCGTCTTTCTCCTCTTGCCCCAAATCAGCAAGGATGATGTATCTATTCCAAAGCGAAGAGCAGATTTACAGTATCCTAGAAGTAAGCAAATGGCTGAAGAGGCCACTTTCAGACCAGGAGGTGCAAAAGCCTGCAGCAAGGCAGATCTATAGATCACTGGCTTACAAAGCCATGGAGGACTTCACTGTAAATGGATGTGAAGTAGATGATGTTTGCAGTGCTGCAGATGCTTAATCCATTCAACAAGTAAATAATAGTAAAATCAATCTCCTGGATGTGGGGAGTTTGCAGGGATATCTACACATATGCAGGAAACAACCTTCTTTTATTAGAATCAGAGAAGAGGAATCCTTAAACTGCCCTCTTTTTGTGACTTGGGGTCACAGTCTGTAAGAGATTGAGAACCACTGCATTTAGAGAGCCTGTCTCTGGCACTAATCAATCCAACAACTTTCTTCAGTGGTAGAAGAGCTGATAACCCATTTATACTGCCCATAGATCATTGATAGTAGTCTAGCAGGCTGACTGATCAGCCAGGCATCTGAATAATATTCAAAGTCAGACAGAATAATTAGCTCTGGCTGTAGATTTTGGACATACATCTAACTAAAGAATCTCTTTCTTTAAAAAATGTCCTCTTTCTGTCAGTGTTGTAAAGGCACTGCTTGACAGGCCTGGTCTCCCTGGTCTCTTTATGTCTGACAGCTCTGCTATGGACAGCTACTCTGTAATCATTCCCATTTATTAGCTGGAGTCTGACAATTCCATTGAATTCCACTCAGCAATAAAACATGTAAAGAGTGACACTGTCTTCTGCTTCTGGGATTACTCACTTGCTTTGTTTTCGAGCAGTTCTTAAGTGCCTGGCTGGAGCAAACCAAGCCACTCAGCACCATCCAGGATCTGGCACTGCAACCTTGGATCCTGTGGTTGTACATCCAGAGCCCTACACAAGTTGGATTTAGGGTAAGAAAAGGTGGTGAATGTTCAAAGATTTGAATGAATATGATCAGAAGTAGAATCACACTGGTGTAATCTATAAAGCTAATAAAGAAAAATTTCAAAACAGATGTCTGAAGAGATTTTACTCTACAGAGAATAAACTAAAGGTCTTGTTTGAAAAGTGACAGGACATGCTGGAACAGCCTAACACACTGAGATGACAAATTTAGGCTAAACATCAGAACTTAACTATAAAATCACTTGGGCAGAAGTACAGACTCTGAAAAGAGACAGATGAAACCACAAGATCTGCAGCTATGCAAGAACCAGTAGGGTACCCTGGGACATGAACCAGGGCATGATCCCAGAGATGTAAGGGACCCTTTTCTGGATCACCCAGGTTGATGCTGTACTTTTCTCTATCCCCTGGTAGATTAAGCTTACTTCTGTTGAAGCCAGTGGGAATTTTGCCATTGACTTCCAAGGGAGCAGCAGCCCTATGATTTGGCTGCATACAATTTCAATTAAAAAGTCTATGAATCACATCATTCTGCCCTTGGCAGCTGAGAGATGAAGACAGCGGGATAGGAAAAGAGCAGCTCAAGCAAATGGAAATAATTTTTCTATTATTTTTTTTTAAAGAAGATACTGAGCATAACTTGTCCCTTTTTTACTCCTGTTCTGTGACTAATAACTGTCTAGTGTCATTAGAGTGAATTGCTAGCTTCTCGTTTACTTTTCACAATGGACAGGTTAGACCTGTAGGATTTATTCACCACAGATAAAATTCATTCCCATAAAGAAAAAGTTTTCTTGTTCAGGGGTCATTCAAGTCCTTACTTAGATTGATTTTGACAGTTAATCTGGACTTTGGCTAAGGGCACACCCCTGTGAATAGAGCACAGGAAAGCCTCTCAGAAGTTCTTCTGTGAATTTCAATGATGCCAGTGGAGCTGACTAACTGTTCCGATTGGAAACAGACCTCTGCCCTTTCACTGCCTCTGTGCCATTTGCACCCAGCTGGTTTGAAACTTGCCATTGTATGTGCATGCCTGCATTATAGACTGCATGTGCTGAAGTATATTATACAAAAAAAACCCCACAAAAAACTCAAACACCAAAAAAACCCCACCAAAAACCAAACAACCAAACCAAACAAACAAACAAAAGAACCAAACAAACCCACAAAACCAGACCAAACCAAAAAAATTCCAAGAACACAACTGCAGTTACACAAAGAACCATCATATGCAGTATTTTCTGAAAGAACATAGGAAGAACACAGAGGATAGTGGATAGGATAGAGGATAGAGGCCAGTGGATTAAGGCTGATGCTCAAATGGCTTTCGCTCAGCTCCAGGCTTCCTAAATACCCTAGTACCAGTTATTAGGAAAGTGTCAGTATAGGTCAGTAGACAGATGATCCTGTTGATTTCATTAACACTACCTTCAAAGGTGAAAAAGACACAACACCATGTGCAGAAATCAGAAGGCTGGAGGAGAAGGGTAATGACTGTGCATAAGTGAGGGTTGATAGGGCTGTGAGGGTCTGATCAGTCTGTGGAGAGGTATTCCTGTGGGCTCAGAGAAACTGCTCCACAAGCCAAGCTACCCTGCATCCCCACCAGATCTGTCTGGCTCATCTCCACCACACTGTGTGGTGCCATCTCAGGATATCCCTGGCACCAACATCTCAGATTCTCAAGGCACTCGGGTGTTTGGTGCACACTGATTTCAGTGAGACTTAGGTACATAAAGCAGGAAGATCTGGGCCTCAATTCCCTCTGTGTAAGACAGAGATATTTGCCTTTTCCAGTGCTCCATAGTGTCTGTTTTCATCTGTAAGGCCCTTAAGAGTACTGTCTTGTTTGGGCATGGGCAGTATTTAGCCCAGCAAGGCTGCAGCCCCTGCAAAGGCTCTGCAAACATGAAACAAGTGTATTATTAGTAAAAAACAAATATACATTTTTACTGTGAATCAGTATGGACCTTAAAATAGAACTTTCTTAAGCCTTCAGAAGCCGTAGCTTGCTAGCTTCAGGTAAGTACCACCAAATGACTCCAAATGTAGGTAGGGTCATTGCCAATTGGGCTGACTCAAAAGATCTTTTAAAAAGTGTTTTTCTAGAGATAATACTACTCTCTGCCTCTTTATCTCACTAGCATCCATTTTCCACAGCACTGTGACCTTGTCATTACACAGTAAATTGATCGAGGTATTAAGATAACTCTGTCTCTTGTAAAAACAAGAGCATCAGAGCCACAGTAAATCTTAACCTGAGTGAAACCCACTGATCCAAAGCTCAGCCAAGATGATGTGAGGTAAAACCCTGAGTGCAGCAATAAACAACAACCTATTTTGGAGAGAAATATTTCTTGGTTGGTTGTTTTGGTTTGTTTGGGGGTTTTTTGTATGAAGGCATCAATTGATAAAGGGGAGACTAAGAATCTTCCATTCCATGAATCCTTTTATCCACAATGTCTTCTTCATGTTTGTGCCGTGTGTCCCCTGGTAGTCTTCCTATTTAATACCCATAATCCACTCTCTCTCTCCATAACACTCATAATCCTTTGATACAGCATGGAGCAGGGTTTAGAAGCTTTGCAAGCCAAGACATTTTTAAGTGATTTATACAGTGAAGTAGAATTTCCTCTGCCCACCTGCAAAAGCTAAAGCATTTCTGTGATTATAGTTCATCTTTAAAAGTTTCCATTCATGTAGGGTTCTTTTATTAAAAAAAAAAATAAGCACATTAAAGGGATTCATATGTATGTCTCTGCTACTTAAAGCTTCAACAGATCTCACAGCATGCCACTTGGAAGAACAAATTTGATTTCATTTGAAACAGTCTGCCTGCAATTGTTTTAGTTGTAAATTGTTTTGTTACACTATAAACAAACAGAATATAGGAAAGGGAAATATCAATTACACATGCAGAATTTCTCCTCTAATAACACTACACACACTTGTTTTTATTGTAGAATTAAGAAGCAATCTGTTCATTTTCATTAACGTCACACTCTTAACAGCTATTAAAATCACTTATTGAGGATCAAGTTGGAGCAAACAAATGCCAAAAAAAAAAAAAAGTAAAGAGAAACCCATCTCATATAAAACTATTCTACTAACTTCCTCAGTCTAGACGTGCAGTAACAAGATAGTGGCAAACATTTTCATATCCCATTGCCTACTCCCTTAGCCATGCTATCCCTTGTTAACTGAAAAGAACATCAAATTAATCAAAAGAATACGTATCAGAGAATATTCCATTCCATTCCAAAGGAAAAATTATTATCAAAGTCATAAAATCACACATGGTAACTTAAATGTCTGCAAGGATTGCAAACAAAGAAACAATGCTCAAAATTCTAAATTAAACAAATAAAAGGCCTTGTGGATAATTAAGAGAAGTGCCCCTACATTTAAATTAAAATGTGTGGAATAGGATGTTGAAGAAACTAGCAAGAACAGCAATTGTGAAAGAAAAATTATTGCAGGATACATAAACACTATTTAGAGGAATAGCATGGCCTTCTTCCATCTTGGAAGGCTGTTATGTTACTAAAAGGCAGCAGTAAAAGATCAGAGCATTGTTAATCAGCATGAAAGGAGAAGATCAGCCAAGAACAGCAAAAAATAAATATATTTTTAACAGCTATTAAAAATCGCAAGTCTTCTGGCCAAGCAGGGAGTCTGGGATGTCTGGTTACCTCACTATAGCAGGAGCCATGGGGATTGAATTTACCCTTGGGTGTTTACACAAAGGAGGCCAGATTCAGCAGAACCTGAGGTACATATGAGCAGGCAGCACTGGGAAGACTGGACAGCTGCTCTGGCTGCCCTCTTGGTGTTGGTTTCGGCAGACAGCGCCTTCATCTGTTTGTAAAGAGCAGCTGAATAACCCCAAATGCTGTGGCACTGAACGACCATTCACAATAATAGCCTAAATTCTGCCTACATTTAATATAGTAGGTTCTATTTCTTAGGATATATAAAATTTCCTACAAAATTTCTGCGCAGCAAATACCATACCTCCATGTTTCCAGCTGGAGCTGGGCCTTTCTAACACAACAGAAAACACTGGAAATTTTAACTGCTGGGAAGACTTTCTGTAGAGTTCAGTGAACAAGGAATATGAAAAGCAATACATCAGAGTTTAAGTAACTATAAGTCTTGCAGATCAGTGATGTGCACACTAGAGGAGTAGGACATGGAGTCCCTGTGTTAAACAAAATATTGTCTAAATCCTACCCTCACAGAGGAGGATCTCACTGCTGGAGTTTTGATATCCCCTGTGGTCACTAATGAACTTCCAGACATCTCTCCAATAAAGCTTCAGGCCAAACTTATACCCAAACACCCTCTCACTACACATTTTTGGCAGGAGGCATACAAAATGAGATCAGACTGCTAGGTCAAATGTATTGATTATTGATCAGTTACAGAATAGAATTGTTCTGCACATCACAACTTTTCTTCACTCGCTTTCTAATGCTGAGGTGGATCCATCTTTCACAGGAGTTTCTGAAGTGGAACAAATTTAAAAGGCTTATTTCACAGGAGTATTAAAAAAAGAAATGAAGTACCTTACACCAGAGACCAGCTGTTCTCACAATGGGACTGATTGCTGTACCTATGACACTGTGACCGAGGCAAGAACTGATGACACCCTTTGCTAGGGAAAGTAAAGACTGAAAAATAGAAAGTTTCTAAACATGATATAATTCAGTGAATCGTATGCCAAAAATTGTCTCACCCATGGGTCATTCAGTATGCAATTTCAAAGCAGACACATTTTCCCTGACGCTATTTACAGATCTCTCAAACTCTAAATAAAATTCCTTTTGTTGCTCAGACTTTTTATTCCCTGCTGAAATATAACACTGATACAATTCTAGCTGTTATTTTAGGATGTCTCTAATATTTTTATTTTTATCTTTCACTGCTTGTCAAAGTTTCTCTGGCTCCCATTTAAACATCTTTGGAAAACACAGGTGGATTTACATTTCAAGATGAAACTTTCATTGGTTGTTTTTAGTCCTGAGTGAAATCTCTTCTCCTATTTTCATGCTTTCATGGGAGGAAATCCAGTTTTCTTCTGCAATACCTTTTTTTTGTTGTTGTTCTTTCTGAAACCTTTAAATTACTTCTTTAACTGGTTGGGAGAAAGGAAGGATTCCTTTATTCAACACATATTTTGGCCACTCGTTCTTAGCAGTATCTCAAAATTATATAGATTATATTCACAAGTAATATATTGTGATTTCTTTTATGCAGGTAGCAATTACTGACACAGCTTTGGATTTTTAGAACTCCATCTGTTGTTCAAGCATTAAATTCAGAGGTAGTGACTGCATTGATCCATATGAAATGCAGCATAGTCCAACCAAAGGCAGTTCAAGAAAGCAGCATTTAAGATGCATGGCACATTTCAGCTCAGGTTCAGAATCTGAAACTGAACCAAAGCCAAGAATAATGCTCCATTTATTTCCATGGCTTTATTTCTCATTTAGATTAAAAAGGGAAAGAAAGAAAACACAGAATTGCTTCAAATCTCACAGATCAAATGTAGTCAGAACTGCAGAGTATAATCCCGCAGGTTCAGATTCAGGAAACAGAGCTTTAAGTTTCAGATGAATGGGGTTTACATTTGATGGTGCATTTAAGGTGGTCTAATCTGGAATTTTACTGGATTATTTTATCTTAATTTTTACTATAAATATAAATTGTGGGTCAAATGTTCTTGCCTAACCAAGCAGCATGATCACACAGTGTTAAAATCAGAATAAATCTTTTCAGGAACAAGGCATTTTAGCAATTTCTATTAAACATTGTATAGGCTACAAGTATTTACTACACACAATATTGCTTTAATTCATAGCACCAGCAACAGGTTACTCTTTTACAGTTACAATTTTAGTTAAGTTTTGGTTAATTCTCAAAGCTAGACCTATCCAAAACTATAAAGTTCACAGCACAAGATTAGAAATCCTTTGAAAGTGGACTTTACCACCAGTTTTCTAGGACTTCATGAAGCTTGAGATTTTGAACAGTATCTCAGGACCTGTGCTTTGACTCCTGATCACAGCCAGAATAGTAAAGAAATTTTAGAAGTGTTTCAGCATCATAGTGCTTTATTCAGCTTCACGTCTGTAAGTAACCTGCATTTTGCAGAAGTACAGGCAAGTCAGTTATGCCAGACTATTTTGGCTGTCTATGGTCTGTGTCACTTGACTCCAGCCCTTGATAAAGCAAATGTGTTTTTTTTCATGTTGTTAAAGGTGACTTATTGCAAAATCTTATCACTTTCTGTCTGCTTGGACTTCATCCCTCCTCTGCAGGACAAAGGCAACTATTTCCACATTCACCCAGAACTTTGAAGAGCATCTGTAGGGCAAAACATGTTTGAATAGGGAGAAGTTTGGGTATCCTGACCATAGAAGGCTGTACAAAAAATTTGGACTGCAGGAGGTGGTGAGAGAAAAACGAGATATTTTGCTTATTCTTTTTCTCATATTTGTTTCTTCAGAAGACTAACTGCACATGGAAAAGCACACACAAATAAACTGAACCTGCAGACTCAAAAAGGTAACAAACTTCAGGGAAATCCTGCTTGAGACAGGAATACATGGAAAGCTCTCATGTGCTTTTGATGACAGCACATTGTCTTCTTCAGGTTTCTTTATTTGCTATCATCTGAAAGCAGAGACAAGATTTCAAGATTTTAATTTCATGAACATGGTAGGAAAGAATGAAAATATGGAAGATCCTCTGGGAAAATAAACCTTTACCTTCTTGCTGTTCCGCCGCATTAAACACTTTCACCCATTTTATTCTGATTGCTTGACTCTTACAAATTAAGGACCAGACCTACAACATCCAGTAAATTACTGCAGCACTGCTAACCAAGGCAAGAGCATTTACAGGAGTCCAGATCTGACTCCTCTGTTGCCCTTGGGTGTGTCTTCTGCAGTAAGCAATTTCCCCAAGCTGTTCAATCACTTTGGAGTGTTAAGGTATTTTTGCACTCTATTAATGAGATTAGTTTTATTATGTTTATCTAAAGTTTCAAAAGATGATGTAATTTTAAATGACTAAAGCAATAAAATTGGGAGGTTTTTTTTATTTCAAAACAAAACAAAACAAAATACCTAACAAGTTTGCCAGCACTGTAAACTGAAAAAGAAGCAGTCAGAACTGGCGAAATACTCAACACGGATAAAGCAGGTTATGACTGGGAAATATGGAAAATTGTTTGTCCAACTGCATAATGACTTAATAAAAATATGTACTTCACACAGTTCAGGCTACTGCCGTTTATACTTGTAAAAACAACCTCCTTTTATCTCTCCAGGCTGTGGAACATCTGGTAAGCAGCTTCCACTCTGCATTCTTTGTTGCCCACTAAAACTTTAAGGTTGGAGGAAAACCCATTACACAACTTGCCCCTAAAAAGTAAATATTTTAAGAGATCCACCAAAATGTCTGAGGATAATTCACTTATTTATGGACATGCTATTAACTTCATAGTTCAAGACAGTTCTGCCTCAAAGGTTCTGCATCTGATGGTGGGAAATCTGTTCTTCATGGCAGATGGGTGTGAGGGAGGATAGCCCTTCTCATAAGGAAAACTTTTAACAACTTTTGAGAACTGAGCTGTACAGTGCAACTCAATCAAATGTAGTAAGCTGATCTGAAGACTGGGCTTCTTGAAAAAATTACCACCATGGCTGTCTTCGGAGGGGAATTTTCTCACAAGTAATTTGTTTCTAACTTTTTTTTTTAATCTCTCTCATTAAAAAACTCAACACCCAAACTCTGTAACTTTCCTCTCTCTGACCTGCCACGTCAGTGTCCCTCAGAACAGTCATGGTCTTCTTCACTTCCCTCAACTGGTGGTGCTGCCTTCAATTTCTCTCTGGTCATACCTACAGGTGAGCTATGGGACAGTCATTGAGCTGAGCTTACAGGTGAGATTCAGAGGGTCTCCTTTGGAGCTTTGTCTGATCTTGTTTAAAAGTGGACGACATGGGAGCAGAAAAATATTATGTTCTAAAACAAACCTACAGATTTAGTGCAGCTACATAACCTCCCAATATTATTACATTCCCTTTGCCCCAGAGCAGCAAGTTTTGAAACACCAATATTTTTATATGGTTTGACGTTTGCCTAACTTACTCCCGGCTCAGACAGGGTAACTGGATGCCATGAGACGGCAGGAAACAGAAACACCTCTGGAGCAACTTTTCCTTCCAGGCGCGCTGCTGAGTTTGTCACTGGGGCTCAGTCCTCGTAGTGCTCAGCAGGATCTAAGCCCAGGAACCTGCTGGGGGCTTAAGCAGCACAACATTCAGACTTGCAAGTGCCCAGGCCTTCCAGAGTAGCAGTATCAAGGCCATATGAGGGATCTCAAGGACTTTTCCCTCTTCTCCCTCCACAGACATCTAGGTCTGGATCTGGCTTCACACCAGAGCAAATGTCTAGCGGTAGTCTGACAAAAAACTCTACAGGGACAGTTGCTCTGACAGGAAAATGTCTGAGTTCCTAACAGTTTTGTTTTAGGAGTCTGGGCAGGATAGGCCAAGTAATGGCACGGTCTTAAGGATGAAAGGCATTGGAGTTACATCATTTCTAGACATTGCAAAAAGACACTGGAGCATGAATCTGAAAAGGTTTGCTTCAAATTAGCATTGAAAACATATGCACAGGCCCTAAACTGAGCTCTTATGGCTCATACAATTTGTTATACTGGCACTTCCCACCCCTGGCTTTGTTTAAACTTACCCAGATGTACAGTATTACAGAGGCCCAGACATAAGGCATGCACATTTACTGCTCCACCCCAGCCCTGCACACTGTCCAACAGGTGGGATTGCTGAAGAGCAATATGTCCTGGTGGTACCAAATGAAGACTAGGAGGGAAATACTGTGGGTCAACAGCAATATACAAGGCAGGAGAATGGAATTTTACTTGTTTTAACAACTAACTGGTGGCATTCTCTGGAGGGAGCCCGTGATGCCAAAGAGAAGGTGCAAGCCTCTCCCACGAGCTCCCTGCATTCCCCCATCTCAACTGCCGCTTCCTTCCAGAATTTGAAGAGACTTTTTCCTGACTTCCCATGAAACGAAACTCTCCCTCTCCCTCCTGCCCTGTGTTTTGCATGAAAAAAAGGATGAACACACAACAACCCCTCCCCTGGGGCTCACAGGCAGGGTACAGAGGAACTGCTGGCACAGGTTTCCTTGTTTAACTTTAGGCATACAGGATTGCAGTTATGTCCCTAGCTTTTAGCCTGTTTCTTTTTAAGAGAACATACTGGATAAAAGTCATTCCTTAAGGCAAAAAAAAGACACTGGGCTTTGAGTTTCATTCAACTTATTAGTCCAAGCTGCTTTGTGGTATAATTGTAATTGTGCCAGCTATCTGGTTAAATGTCCAGCTTGCTCCAGTTCTGTGACTGTTTCTCCTTGGAGTAGCTTGTAGCAATACAGAAAAGGATATGAGTCTTAGCACTTGGAGTAGACAAAAAAAAACTATTACTGTTAAGTTCACAGGTTTTGGTATTTAAAGGGTGGAGTGGTTTTAATCTGCATATGCTGCTCTTAAAATGTTCTCCTTTGTGATTATTACTTCCAAAATGCCTACTGGAATGCAAACATGAAAAAAAAATTTTGGAAAAAATCAGCAGAGAATGTTAGCAACAGCAAAACACTAACAGAGGAGTAACAATTTACCTGTAAGAATTTATCAGAAAGTGGGTTCCAGCTGAATAAACACAGTGAAGCATTTGTTAAGTTTAGCCTGCAACACTCTTAGAGACCTAGAAAAGGGGATTCTTGGTCTGTTAGCGTAGCTACTGGGAAAGCAGCAGGTCCTGGGTGGGGGAGCTGGGACACTGCCTCCTTTGGGAGCCAGGGTGGAGCCTGGCTTCTGGGTAGCACTCATTTCCCTTCCCAAATCTCCAGACCTCTCTGTAAATGCTGATGATAGTTTTCAGGCCTCTCTTTATTTGCATAAATTAACATTATGCTGGAGAGGAAGAGTACACAGTACTGCCTTACATCCTATTACCACTGGGCTTGTTTTCATTGGCTACCATTTACTGGCCTTCTCAAAGTAGTCCACAGGCAGTCCAGAAATGGAAAAGCACAGCCCTTGGACCCTTGCTTGTGGCAGCAAGCAAAGACAGAGACAGTGGCAAAGCTGAGAAAGCATACATCCCTCACAAGCAAAATTCCAGCATGGGCAAATGTTCACAGAAAGTCCTTAAAGAACTTGCATAGGACTATCCTAGGAGCTGCATCAGCTGCTTTTATACCAGGAGATACTCTGAGGAAAGTTGACAAGATAGTTGACAAAACTCTATCAGAAATTCCAGAAGATGCCATACAGAAATCCCTATTTCTTCTGATATCAGAATTACATGAGGTCAGAGGGTCAAAAAAATTGATCAAGAACTAAAGCTGCTCTCTTCTCTTGACAGAGACATGACCAAGTCTGCTCTTCTTCAGCCTCTTCTGACCTGCAAATATATGGGATTACGAAGTCTCCAGAAAATATGAGTGAGAAAGGGTACATTGCTCTTGAATTCAATGGAACTTACTTCACTATTTTTAAAGAAAGCAGTAACAGCCCTCTTCAAAGCAGAAATATCTCTCCAAGTATCCACAAGGACAGTCTGATGAGGCAAGAGAAGGCTTTGTGATTTCAGGATCAGGCCTTTTGGGAATGAATAAAATAGAAGGCTGATAACATTCTTCTGTAGATTTCAGTCTCCACAATGCTCTGGACACAAAACATTTAATCAAATTAGGGATAGAACAAGAAGGCCATGTTATGGTTTTGGTTTTGAAGGACTACATTAGTCTGGTTGTGATTTGCACAACCCAAATCAGGGATGGTTTAAATCTGGGTTCCATTTTTAGCCAAACCGCCAAAGTCCAGAGGGGATAGAGAGCCCAGATAAAAGGGTTTGAGTTTATTCTCATGTCTATAATGGACAAACTGCTGTGGGTTGGGTTTAAATGTTGCAAAACCTCATCACTCAGGTTTTGGTTTTGCAAAAACAAAAACAACCAGGGGTTGGTTTGGATGTCATTCTATTTTATCTGAATCACTAAATTTGGGGGAGGGGATGGGGTTGGTTATGCCCCATCGCCAGCTGTAGCAGCAGCTTTAATGGCATTGTTGTGAATTTTCCTGTGATTTTTCAGGAGATAAAGGAAACCAGCCAAAAAAAAAACCCAAAACAAAACAAACAAAAAAAATTCTAAAAATAACAAAACCAAATAAGATAATGACATCAGTTTAGGACTCAATTTTTCAAGATGCTAAGCAATTCTGCAAGGTATCAAGCAAACACAGCTGCCAGCACCTTTAGAAAATATTGAGAGCACATAGCACTTTACAGGTATCTAAGCAAGTGGCACTTTACAAGTCAGGCCCTTGACTGGCAGAGCTGTCACTGTGCCTCTGAAGATTGATCGCCAAGGATCTGCTCCACTGAGCCAAATTTCACTGCTGCAACCAGTCAAGTATGTCCTATTCATGAAGTTAGTTGCTTGGATAGGAGTAATTAGACCCTAAAAGGTTAGAGATTTAGGAATTCAAATGACATTTGAAACGGAATTCATATTCTCTGAGCTGAAAGGTTAACACTGTCCAGTATAGGACATGTGCTGGGAATGATTAGAAAAAGAACATTTGATTCACAGTTATGAAACAACTCATTTAAAACAATGCTATTCATACTGTAATTCAGTAAAATTTTATTATTCTTTCTTCTTCCTCTGGCTCTATGCTGATTTTTCTCAAAAGCAAGTTCATATATAAGGCAAGTTGATGACAATTTCAGAAATTAATCCTAGTTGTGTCCTCTAGAACCATTTTCCTTCCTTTTTGATTGCTCTGTTTTCAGCAAATGAAAAAATAAGATGTATATAAAAATGGGTATTTACATAAATATAGACACTATCAATGCCAGACCCAAGCTGTTAAATTTAGATACTCTTTTTATCTAGACCAGAACAAACATCAATACAAGGTTCATTGAAGATATGTCCTTTGCTTAAATCAACATTGTATCAGTTCTATAATCAACAATTACATGTCTGTATAGTGCTGTCAGGTAAATGAGTGAGAATATGTTAATGAAAGGTAAAACATTTCTGTTCGTTTTTCTTACTATCATCTGATCACTAGATCCCTCTTCTCATACTGCTACATCCAAACCCTTCTTTCACACTCAAGTACAGCATATTAATTTTTCCAAAATGACTGCTGCTTCTCCAGATTCTGAGACTTGATTATTACACAGACTATGTGGTAGAGTTTGGCCATCAGAGACATCTACTCTCCACAGTTTACTGTCCAACCTCCTCAATACATCCGGGTTCCCAGAGTCTGTATTCATTCTTGGTCAGTGTTAATGACTATATAATATGTTAATCAATCTTATTGTAAGTTGTCTTACCCATTCTCCAAATTCTCTTGGTGTCTGTTGCTTATACGTTCTTCTCTTCTTTGTCTTTTCTTTCCCCTCATTTATTTTTTTTCACTTTCTCAGCTAACTTCAGACTTTTCCCCTTTTCCCTCCAGCTCTTACCACAGCTCCACTATATCCTTTCTCTTCTCATCCCTATACCTATATCCTTAATACCAAATGCCCTTCCCAATCCCTTCACATGGACTTCTGACCATAATACTGTTGTTCTGTAATGACAGCAAGTTACTCGAAGGAGTTGCATGCCCCCTCCCAGAGAAACCAAGGATTATTTTATAGTGTCTGTAATTGTTTTACACACTGCATTCATCCCTACAATCATCAGCTGTGTACGGACATGAATGCAGTTTTCAAAGCCTGGAGAGCAGTAGTGCGATTTTGCATTTTGTACATACACCGAAGTACGTGTTTGAAACAGAAACACAACCTTATGTCTTTTCAGAGTGCAAAATAACACTTTATGTTGCAGTGGTAAGCTCTTAAACTCTACAAATACCTTGGCTTTGCTACGAATACACTCCCACCAGATGTGTACCTACCCTCTAAATTACAGCTTTGAGGGTAACACTCTGTCTGCTTTAGCCTGAGACTCTACAACTCCTGTTATTCTGCTCCAGCAACTATTCTCTTATCAGGAAAAAAAAACGGTTTTCCTGGTGGTATTTGGTTACTTGTTGTCTTCAAGCCCTAGATCTTACTCCTTTCCTGCTAAAAAGAGGTTAAGAGCTCATTTTAATGGGGGGTAGGAAGCAGGGAGGATATCAAAAGTATCAGACGCATTCCAGAACTAATTCTCAAAGAGGATTTTCCAGATAAACAACAACAACATTGGGCTGTGATAACAGTAAAGTCATCTTCCACTTAACATTGTGGGAACTGAATAAACTCTCATGAGATATTGCTCAATCTCAGTGTGCAGATTCGAGCACCCAACCTTCTGGTTTTGTGCCTGCTGGAGTCAAGATAAGGGACTGCCTTGCTGAATGAGAAGAGGATGCTCATGAATGCCAGGTGATGTGCACTAGTGGGAGTGGGGAAATGTGAGATTACATGGAATCAACCTGCAGTTTAAACCAGAAAACTTTTATACCTAGGTGGGAGGTAAAACTCTCTTTTTTAATTCCTAAACCATATGTTGTTTACATATTCTGTCATAACTGATTTACACTGCATGAATTATAGCCTGAATTTTTCCAGTTCCCTACCTCAACCTCATTCAGACTTCCAGTAGAAGTATTGAGTTGACCTGCAAAAAAAACAAAACCAAAAAGGTGGATAAACAGCAAAAGTGTCATTTTGCAGACAGTGAAATAAAAATAAAATAAAAATAAAAAAAAGTCAAAAAAACCTTTAAGATGGAAGGGGTTTGGCAAATTTTGTCACAAAGGGTTGTGGATGTGGTTTCTTTCTACCTTTGACAAAGGAAATGAAATGAGAACAAATCTCCTTTACAACTCATTTGAGACTTTTTAAGTACTGAGAACTCAAGAATTTCATTACTAACATTCCCTTGGCAACTGTAACTTGTCCATACTGCACATGTATATGGCACCATAAAAACTAACACTCCAGACAGTAATAGAAAATTTCTGAGCAATATTTTTGTACTGTGGCAGTTATTGCAGAAATTAAAATGCTGATTTCCGAGATATATGTTGTATCAAAATGTCAGTCAGAAGGCTGCATGGGTCAAGCATCTCGTGAAGAAAATGGAGATAGTATTATGAAGGGAAGCTGAGTATGCTCACCAAGGAGCAAGTGGAAAGATGAAAATAAGGGAGGCTCCTCCTTCAACTGAGTTTTTGGCAGATTTGGGACTGTTGTTGGCTTGGACCACAGTACATGACTGGCACAAATAGCTATTTGGAGAAACAAGGGAAAGGAAACACTTTATATTTCAGTGAGATTTGGCCCTCCATAATCAAATTTGTTAATAATAACCAGTAAATAGCTGAATGGTAATGAAATGATACAGAACATGTTCTGTGGAAATTTCTAGACAGCAACAAAACTCTCATGCTGAGTTCTGTAAAACACCACCCCTTTAAGGAGGAAAGAAACTATTTGAAAAACAGCCTTCCCATCCTCCCGTTGGTCAGACGCCGCAGATGGATTCAGTTATGGCAAAATCAATAGAATGAAGAATGGAATTAAAAATAATCAGGTAGCTAAGCAGTAATACAGCCAAGCAGTAGAGTCAAGGCAGCAAAGGAGGAGATACTGCCAGTGACTGGAAGGTGAAGAGGAAAAATGTCTGAGGGAGTGGGAGAAGAAGGAGAGGAATTTTTGGGAACAAAACAGCAAAGCAGAGTTAGAGACAGACTCCCAGACTTGGTGTTTTCCCCAAGCAGCCAGGAGACCTTGGGTCTGAAGGTACATCTACACGTAGGGACCTAACAGGGATACAGAAAAAAGTTTGAGAAAGGCAAGTCCACTGAAGCCAAATAAAGATTGTAAGCAGTGAGGAGAAAAAGATAACTAACAGGCTAATTTGGTTTTTGAATCAGATAAAATGAAGCTCCATGAGCTAGCATTCCGTGATTCTTATATAAATAAACACATATGCATATATATATATGGTACTTCATGACCTAGATGGTGAAGAAGGTCAGAACAAATTATTGTAATGCTTTCTACTGGCCTTAAACTTTATGAATCTCTGAATACATGAATTTCTATTTGAAAATACAGCCCCCTCTCATGTCCAGCAAGATATGCTGTGGCTCCAGTAGCACTTCAGTGGTTAGCCAAGCGGGAGCCATACAAGGAAAGTCACAATCAACCAGGCAGTGGGGCTATTGCAATCACTTTTTATGCCACTATTTAGGAAAAATCTGAAACATTTCCCAGTATTTTTTCCTTATGTGAAAAAATAGCTGCAAGTTCCAGGTCTCAGCATGGGGATGAGTATGCAGGTCTGCCTGGGAAGCTTCTGCTCTGCAGCTGGTCATTTTGCACTGCTTATCTCACCACCACCACAGAGTTTTGTCAGTACAGTGCTGCTTCCTGACTAGTGCACTCCATGAATCTTATCCACTGTCAGTGCATCATACAGAGGGGATTTTGTTTATATAGACACGTGCATGTGTGACACAGAGCTCCCTGGAACTGTGTGCATTATAACCTGTGTTTTGACCTTTTCCCTTCACTGGCTTTGATGAGGCTGCCAGACTTTTGTTGAGGATGTGCTATATACGCAAAGTATTCAGGCAGTGTGATAAGGACTAAGCAGTGCAATATTAGCTAAACAAGCAAACAAACAAGCAAGCAAACAAACCCAGAACGCTTCTAAAATTTGAATTTTGCTGTCACATGATTCTAGTTTGGCACCTGTTTACAACATTTAGTGATAACCACACTGGTGGCTGAACTTGAAAATCCCGGCTGAAAATCTATCCCCCTCTCTAACTTTGCTGTTTTCTTTCAGGTTATCCCACAACCCTCGTTTCTCTCCTTTGTATTTGCCCACATACATCATTGCATGAGTAATCGTAATATTTAAAATCATAAACACTGAGGTTTTTTGCCTATTTGCCTTGGAAACGTTGCAGCCACTCTACCCACATGCACATTCATCTGCTGTCTTTCCACTCCACTCAAGTCCCATCTGAAGCTGCATGCAGGCTGTCCTCGAGGCTGGTTAGGGAGCCCATGCCTGGCTGAGGGTGCTCTTAGCACAGCTGGGTGAGCACACACATGAGCACGGCCCCAGAGATGCCCCACTCCCAGGAGGGGTTCCCATCTGGAACCCCTGTTGCCTGCCCAGCCATGGGATACAAACCATAGCTAATTAGGCTCATTGATTCCTGCCCACAGGGAGATAATTGTTTTTAAAGGGAACCATGTAGATCCGAGTGCCACATGGAGTGGCTGTGGCCCTGGCTGGGGTCATTTGAGGTGTCAGTAGGGACATGGTTGCACTTCAAAAACACGTCTCAGATTGACCCCAATGTAGAAGAGGGCCTGTGTGTCCTCCCTCTCTGCCCCGCCCCCCACTGTCCCACCAGAAAAAGCTCTGGCAAGACAGCAAGCTTTTTATTGTTGTTGGTTTGTATTTTTGCTGCATTTGAGAGTCCTGGTTAGAAATTAGTTAAGCTCATTATAGAAGGTAGTGTGAAAATAAAGGTGAAAGTTCCAGCCCCATATGTGCCTCTGTCATTTCTCTGTGAGGTACGTAGGTTTTCTGATATGCTGTGTTCCTTTCTGTTGCTGGGTGGTTTTTTTTTACAATAACATGCTCAAAAGTCTTCGAAGGTCCACTTAAATATAAACAGCAAATTAGATCCACCCATACACAATTGCCTTTATGCTTTTCAAATAATTTGCAGTTAGAAACTGAATTTGAAGACACAACTTTGCCTTACACATCTGTAAGCACTGACTGCCTTTCTTTCTACAAGTTATTTGTCTTGAATTTATTTCTCAAGTTATCATAAATTGAAAATTAAGAACGAAGGAGAAAAAGTGCAAGAAAAAAAATCTGACCAACTCACTGTGTGCTCTGCAGTGGTCACTCCATCAGCCAAGAGGACTAGCTTTCAGTTAAGAACTCTGACCTGCAAAGGGTTATATCACTGAGAGGGATATTTCCTCAGGGCTAAAATCTTGGCAGAAGAGATCTTACAGCTCACACTTTAAAGCAATAGCTCTGAGAAGGGCAGGTACCAGAGACTGTGGTTTTTTAAGTCTCTGTCATATTCCTAACACTTGAGCAATGACTGTATCCTGAAAGGGGTGGATTTTCTGTCTTTCTCAGATCTGATTGATTTAGATCAGAATAGTTATTTGGTTTTCAAGAAAGAGTTATTGTTCCCATGTGCAGCAATTTTTATATGGCCAGCAAAGCTTTGTGATGTTTCTAGCATATGGCGTGACTGCCTTTAACAGTTGGACTCGATGATCTTAAAGGTCTTTTCCAACTTAAATGATTCTATGATTCTGTGATTTACTTGACAGCTCACTTTATATTTAATCCAGAAGCTTGGGTTAGAAGTGGGAAAACACAAGCAGTGATTAGAAACTCCTTAGCTCTCACCTGGCTCTTCTCACTGACTCCCTGTGTGGCTTTGGATGCTGGGCTAGAGCAAATTTTAAAAACAGCCTCTGAGCAGGACTGCTGAGTTTTTGGCTATTGTGAGACACTGAAAGTCTTGTCCTTACATTGCTGTAAAAAATCAAATATTTTTTTTCTTCGGAAATGTTTACCCAACAATTAAAAGTTACTAGCCCTAAATGTCTGTATCAGTTTCCCAAATGCTAATATTAATCTGCTTCATCAATATGGGCTGAGAATCAGCTATTTAAAATCTATACAAACCTTTGATGTTTGCTTTGAATCGGTTCATACTCAGTCTCTATTATTCCTACAGAATTAAAGTCGGGTTGAATCAGGATGTACATATGCTATGTAGATAGCATAAGGAGACCTTCCTTTTCTGGCAATCCAGAGTGGTCTGATTTCACCCCAGTTCTAATGGCAATTGATTGAAGTGCTTACTGCAAGTCCAACAAGTCCCAGCTGCAAGACTCCTTGTGCAAATGTGTAGGTTGACTGTTGTTACTTATGCCGAGTGGCCTTCGTATGGGATTTTTGGACACCTGGCTGACTGGGAGCTCAATACCCTGTCAAACAAAGTGGCAAGGCATCAGGGAATTGCTAAAATCTGTGATCTACCACCAAATCTTATAGAGCCAGCAGGAGTATAATAACCCCTGATTGTATCAGCAAAAGAAAATTCTTCCAGCATAAACCATCTCAGGATAAAGCTGCATTCTGGCGATTGCTTCAGATGACTTCACTCGCACGAATTACAGGCATTCACTTTTTTTCAACCATTGTTGCTCTGCAGTGTCTGGAGAAAATGGTTGTGAAAGGGCTCCCCATCTTCCTTACAGCAAAGGGGTAAGTGTCCAGCATGAGGGCAATTCAGAAAACAAGTGTCATGAAAACAGTTTGTAACTCACAGGTGAGCAGCCACGTGGAAATGTTGGCTGCCCTCAAGTATCTCCGGCACTCCCCAGAGACTTCTCTCGGTTGTCACGTGGCTACGTTAAGGTGAAGTTTTGTTGTGTTTCCAGCATTGTCATCCAAGTAGAGGTCTCTGGGGCTGAGGTCTCCTCACAAGTCATTGTGCTTGGGTGCTGCCCTTTCACTTGGGATTATTGGTGGGCATGTGATGAATGAAATTCATCCCTCTCATCTGTGTCATCACACAAATTATACACATTCCATAAAGATTAAAGTAAATTAAAGCAATAAACCTCTATATAAGGACAATAAATTGTATAATGTAGCATAAGGCCAATGCCACACCGATCGTCTGATGACAAGCAGCTCCTTTGGCAAGTATTATCTTTTTTTAGGCTCTCTACTGTTGTATTCCTAAAATTGCTAGGATCTCCTTAACTCCATCTGACATGGGTGCTTCACAAGCAGTTGCCATTTTCTGAGCACATTTCTCAGAACTACCTTTGTTACTAAGCCCTGGTGACTTTGAGTGGTACTTAGAGATCAAACGAACAGTCAGGTTACTCAAACTTGTCCAGCCAGGAGGCTGTGTGTAAGATGAATGGAAGTGCATGAGTGCACACAAGCACAGTGTAATTTGACCTAATTTAAACCTCTCATGTTATGAGGTAAATTCAGAGCTGCCGCAGACTGAAAGCAGGCACACAGGGAGGTATTGCAGCTTGGTGCACACATGGTAATCTGCTATGTTGCAGGAGTTGTGTAGTTGATTAGGCTCTTAGGTTCCCAAATCCCTTTCCAAAGAGGAACGTAGGCACTTCCAAAAATTGCACAAATCTCATTTCCATGTTGACAGCTAAACTCAGCTTTGTGAGTGCCACATAACTTTGGAGGTACTTTTAGAGGTGTCTAGTACCAATAATCACAGCACTTGAGGAGAAAAGGGAAAAAAAGGCTTCAAAAAATAAAAGGGAATTCTGATAGAATTTCTTCTCCCCCTTAACTGAAGCAACCATGGGACCTTGCAACTTACGGTGATTTCTGACTCCCATGCAGAACACAATTTCCCTCACATAGTCACAGTGAGGAGATAACTTGGTAGTGGAAAACTGAATTACCACGTACTTACTTTATTTTCAGAGAGATTGTTAATGAACTTATCATGTAATTTTCATAATGAAGTGTGTAATTATTCCTCTTTTTTATTGAGTGGTAGCCTCAGGTCTATTGCTAAACCACATGCTACAATAAAGCTGTTGTTTTGTTTGAATTTAATTCTTAGACTTAACAAAAGAACACCCTGGCAGAGCTTATTTGAAGTGGAAAATTGGCTACATCCCGTGAAGCTCAAAGAAAATATAATTTATTATACAGTGTTCTCAGTGTCTTCATAAGCATTGTCCATGTTCTGGAAAACCGTGTCAATAAATCAGCACTAATCGTACTTTGAAGGTCAAGCTAAAGGTTTTGTTTTTCTTGGATTTGGCTTCCGTAGGTGAAGAGACATTTGGCTTTGTGGCCAGACGTTCTTGGAATTAATTTTCCACCAGTTCTTATGCTACTGAATGTCAAATATTTCTGCCTTTGAAACTGACACATCATTCTGAGGAGCTAAATCTAATTGTCACCTCTTTGATATATTTCTTTTAGCATTTCTGTGGCTTTTTAATTTTTGTCTGGGTTCTTTCTTTTCCTGCCTTTGGCACTTTTTTTTTTTTTTGGCTCTGAAGGCCCTTTTGAATCTAAATACCTTGTTAGGAGCCAAGCTGAAAACAAAAATTGCAAATGAAGCTTCACTGCTGTGTGTTGACTTTGTTATTACTGTAGAAAAGGGTCTAACCTGCCCCATTGGGCTAAGAGCAGGAGTCTGGGGGGCTGGGTGGAGATGCAGCCATGGGAGTTTTCTTCACAGGTGTAGTAGTCTGCATGGGAATAGATGGAGCAGACAACTGGAGAGAGATGTGTATGGACAAGGGCTGGCATGAGGGATACAAGGGGGAGAGCAACCCAGGTAAGCTGTCTGGCTGCAGGTTTCCAGGCTCTACATGTGGGGATTGGGAAGGGCCATCTAAGAAAGGCAAGAGATTGTGATGAGAGTCTAGCAAATGAGGTAACCTTGGAGTCTGCATGCCTGAAAACAAGCAAAGGTCTTTACAGGGATGCAACTCTCCTGTGATCTCATACAAGGAGCTGCTGGAGGGAACTGCTGCATGGTAGGACATGATCACAGCTTCTCTCTGATCATATGAGTTGAGTTATCACATACCACTTGGCACTAGTCCCAGGGGACTGGCTGCTCCGGGGTGCACAAAGCTCTGCCTATGCAGCCCATTCCTTTGCTCCCTGTGGTGTGTCAGGGTGGAAGGCTGCCACATCACTCCTGGTACAGTATGCTTTGCATAACATCCTTTCTTCTACAGACACCAAGGCTCATCTCACCTACCAGCCATGGACTCCCTCTTTAGGCCCAGGGCTCTTCAACGTCTTTATTAATGACTTGAATACAGGACTTGAAGGGATATTAAGCAAGTTTGCCAATGACTAAACTGGGAGGAGCTGTTGACTCCCTCGAAGGTAGGGAGACCCTGCAGAGAGACAAATTTGAGGGCTGGGCAATCACCAGCTGTATGAAGTTTAGCAAAGACAAGTGCCAGATTCTGGACCTGGGATAGGGCATCCCTGGATGTATACACAGACCGTGGAATGAGATGCTAGAGAGCAACACTGCAGAAAGCAACCTGGGGGTCCTGGTCAACAGCAAGTTGAATATTAGTCATCAGTGCCCTGGCAGCCAGGAGGGCCAGTCGTGTCCTGGGGGGCATCAGGCACAGCATCGCCAGCTGGTTGAGGGGGGTTAATGTCCCGCTCTGCTCTGCACTCTCCTTGAATATTGTGTGCAGTTTTGGGCACCTCAATATAAGAAAGATATTAACCTATTAGAGAGTATCCAAGGAGGGCCTTGAGGGAAAGCCATATGAGGAGCAGCTGTGGTCACTTGGCTTGTTCACTCTGGAGAAGATGAGATTGAAGGGAGACCTCATTGCAGTCTGCAACTTCCTCATGAGGGGAACAGGAGGGGAAGGCACTTCACTCTGGTGACCAGTGACAGAACCCAAGGGAATGGCCTGAAGTTGTGTCAGGGAAGGTTTAGGTCGGATATTAGAAACAGGTTCTTCATCCAGAGGGTGGTTGGGCACTGGAACAGGCTTCCTAGGGAAGCGGTCACAGCACCAAGCCTGACAGAGTTCAAGAAGTGTGCTCTCAGGCACACAGTGTGGTTCTTGGGGTGTCCTGTGCCAGGCCAGGAGTTGGACTTCGATGATCCAGTGTATCACTTCCAACTCAGGATATTCTATGATTCCATGAAAATAACAAGGACTATAGAGCAGATTGGGAGCAAATTATTTCAGAACAGAACTGAAGTTTGGACAGGAGAGTTTGGATATGTTAGATGGAAAAGAAAATCTGGGTCCATTCTTCTAAGGAAGGAAATGAAATCTTCGCACATGGACAGGAGGAAAAAAAAAAACTAAAATGAGAGAAAGAAAGAAGAAAAGAATACAAGAAATGACTGAGGGCAGTTTGGGGCAGTTGTCCATAAATCTCTCTCATCTCCTGCTCTGCTACAATCAGACCCCATTTTAGAAATGCCTGATAGTGCTCTCCTTCCTTCTGCTGCCTCTTTCCATAGGCAGCTCATGTTGTCCTGGTGTTGCCCCTGCCCACGTCCCTGAGGACGTTAAAGGCGAAGTCTGGCCTTCACAGCAGCTGAGGTAAAGGGGCAGGAAGGAAGGACTGCAGGAGAGACGTGAAGAAACTGCTCAGCTCTGTTTGGATAGGAGGGTTTTTTACACTACTGAGATCTAGAAAACAAGGGGAAATTGTAGACATAAGTTTTGAATAAATAAATATTAAAAAAACACCACGAGTTCTGCAGTTCTAAGGAGAAAATAATATTTGATTAAAAGACAAAACATGTATGGGGTAACTTTTTCATTTCCTGTTCATGATGAAGGTATTACTGACATTATTTAAGCTGTGTTGAAGACAAGAGTCTAAGCAGATATAAATGTTCTTCTGGAATGTTATTTATGGTTCCTTGGAATGTCCAATGCCAAACGTTAACAAGGTTTATGAGAAACCAGTGAAGACTGTAAATTGTTAGACTTCTAACTTAAATCATGTTGTGGGCTCCATTTGTTTCCTAGACATTGATCTGACATTCAGATAAATCTGATAAAATTCTCCTAGTTGGAAAGAGATTTGTTTTTGGTCAGTGGGAACCTAACTATTAGAAATCCAAGTTGTGAGGTTATTGGGAACAAAGCCATGGGCAGTAATATACCACACTCAAATATTTCTTTTTTATTTATTTAAATGTTACCTTATTTGATAAATTGCTTATACAGCCATTTAACTGACTCTTCTGGAAAGTGTTTATTTGCAGTCACCTCAATGTCAGCAGTGAAATGAGCTGGGACTGAAATTTCATTAAGAAAGTAATATTTCATTATTATGGCCCCAGCAATCATCACTCTGTGTACATTAAGTCCAAACCCTATAAACTTTTATAATAATAATAATACAGCTATGGCAAAAAATGGGCATGAGCCAGACAGGATATTCACTGTTAATGCATTGGCCATACCAGCAGCCTTGGCTCTTGTGGGACAATTAGCTCAAAGAGTATGTAGGTCTTAAACTTTGAATTTCCTTTGATTTGCCTATTTCAATTTGAAGCCTTAATTTCCTTCAGTACAAAGGAAAAACTGAAGGTACCTGCTCTGTGTCAAAATGAGTCCTTCTACTGTAAAACCTGAAGGAGAAGGCCAAATAAGGGACAAGTTACAAGGATACTCCCTGGGACATCTCAGGACAGAAGTTGTTTTCCCTCCTGTGAGGAGTGAGGTGACAGAGGAGAGTCAATCCTTCATCTCCTGGACAGCCACGGGGTGTGGACCAGGGGCTGGTGCTCTCCTGCTTTTGAAATACACATCATCTTATTTCCATTTTTAGAGCAGCTAAATGCAACCTTTTTCCTTACTCGTCTGTAATGTGTGTCTGCAAACCAGCTTGCCTCAGTTCAGCTAAATTGTATTCAACATTTCTTCTCCCAGACCACAAGTTTATGTTTTAAGGATTTGGTATTCCTATGGAGGGACAGATTCAGAGACCAGGAAGCCAACAGAGAGAGGGAAGGATGGACACAGAGACAAGCAGAGCTGCAGCAGCCATGCTGGCCCAAAGCAGGTGAGAGTCTATGGAACAGAGTTCAAGGCAGGGTAGGCCTCTGCTCAGAGGGATGTCTTGCCCAGGTGTAGTCCTGCCGGTGAATTTTCCTTCCTATTCCATACCCTGTCACTTAGGCAGTGTGGTGCGCCCCCAACGTTACACACCGACTCAGAAGCAAGCTGCAGTATTTGCATCTGACTGTGTTATGAAGGTAAAAATGGGCTTAGAAGTCTCCTTTTGAGGAAACCATGTTTGGAAATAACAGCCTGTTAAGACATGGAGCACTTTTGTGGCTCCTTATGCCTTATAGAGATTAATGAGACGTGGAATTTTATTCCTCTCTTCTGTCAGTCTTAAAAGTCCTCAAGGGAAATAGGCACACCAAAATTAAAACAATTCAGATACAGTAAATAAAATAAATCATAGAAGTTAGGGTTATATTGGGGTTTTTGTTTGTACCTTTTAATATATCAGGCAAATGGGATCAAAGGGCACTTTGAAAGACATGCAGCTCTTACATAGCTTATCCACACCTTCCCTCCCAACAGTGTGATTCAAACCCTGCAGAAGTTGATGTGTGTCATAGGCTTCAGTGGTTTTAACTCAGCTTCTCAGTGTGTTACAGTCCCTTTGGAGCAAGAGAAATCTAACTTGACCCCTCCCTTACACCAAATAAAGTTTCCAAAATGGCACCTCTGCCTTGCTGACTACACTCTTTTCTTTTTTTAATTGTACATGTGAATCCCTGAGAAACCTCAGTCCAAGTTCAGGATAAACTCATGTTTCCTCTGCTTGCCAGAAGAAAATGAAAAGTAAAGCCCCATCAATTTTATTGCTCATAATTGTGGATAAAATGCAATATATTTGGTTCATATAAATTTGCTAGCAAATTATATTCAATAAAACCCTGGTGAGCAATTTAAAAGCATAAATCGCCCCATGCTGAAAAAAAGCTCATAAATTATACAAGAAAAGGAGTGATTTCATCAAAGAGCCAAGATCTGCTCATGGAATGTTTCAATGGCACTGGATTTATAGTTTTCTGGGAGACGATTTATGATCCCTAATTTTCTGCAATAAAAAGCTCAGCAGGGATTCTCTGAATGAAATATCTTTTAACAAATAAATAAATAAAAAAAACCCAACAAACCTGAGAGTGAATGCAGACAATGCCATTCCTGGAGAGCTGCTCCTTTCACATTGCTACTCCAAAACTGATCACGGAAGACTCTAATAAAGATTTCATAGTGAGAAAGGAAGGAAGACTGTTCTTTGAAAGAAATGCATTGCACAGTTGGAGACGGCATTTTTAGCAGTAAATTCATCCATGATGCCTCATAGCCATTGCCTTTAAGTAAGAATAAAATGATCAGACTGGTTTAAAGGACAGGTTAAGCATTTCCAAAACACACAGGTATGATCACATTATACAAATAACCTAGAGGGGGAGGTTGTGTGTGAAGCCTGTGCACGAATGTGACATGCAATCACAGCTAGATGCACAGAGAGATTCACTCACTTCCCCTAATTTTAGGGCTCTGATTCACAGCCCTTGTCAAATTTAGTGGCAGTGGCTGAAGAGGTTACTGTTCCCCTGAGCCATCAGTCACCGGGCAGCAGGGACCATGGATCAGAGCACAGCTTTGTTGCAGGTCACAGCCCAGGGCACCAAGGTGAATTGAGAACAAGACTTAAGTTAATATGTCAGGCTATGAATTATGACAGCTGAGGGAACCTAATGTCTTTTTGACTGCTAAATGGATGGCATAGTAAAAAAAAATAAATCTGCAATCAGCTTTTAAAAACTCCTTCATAAATCACCAAGGTTGTGACCAAGAACTCCTGCTTTGAAAATCTGCTACTGGGTGATAAGAGAGAGAAGATAATGGGATGGATAAATGTTTGCTGTAGTACACCAGGGTTGTTTTTCAAGATGTTATTATTCCCGTTTTATTTACAAGAAGCCAAGAAAACAAGGCATATAAAAACGTAAGGACCTGTGGGAATGATCAGACAAGCAGACTGACAAAACTTCGACCTGAGCATGTTATCCTACCTGTCAGATTGAGGGCTGTCCTCCCTCCGCACCATACTAGTTAACCATGCACAGACCATGACCATCCCACAAAGGGATAGGGATAGAGACCAGGATAAATGGGAGCAGTGAAAGTACCTTCTGCTGAGTACCAACATCACTCCAGATCTTTCACTGTCCCTCCAGACTTTCAGAAATAGAAAAAGGGTGAAGGTGCAGTTCAAGTAGATTTCCCATTTCTATCCTTTGGATTTTCCCTGTTTATTTTTCTCTTTTGAGGGCTATACTCTAGGCCCCCAAGCTTTCAACTTTCACAGCAAAAATACAGACATGGGCAGTTAGGGGCTGATCCAATGTCCACACAAGCCTGTAGTTGAAAGGACTCTGTTGCCTTTGCTAAGTGTTAGATAGAGCCCTTACCTAAATCCATGTAATACAAATGAAAATAAAATGCTCAAAAACATTTTGTTTTGACAGCAAACAATGGACAGAAAAGGCCAGTGAAGATATTTGACAGACCAGTCTTAATCTCATTGAGTTTTATTATGAAATAGAGCAAGAATTGCTAAAAATAACCTTGGTTCAACTACCTCTTTTACATAGCACAGCAGTTTCAGTTGACTGCAGCAAGGAGGAAGATTTTTCAAGAAATTTAAACTCGCATTGCAGCTCTGGAGAACAACCAGCTAAGAGTGCTGAGGCAGAACAGTTGGCTGAAAGGAAGGAAGTGTGTCTTTGGAAAGGTAATTCATAAGTATTAAGCATGCAAGATTTGCTATCCGTTGCCTCTCCCTGCTCCAAAACACTTTACAAGCACCGGGCATTTTGCCCATGCCTGTCTGGCAGGACCTGGGAATACTTCCTAGCTCCTCTGCCTAGGTATTCATGCCAGCTACATTCAATTCTATGTGGAGACCAGACCCTGATACAGATTAGTCCCCTCCATCCCATGTAGTGGGAACCCTGACATATGGCCCAGGAGGTGACTGTAAAGTTCCGCTGCTGCTCCCTTGATTGGACCAGAAAGAATGTGCCTGCAGCTAACTTACTCCATACTCTTACAACATTTGTGTCTGAAACAGACCAGGAGAAGGCATTCATCAACATCTCATTCAATGTTCCCCTAGGAAAAAAATATAGACTGCAGTTTGATCATTCACTGCTCTTACAGAGCTGGGGTTTCGTTTGGGCCTTTTTTTTTGTTTTTCCCCAGAGGATCTGGACTGTATTTTTAATTGATCAAGAATGCAAAACAAGACTTTCTTTTTTTTCAGTTGTAAGTGTTGTAGTTATCCACAGATATTCCAGTAACAACTTCTGTATTATTTTCATCCACTATTGATACCAGAATGTATACATGTAGCCATATATTAACATGTCTACTTGGCATCCCAGTATGCCAAAAAAGTTAGGATTTTCTTATGCAGACAGTGGTATCTGGCTTCTCTACCAAATAGCAATAACATTTATTTGACATAAGTAGAAACATCCCTACAAAACGACGACTTCCCACAAAATAAAGGCATTCAAAACTAGAGCTTTGTGATCCCTTCAGTCAGCTGACTAAATTTCAGAGACAAAAGTAAATTTCTTTTCTATATGTCTTGGAGATAACTCTAGCATTTCAGTAAATGAGACATAGAATCATAGAATCATAGTATCAGATGGATTGGAAAGGATCTCTGAGATCATCAAGTCCAACCCTTGATCCACTACCACTGCAGTTACTAGACCATGGCACTCAGTGCCACATCCAGTCTCTTCTTAAATACCTCCAGGGATGGAGAATCCACCACCTCCCTGGGCAGCCCATCCAATACCTGATTACTCTCTCTGTAAAGAATTTCTTTCTAATATCTAACCTAAACCTCCTCTGGCAGAGCTTGAGACCATGCCCTCTTGTCTTACTGATAGTTTCCTGGGAGAAGAGACCAATCCCCACCTGGCTACAACCTCCTCTCAGGTAGTTGTGGAGAGTGATGAGGTCTCCCCTGAGCCTTCTCTTCTCCAGGCTAAACAACCCCAGCTCCCTCAGCCCCTCCTCCTTCACCAGCCTCATTGCTCTTCTCTGCACCTGCTCCAGCACATCAATATCCTTCCTGAACTGAGGGGCCCAGAACTGGACACAGCACTCCAGATGTGGCCTCACCAGTGCTGAGTACAGGGGAAGAATCACATCATTGATGTTAAAGTGATGGAGTGTATCCCCTGAAGTACATCAAGTGGCTGACCTGGGCAGGAGCTGTGTCTGCTTAGGAATTCCTGAAAGGGCCTTTTGAAAACTCCTGTGGACCTGTTCAAGACTTCAACACAACTAGGAGGGAGGAAAATAAAAAAGCTGCCTCTTAGATATTTATCTTGATCCTCAGAATAAATACAAACCAACCCTCCAGACTTTTACTTGATCCCATATGAAAACTCAGGACAATCAATAATTATTCATGGCACCGTGCAGCCATACTGCATCAGTACAGGCTCCCAATGATCTGTAACAGTAAAAACAGGATTTTTGAACAATCCACCCATTATTAGTGCCTAAAATAGCAGAGTTGGATCCCCAGAATAGGTTATGCTCAGAAAAGCAAAGGAACCCTGCCTGAAAGCTTTCCCTTTTTCTTGTTCAGCACTAACTCACCTATGCGAGATCTTGCAGCTACCGAAAAGAGAATGAAGCAAATAAAAAGCTGATTTCACAAATTGAAATGCATAAGAAAGCATCTGAAAGGACACAAAACAACAAAATTACAGTTGTACAGCAGGCATAAAAGAAGCAATTTTTGTTAGAGAGCAGTCCACATTTATAGACTGGAAACAGGCAGAGACGTACCGCCCGGGGAGGGGTCCAGCTCACAAACAGCCTCACAGGCAGCATACATAAAACACAGGGTAATATTTTTGCACAGTGTGTTGTAGTGAAGTGAGAGTCATAAACATCCCAGAAACAAAGCTGGAAGGCATCTCAAGAAGTCATTTATTCCACACTTTTAATGTGAGGCAGGCTAAATACAGCTGAGTGTATATATTCAATCTGTTCTTAAAAAGTTTTAATAAAGGTCAAGCCATGGATAATACATGGAGAGGAAGGGAAGGAAATTAATTCAAAATACACTACCAGCCTTTCAAATGGCTGCATTCCCCAAGCTCACCTATGTCTTCTCTGCAAAGATGTTTTATTGAAGCAATAAACTGTAAACAATAAACAATATATCTGTTGTCAATTACAATCAGAAGTACTGGGTGTTGGGATCAGACGCCCAGTGCTAATGCTGGGTACCCTTATTTTGTCCAGAATAATCAGAAAAGGATGAGAAAGAAGTGGGAAGTGGCCCCTTTGAAAAAGAAATCTGTTGCTAATGACACAAGAACAAGAGAAATATCTCAGTACATCAGTGAGTGAGCAACTGGATCCTAGATGCTTTTCAGTGCATCCAGGAAATTCGAAGAGTCACAGGCCACGGCACTGAGCAGACACTAATCAGGAGTTATGATCCTGAAGTCAGCCTCAGTGAAGTCAAGATGTTCTCACATCATTCAGGTTTAATGCAAAAGTTATTTTTGTTTGTTATTGTTTCTTAAAGCCCAAGGTATAGAAGGCTCTTCCCAAATTTTGTGAAGGTATGATCCAAGACACACATGCAATACAATCAATATTTAGCAGCACCCACGGCTTATGAGAGGAAAATATTAAAGAGAAAAGAAGTGAAAGAAATGTTCAACAGTAAAAACAGGTGCTTACTAAATAAGCCCTAACTGATCCAGGGACTTCTGGCCTAAATATCATGGTGTACTTATTCCTTTCTGTAATTTCAGACATTTCAGAAGGCTGAAAATGGCTGAAAATGAAGACAGAGCAAGAAAGGACTGGGTGGTTTACCAAGGGTCAGTTCTAGCATACCCCCGGGAGTCAATCAACAGAACATGAAAGAAAAAATACCTGGAAGGAGTGCATAACCTGCCTATGTGTCTGCTGAAGCAGTCAGAAGCTCACGATGATTATGGGCTACAGTGAGATAAATTGGTGCTGATGTTCGTGCCAAACCACAGACACCACACTCAATTTGTTAGGGAATAACCCCAGGTCTTTCCAGCAAAATATTCACTCCTTCCATATCCTGTCAGTGAGGAATATGGAAAAATTTCCCTCTAATGGGGGAGCGCCGTGTCCTGAAACAAGCCTGGGAAACCATAGCTTGTCCTTCGTGCATGAAAGTACTGGACAATTAGAAACTCAGCTGAACCATGCAGATTGTCTGCTGATGAGGGTAGACACTTATTAAAAAAGCGTGGAGGAATTTATTCTTTGTAGTTTACAGCTGTTGCCATTTCAGCCACAAGGCCAAGTTTACATCCATGACAGCTGATAATCACAGCACGTTACAAAAGAGATCCAGACTGATAATTACATGACCATTTTCCACCTTTCTGAGGGAGTTTTTTGTTCCTTCTATTTCAGATGATTTGTTTGGTACCCTAGAAAGATGGAATCTCTTGTTATTCCCCAAGATGGGATAGCTGGGACAGGAGGAGTGTCTTGGAGCAGTTCCTGTCCCCTCTGGATGGAGGCCAAGCTGTTTTCAGCCTGAGAGGGATTGCTAGTCTCTCCTTTTCATAATGTCTTTCTCCCTCCACACTCCTCATAAAAGTACTTCCACAAAAAAATGTACCTCCCTCACAGAGAGGAGTAGGGATGGGGCTCAAACAGAGATGAAAATGCACATTAGTCTTCATGTGTTTTTTTGTTCTTTTTTTTTTTTTTCTAGTTACCTGACAAGATCCAGCAAAGACTCCGGAGATGTGTTTTTCTTGTTACCTGGATAAAAAGAACACGCTCTTTAGACACTGCAATGACACTCTGATGTCACACGTTTAATACAGTCCATTGGGCAAATGAAGATAGTCTTCCATTACCTTGATGTGATATCCTCGATTAAGCTGAGCTGCTGCCTGTTTCGAGTTCACCTCAGAGCTGGGTGATCTCTTCGCCGCTGTTCCAAAATCAGTGAAGCAAGACAAAGACCAGCCAAGACCAAACCTTAACACTGCCACATGGCCCCGGTTCAAATCTTCATAATAAAACCTTGTAGGAAACATCCCTGAACATGCAGATTGCCTACTCTGATCAGAAGAGCACAAGTGTTGGGGCAGGCGCCACTTGTCATGCTGCATGACTCTGAAGTTGATGTCCTAAGGTCATCTGTATATGTGATGGACAAGGAGCAGGCTATTGCATGTTTAGCTGGATAGAGCGTGGTGTGATAGATACCCTGCAATAATTTTCATAGTGTGCATTGGCCTGGTAACTGTTTATTGCACAAATATTTTGGTTAAGTTTAATAGCAGACTGTAAGGAAAACAGTCAGAAAGGAAGAAAAACGGCTTGAACTCAGCCAGCCCTGAAGTTAACACAGGACAATGGGAAAGTCATGGGCTCGCAGGAGTCTGGTTCAGCTTCCTGCAGGGCCTACTGAACTGGCTGGGAAAAACAGAGCCAAAAGTCTGACAAGCGAGAAGCACAAATGAACTCTGGCTGCATCAGCAGGACTCTCTTTTCAGAGCCAGGGAGATCTTGGGGAGCTGTTCAGGGGCACCAGACCGAGACTCAGGCACTCACTGTATTGTCTGCAGAAGCAGACACCTGCCTCAGTTGCCAGAGGGGCAGAGCTTTGGATAACTTGGAGAATGGGGAAGAACTGCTCATTTTGTAAATGCTTTTTTGGAAAAGGAAACAATACTATAGTTTCAAGAAAGTGGTTTTGACATTTTGTGGGCATCATTTGTCACACTATCCTTGAGGGAAAGTCCACAGGCATCCAAACATGGTTTTTGGTGAAACCTTTCCTCCTTGTACTGAAGCCCCAGGCAACTCAAGGAGAGTCAAGACCCAGACTCTTGAAATCTCCCCCAGCTGGCGAAAGCTCAATGACCAAGACGAGGCCAAGACCCAGTTTCTAGTAACGAACTCTGATGGGACTATGGATGTGAGCCCCACAGCCCCATTGCTCCAGGATCACCCTGGTCAGACACCAGCAGTTGCCTGCTCCATATTTCTCATGCCAAGGAGATCCTCAGACAGTGCCTGACACCTGAGCCAAGCTGTTTTCTTCTCCTGCTGGCCTTGCAGTCCATCAGAGTCCTGACACCAGAGGGGCAGAAGTAGCCCTGCAATCAACCTGAGTGCTTGAACAGACACAATGAGGCAAGCTCGCACCAGGAGAAAGCACCGAATACTGGTACTGAGAATGGTAGAGCCCTTTGCCAGGACCTAGTATCCTTTGCTCTGCAGCAAGTAAGTAAGCTAGGCTTGTTTAAGTCACCTGAAATCATGTTAATCTGTTAGCATATTAGTGATTCTGCATTACATTTGCAGAGGAGAATGTGCCAGGCCTGCTCAGCTCCTGCCCTCCAGTTCCAGGGCACTAACAAGAAGTACTAATGCACGTCCCCTGCATGATCATCTGAGTGTATCCACACAGCATTGCTTTTCCATGCTGCATTTCAAGGACTAGCAGTTCTCCTCTTCCAAAACCAAACTGCTTATTTAGATGAAATTTCATCAAGACTCCTGTGGGCATTATAGATGCGCATCAGTAAGAAAGGACACAGCCCTTGCTGGACAACAGCAAACACTCACTGGCTTATGTATATGACAACAAGTGACTGCTAGGTCATATGTAATTTACCCTTACCACACTGACCATAATTCTATCTAACCAGAAGAAAACATTGCATGATGGGGAAAACAGGCAGACCACAAACTAAGTATATACCACAAAATCCAGTACAGCATGTTGAGTAAGCAGATGTCACAGGAAGGAAAGTACAATATAAGGTAGGTACTGAAAGCCTTCAACTGACATCTGCTCTTCTTTATTTCTGTCTAAAGATCTCTAATACCTGGCTTCATGATCTTATTTTTTATTCTTTCCAAGGTAAAATGGAAAGCTTTTATCTGCAATTCTCTGAAAGATGTTTTTCCCCTGTTCAGAAAAACAGGTACTGCTTGTTACAGATGAATTAATGTTCATCTGATAGATGATTTCTGGCCAACCAACCATTGACACTGGTGGGTTACTTTAGAGAAGTTCTATATATGACCATAAAGAAAATTACTTTTAGCTGGAATCAGTAGCAGAAACAAAAGGTTTGTCAACCTTACATAGCCTGAGCAGCACCTTGTCCCTTAGCAGGGAGCTAGTCTCGAAACGCAACACTAATAAAGGAAGAACTGGCCCATAAGAGCACCAATCTTTTCTGTCCACAATCGCTCATAGAAACTACAGCTTAAAATCTCAGCAGGGAGCTGAATGTCAAGTACCTCATGCTTTGGAAGCACAAACTTGAGAAATATTACAGGGACTCAATTTTAAGGAGTCTTCTAAGAATCAGGCTTTGTTTTGGGCATCATAAGCTGTTCAGCATCACCAGCCAGATGCTCAGATCTTGGGCAGAAAGTACATCGTCCCATAAGCAATATGTACTTCTTCACAATAGGAACCCAATCTGCTGTTTGTAATGCTTGGCATTCTAACCTCAAGTAAATACACCAAGTAATCTGCAGGATATGTCTCTGAGCATGTTTACATGGTAATAATGATGTTAAAGTAGAACAGCCATATGATTTATTATGCCCTGTGAAATAAAGCAAAGCCAATCTCTTCCCACCACGGGAAGTACCATCACAGTAGAAAATGGAAACAAGAAAAAATTAAATACCACCCAGGCCTGGCTTAAACATGCAAACTTTCTAATAAAATATCAGAACCAGATGCTGCTAAAGATGAGTGATAATTAAAGAAGATAAATTAAAGAAATGTTTTTCCAGGGAATGACTCTACTGCACACAAATTGTTTCAGCATGGGGGAAAATATATAATAAAATTACTGCTGCTGCCTGTTTTCAAAAGTTTCCATTAATAAGTGAAGGCAGGTTCCCTGCTAAATTCCCTTATATCCAGGCTCCCTCTTTGCCTCTGTTGGTTTAATCTCAGTGTGGTTTAGCAGAGTGAGCAGAGGACTGAGCGCCAAGAACTCAGTTCCAACACTGACTCACTGTGTGGGCTCCCTTATGTCATGCTCCGGGCAGGTCAGCCCTGAAAAGCATATCTCTCAAAATGGTCCTGAGGGGTCTGGAGCCTGACGATCTCCCCACTCTTGTGTCAGATGTGCACCAGTTCACCAGAGGTTTTCCTCTGACTGCCAGCCCAGCAAACTGATCTCCAGCTAGGATGGTGTAATGTGATTTTTTTTTTCTTTGAGCTGGTGTCTCATTGCAAGAAATGAGTACACTAGAAGCCAAATCATGCAGGCACCTGTGCAAACTCACGGCAGGAAACATGGCTGGAGCACTGCAGATAGAGGGTGGATTGAGCAGACCCACTAAGACCACCCTGGAGCTTTATGTGCCTGTGTATAAACTCATCTTAGTCCAGGTTGTTGTTAAGTTTCATCTTGGCTAAACACAAGATGGTGTTTAAGCTCCTCAAAGACTTTTAATTTCTTTAGATTTCTCACATGCAGCAAAGTGCCTATCTAATTGCCAAAGGCATTTTTGTAGCAAATAAAATAACGTGCTGCACCAGGAGAGGAAAAGAATAAAATGAAACCATGTAAATACATGGCCTAGTTCCCTTTTAACCACATGTTCCCCAGGCTCATAACCTCTGCAGAAGCCTGTGAGGAATAACGCGGTTTGCAGTGTGCCTGCAAGGTCAACAAATCTGGCCTGTTTCAGGCTGAACAAGGGCTCAGACACAGGCTCAGGTTCCCCTTGCTCACCGAGCGTCTGTGTGAGCAACGCTTTGCTTCGCACATGGCGAGCAGGGGCAGCGCGGCTTCAGCCCACCTCGTGCGGGTTTGTGTCCCCGGGCTCTGCTTCCCCTTCCCGAGGCACTGAGAGGACACCCACGGTGGTTCACCGCAGTTCGACCGCCTCTCACAAAATCAGGGTAACACAGCTGCGTGTCTTGTATGCGACCGTGGACGCAAAGGGAGCACCATGAAGGCCACCGGGCTCACAGCTCTTTCTCCTGGATAGCAAAGTCAAACGGAGTGGATGAACACACACAGAGTCAAGAACAGCGACAGGCCTCCCGAGCACGCAAGCTCCTAGCTATTTGCAGATGTTTTAGCTCAGTTTGGGAATTTATCCTCGATTTGAGACTCTGTGCGAGTTAAATCCGTCCACAGGCCATTCTGCTGGCCCCAGCCATGCGGCGAGGCCAGCTGCACTCTGCACCTTTTCCACCCCGCCTCCGAGGAGGGAGGCTGCTGCTGCTGCGCTGTGCAGGCACAGCGGGACAAGGGCTGTGGATGACAGTAGCTAGGGCTGATTCCAGAACAGTAACAGGCATGATCTGCAGGCCACACCCAGAGACAGAAGAGCAGTGCTGATCGCAGCTCTCCTTTAGTCCTTTAAAAGGTACATTTATTAAGACCCTCTACCCACTGCAGACCTTTGAACTTTAAATAAGAATTTGGTTGGTTATGCATCTCACGGGGAGACTGGTGATCTCTCCTCGATCTCTGCTTCAGTCCTCATGCTACCAATGCTGCAGGGCATCTGCCCCCACATCATGCTTCTCACCAGCTGGACAGACTTTCCTGGACACACTGGATACAAGATTCAGCGGAGAAGGGAAGGGGAAGGGGAAGAGGAAGGGGAAGGGGTCATGAAACTGGGTGTGTAATTTATATATGAGGGAAAGTTTAAACCAGTGTGATTGGCAAGAATACAATGTTACTAAAAGCCACAGACATGCTAATTGGTGAGTCATTTAAGTAAACCCTATTGATCTTGTAAGTTTGCCAGTTTTCAATTTTCACTTTTGCTTGAAAACAGTTCAGAAAATAGGACTTAACCAGAAACTCATGATCAGTGATTTTTCATCCAATTTTTTAGCAAATGCAGCTTCTGTATCTTGAGGGGTGCTTTTGTTTGACTAAGGGGAGAGACACAGAGAGCTTCCCTTGACTCACCTAAGACTCCCCCAGACAGAGTTGGAGCAGGCCAGGTCCTATATGCTTTCCATATTTACATTATTTCCATATTTCCATTACAGCTGCAAACCAAAATGTTCTTTTCAACCACGGTCTTCGCTGCCAGCAACCAGTCTTAGGTGTATGACAAATAACCACCAGAGGCCTGTGATACCTCAGCCACGCCACGGCAGAGATGGGGGATTCTAAATGGTCAACCCTGACTCAGCTTGATTTGTGCAGTTCTCACAGCCATGCCCAGCTGCTCAGAAATTTGACTGACATTGTCAGCTTGCTGACAGTAAAGGAATATGACTGTTGTCTAATGATTCAAAAACAAGTTTATTTCAACAATTCATGTAAAGGAACAAAAAAAAGAAAGCTTTTATCCCATTATCCCATTTATCCTTTGTTATTTGGGCTGTAGTGAAGGCAAATTTGATAGAGTAGCCAAATCAGGTATCCCTGGCCATCCACTCAGCACCCCTGCCATAGGTTAAGAAGGTTTTGTCCTCCCTGAAAGAAGCACCATTGTCTGCTGGCCAATCCTCAGCTGCCGCGATAGAGTGATGGGCTCCTCCCCCTCAGAGAGAGCATCAGTAAGCAGGCACAGGCGTTCCACATTCTTAAGCAAAATATTTACTTTACAAGCGCTGAAATAAAATTTGGAAAAGTGAAGAATAATATTTATTTTAATGATGTTAAATTGCATTAAAGTCGAAAGTGAAAATTAGATGCATGCACATACACCGAAGGCATTATTCACTAATCACAGGAACATAAAAGAACTGGAAAATACCCTCCTTCACTGCCACTAGGAAAGCTGATCTGGAATAAATTACAGGCAAAATGTATAATTAAGCAAGCTATTATTATCCAGTGTCTTAGCAGATGCTGACCTCGTTTATGGTGACTGGGATAAGAATTCAAGTGAGATTTGATTTCATAGCTGTGTCCACGATGCCTTGGACCTGTTGCACTGCCCCAGAAATTCCCAGCATGTTAGCACCGGTATCTAAGTGTGGTGCTCATGGATTCCTGTCCTCCTCAGCTGCTGACTGGGGAACTTTTCTTTAGCTTCTTGGAAAAGAGAAATGGTTTCACTGATCTGTCAGCCAGGCTGCATACTTAAACCTGTGTTTAATTACTTTGAAGAAGCTTTAATATTCTCCCAGTACAAGGAGGGGGGACCTTCCACTGCAGTACTATTCTCTTGGGTTTTATTTTTTGCAGGTGTAGGCTTGTGGCTTAGTTACTGAAACAATAATTCCGTTGAAAATATCCTTGGCATGAGAGATGAGCTGCCAAAGTGTTATGGGCACAGTAATTTGTACATAGAAATGAGGATCCAGGGAACAACATGAACATCAGTGTCCGGAGGGGCTTATGATTAAAACATTATGCTGAGCTTTTATGATTTCTACAGCTAATTAGCAAGATTTATAAGCATCTAACAAAAACCAAGGCTGAACACAGTAATGATCCTTATTTTCCACTTGAAGCAGAAAACTACTGGGTTGTAAAATAGCAGGGAAAGGAAGAGGAAAAACACCCTTATCTTTTCATTTGCCCACAATTTAGACTAATTGCTTCTCTCTTTTCCATAGGATGAGTGGATGTCTCTCAGGTGGCAAGAATGAAGTCTGTGACTTATTCACATTGATGGCAAAACCTTGTTGATTTAACAGAGAAAAGGTTTCCTGCTGTTTTGTTATGGTTTCAGACTAGCACTGGTTTTTGTTTTCCAGCAGTGTGCTGGTGGAATGCGAGGTGTCTGAAAAAGCCACTTCCACCAATATATACTTGGTTGATTCTGTTCCCCTGAGGTGGAAAAGGAAAAGGAGGAGGGGGGGTGGGGGGAAGAAGAAATACTAAGTTAGTTTGTAGAGCAATAAAGGGCTTAGTCTGCAGCCGTAGACTGCGAGGGCCTCCGCTGCTCCCAGGAGGGCTTCTGGCCAGCAGTGCCTGCGTGACCTGCCTGGGGAGTTCACGGTGTGCAGGGAGGGGGTGTGTGTGACCCCAGCCCTTCCCCGGCAATTTTTGCATTTTCAGAAGCCCAAACATCCTCAGGTAGTCACAGACTGAAAACCCCTGGCCAGCACTGTTAAAACTCATCTATTTTGCCTGAACAAACCTTTCAGCCAGAAAAGGAGACACGCTCCAGAAAACTTGATTGCATGGACATCTCCTTGCATAGGATGAGCCTTGTCAAAGTGAGAGGAAAAACAATGATCGTTACTGAAGCCAGTGGCAAAGGAATTGTTCCAATACAGACCCACAACTGTCACTAAAGTGGCACCTTGGCCAGAGGTGCTTCAGACCATGGGAATGTCATATTGGCACTTCCTAGGGCAAAATGTCCAGTGACAGAAACATCAGCAGAGCTTGACATCACCACATAAAGTGTGTATGGGTACAAAGCCCTCAAAACAAGGCTGTATGTGAAAGGATCTCACCCTGCTGTAAACTGGAAAGTGGAAAAAAGGCCTGGCTTGGGCAGCATTGCCGGGATGCCAGCAGAGTTTGCACTAGTACCTGTAGCAGTGGGAGGGAAGTAGGGCAGGGGGCACCTTGTCACAGGCAGCCTCCTGCATTCTTCATCCTCCAGCACAGGGAGCAGAGTCCTCCCAGCCTCCTTTACAGGTGTGCAGGGAAATGGGGAAGTGACAGGCTGCTGGGGCTCTCCTCCCAGGCATGTGTGCTCCAGATGGGCCAGGAGTGAAAGCCAGCCAATACGGAATATTATTTATAATAACAATAATAACAATATTAATAACATAAGAACATCTGGTAGCATTTTTTTTCCATCTACCATTTGGCTGGAGGCAGAGCATCCGGGTGACATGACAATCAGTATTTCTGTTTTCAATTTAGCCCCAGCTCAGCTGCTGCAGTGACTCAGAGACAGGCGCTTCCAGGGACATGTCCCTGGCTCCCGGCTCGGCTGGTCCCGCAGGTGTCCCACCACCAACGGCAGAAGCACCTAAGATCATCCATGCTTGGGTTTCCTTTACTGGCTGTTTCATAGGAGATTGCAAGGGGGTTTTTACGCTTCCATGGCTCCTTTCCATCCTATCCTGTGAGGAAGTTACCCAACTGCAACGGTGTGTGGTTTCAGACAGAAAACAAAAGCTAGCTGCTTTGAAATCAAACCAGAAACAAATCAAACCAGAAACAGCCTTATTACACATTTCACGCTGTTGAAAGTATATTGGACTAAATACCTATTTAAAATATTTTGGTATTGTTTTGAATTCTAAGGCTTTCAAATTTGTCCAGTAAATATATCACTTCCACCTACAAAGATTTCAGTTTTGACATGCAACTAACATCGAGCCTAAAAAATTAATGCTGTGGTTAAGAAGAGTCCTCTAGCTTTTCTTCCTAATTATACTGACAGAAACCTAAAAGCAAAATTACCATGGAAGCTGCAGATGTTGGTCCTAAAGTGTATACAGATAGTTGCATTAGGAATATCCATCCTGCTCATCATTAGTTTCTCCCAGCAAGTTCTAGGCTGTGGAGTTGATTTCTTTGGGATCTTGTGCCATGGGTGGATTTCTCAGTCGTGGAACAGGGTTTCACTTCAAAGCAGTTGAAGCACACAGACTCTCATCTGCTATAAATTTATACATGATGACAAACTTAAAAGGTGCACTATTAAAACTTCATGTTCAAGAATAATGTTCATTTAAGTATTTGAGCATTCTCTCTGAAGTCATTAAAGACTGAGATTTATGTAAAGCAAATGAAGTGTTCCCCTTATGCCTTCAGAGGCACGTATCCTGTTCCTGTCCTTCGGGTCAGCCAGCTCTGCACATACACTCAAGGACAAAATATGCCTCAACACTCACTATGTTATCAAATTTGCATATGAAGTAGCAAAAAACTGCTGATAAACAGAAAATCCAGACTTTGGCTCAGCACTTGTCCAGTTATTAAAATCAGTTGCTTTAGATGGCATCTGAAATGAATCCATTTCTTCTAATGCACTTTATACACTACTCTGTGAATAATAGGCTAGATTAAATCTAATTATGCAGCTTGACCTCCTAGTTTATGCAGCTGAATTTAAAGGGCAATGCAAGACTTCTCCAATCATCTTTGCTCTAGTGCCATGATTCTTAAAATCCATGAGATGAAAATTTCAACAATGCAGCACTATTTGTAACAGACAAAAGCCAGGAATTTGGGTTAATTCTACCTCCAGCCTTATTTTAATCCCCACATAGATTCCCTGTTGTCACAAATATTATTAGCATAGGAAATCTGCTGACTGCTTAAGTTTGAGGAATTCCAATAATGAAGGAATTTCCATATCCTTAAATCTCATACAATTTCTAAAGCAGACTCTCTTCTAATGTATATTGTAAAGCTCCCCTGGTTGGTTCAACACTCGGTGACAGTAGCCAGGAGCCTGGAGCTCTGGCATACAAAGGGCCACACTTCCATCTCTTGGCCTGGAAAAGCAGTCGCTCTCTTTCCTTTTGGGGATGCTTGTGATGCCACCAAAGTGGAGCCCCAACATTTGCCTTTTTTCGGGATCTCATGGCTGGCCCCGAGTGCAGTGATTACATTACGGGGCAGAACACAAACAGACTAGAAATTTGGCCACTGAGCAGCCAGAAGAAATGGAGAAGCAGCAGAGTGGAAATGAGCAGACTTGGGAAAAGGAAACTGGGAAGGAACAAAGAGAGAGCTGTAATCAGAAATCATCTGAAGCAATGCTGTTAATACATTATGCATAACAATGTCCTTGATGACAGTCCAGGACTCTCAGCTTGGGCCAGGGAACTGTCAGCTAGAAAGGAGTAAGTTGTTACATATGTTCATGCTATTAATAGTGACAATGCTCAGTAAATCTTACCTTGTGTGCTGTAAACAAGTTTTTATTCTGTGGCTCAGGACAAGTCCTTCCAAATCGAGAATTTATCTGTCTCCCAGCTACACAGACCAGAGGTCCAACTTTGCAGGCAGAACTGAAACACCATGATACTGAGCACTGTGCTGGGTGCATCCATTTTTAGCACAAATAGGTATGATTCATCTTCCTCTTGCAAGATGTTAATCTTCTCTGTTCAGTTTCTCCTCCCCTTCCCACATTATACCGCTCCAAAACAAAGTCTTCCCTCTCTTCTGTAGGGCATTCCCTCTCATACAAACTCTTTTGCCTCACGTGAACTCAAGTATTTGTGACAGTCACCTGGGAGGGGGACAAGTGGATTCCTACCTTTGTCTGAAAGATTTGGCGCAGCAGGAGGGTGGGAATTACATCTCCACAGTCTCTAGAGAGATCTTTCAGCCTGGAGAGACAGCCTTACCTCTTCCAGTGCTTCCTCCGACTGTGATAATTAAATCCTTGAACACAAAGATGGCAGCTTCAATGGGGAGACTGAAGTCCACAATTACAAAGGTTTCTAAACCCCTTTCTCCTACAAGGCATGTTAAAGAGCCCTGGTTCTCCTTGGCAAAGGGGGATGTGTGTGTGTGTGTCTATGTCTGTGTCTGTGTCTTGTGTTCAAACTGTGTGTCCCACAGACTGGGTACAGGTAGAGCTGGAACTGGAACTGAAAGAGGATAGACTTAGACTAGATATGAAGCAGAAATTATTTACTGTGAGGTTGGTGAGACACTAGAATAGGTTGCTCAGAGAACCTGTAAATGGAAGTGTTCAAGTGTTCAAGATCAGGTTGGATGGAGCTTTGAGCAACCTGGTCCAAATGAAGGTGTTCCTGCCCATGGCAGGGGGCTTAGCACAAGATGACCTTCAAGGTCTCTTCAACCCAAACCACTCTGTGATTTTAAGAAATACCTTCTCAGTCCTTCATGGTGTGCCTTACTTTATCATCAGAGGGAAGCAAAGAGTCAGCTAGTCTTTGAATACCGATGCAGAGGATACTTCAAGTTATTTTTGTTGGTTTATGCCTTTTTTCCAATGGTTGCCTTTGAGCATCACTCACAGACAAGACACTTTCCTCTCCTTCCAGGCCAAGAAAAGAAAAATCTCTTTCACCAAAAAGGTCTGGAGGAGAACAGACACAGTCTACCCAGCAATTAAACTGGGAGTTTCCAAGAACTTCCAAGATCTTCCAAGCATCAATACCCGCAAATTTGGTTCAACATTCAGACTTGTTCTTCAGCAAAGAAAAAATGTTGACTAGATTTACCTTTGATTTCCAAATTTAATTTATGGGCTCCCTGAGCCCTGAAATCTTTGGCACTTCCATCTATGTAATTCTGAGTACTTTGGCCATGGGACCATGGATTACTCTGTATTCTCAAAGAAGATGCGTCCGGAAGCAAACTTCCCTTCTGACATCAGGTTAGTGCTGCCATTAGTCAGCTCTGGGCTCATGCTGTGCGGGAAGGAAGAGAAATATTTCCTGGATTCATAAAGAAAGGGCCCTGGAGTGGTCAGTAAATGGGAGAAGAAGTGAAGATGACTAGTGTTGTACTGATTGCTGTCAGCAAGCAACTCAGAGCACAGCCCCTTCCAAATGCTTTTTAAATTAAAACAAAAGACTAAGGAACAGGAGAAGCCATCCAGCCCAGTAAATCAGGATGGACAGTCCATCTCTACACTGCGTAAATGAGCTGGTCCAGTTCCTACCGCAAAATAGCAGAAGCTGGAGGGCTAAGCCCACTTAACTTCAACCACCTTTTTGCTAATGTGGGACCTTAAACCACACATTTTGGGGGATCAAGAAACAAGAGTGCTACTGGCTGCATTACAATGAGCAAAATAAGCAGCAAAGTACTGCGTGTGGGTAATAAAAATAATAGCCGGTGGGAAACATGAGGAATCACTTAAATGATGCAAGAGAAACGATATACATCTGAGTATATTTTTTCATAGGCAAACAGATGAAAACTGGTCCTCCAGCAAAGCTGGGGTACAGCCAGGGACTTAGATGTTGCAATGTTTTAATTTGCAGATTTCCTGTTGCCTAGCAGACTCCTCAGCCAGGAATTAGACAGTCAAGATATAATTCCCAGGGAGAATTAGGTGCCTTAAAATAGTATTCCTAGAAACCAGCACACTGATCATGAAGTTATTTACACTGCCCTGGAGAAACCACAGCAGAAGAGAATGGGACCACAGTCAGAGACAGCAAAAATATCTCTGCTCAGTCTGAATCTCCTCCTGAAGAAAGGTTTTCACGCCCAGGTAACTCTTTGTCATAGAAGGATACTTTGTTCTTTTTTTCACCTCCCATTGCCTCCAATATCTCAGTAGCTAGATCATCCTCCACAAAGAAGGGAAACTTGCTTCAAACCTCCACATGCAGCCTGATCTGCAGCAAGGATTTGACGCTTACTGGTGCACATTCCATGCGAGCACTCACATCACAGAAGGGTCACTCTGACTATGCAAAAAGAAGCGGCTTCAACAGAAGAGACCAAGAAAGGCTCACTTTAAAACACCAGCAAGCTGAATGCCAACAGAGGGTATCAGAGAATGGCATTCAAAACTAACTAGAGAGTGTGTGTTTGAAGAAATACCCCACTTCCCACGTCAGCCTTCCACTTGGGGGATTCTTCTCTTGTACTCCACTCTGGTGAGGCCCCACCTGGAGTGCTGTGTCCAGCTCTCAGGGCCCCAGCATGAGGAAGAAGGTCACCTGTTGGAGCAAGTCCAGAGGAGGCCTACAAAGATGCCCAGAGGGTGGAGCACCTCTCCTTTGAATCAGGGCTGTTCAGCCTACAGAAGATTCCTGGGAGACATTACAGCAGCCTTCCAGTACCTGAAGGGCACCTACAAGAGAGCTGGAGAGGTACTTTTCACTAGGGCATGTAGTGATGGGGCAAGGGTGAATAGCCTCAAACTGAGGATATGTTTAGACTAGATTCTTTACTGGGAGGATGGTGAGACACTGGAACGGGTTTCCCAGAGAAGTGGTGGATGCCCCATCCCTGGAAGTGTTCAAGGTCAGGTTGAATGGGGCTTTGAGCAACTTGGTCTAATGGAAGGTGTCCCTGCACATAGCGGGGGGTTGCAACTGCATGATCTTTAAGGTCCCTTCCAACTCAAACCATTCTATCATTCTATGAATACACCCTCAAAAGCCTAATTTATGTCTGCTTGCAAAATCAAGACCCAGTTTGAGGATAAGCATGAAGGCAAACATGCAGCTAGGATGGGGGAAGATGTGCTCCATTTGAGGAGTTGCTCTGCAAGAACTCGGAGATAAGTGGGGCTCTGAAAAGACTGGCCACACCGAGGCTGCAGCTTCTGTAAGCATGCCAACAGACAGCATAGCATTTGAAGTGTGCCTAGAAATCAGACCTTAGGTGCCCTGAGACATTCACCCCCCTGATACTAACACACCAATCCCATAGCTGCCTATATTACTCAGAGGAATGTGCAGATCCAAATAAACTTCATAAAAGCTTAATGAGGAATTTTCACAGACAGTTCTTTGTCAGCATTTTCTCACCCCTGTATTAGACATGGAAAACTGACAGTGAGACTTGTTATCTTCCCTTGTGTTTGCTACCTAGTGAATGAAGTCTCCGCTCTCCCTAGGGAAGAGAAGCACAGCCATGTATTTCCTTTGTATCAGAACTCTGCCAGAAACTTTCTCCTTATGCTCTCTTATTAAGTGTACAAGAGTAATACTTACGTGAAATCACCTGAGAGATACATCCAAGAAACAACCATCCCAAAGACTATTTATGTGCTTTTATCTAGCTAACAGTAAAATGTTTCTGCGTAGGCAGAATCTATTTAGGTAATGTAACTCGGACAGCTGTATACTGCTTGCAAGCTGATTTCAGTTGGTCTGCAGACCTTAAGGGGTTGAAGAAACCTGCTTTAAAATAATTAAAATATACTTCTTATTGCCCAATTTAGAATAATCTTGACAGTCTAACCTTAGAAAAACATTTTGAAATTGTCACTAATTATACATGCTTTAGACTTGTATTGGGGATTTTTTAAAATTTAAGATAAAAGTGCACTAAGTAATTTTCAATGCTGCATCACTCCCAGTCTCAGACTCAGTAGATTTCTGCCTCTGGGCTGCCAGTGAAACTTTCTTTCTATAGGCAAGTAATTTTCATTAGTGCTTTATTTAACTCTTTAAGACAGGCTTCCCTACTAGATAACCAATTTGAAACCACAGGAAAGCAAACTGCAAACCTCTTTGCCCAGAATGACTGCAAACATGCAAGCAAACATGCACTCAGCAAACAAAACAACCTTTAAATTTATGAAGGATGGATGCCAATACCCATCATGTTTTCTGCTAAGTGAATATCCTAGACTGAAAGGGTTGAGATAAGTAGGACTCAAACAATGCTGGTGATGTAGACATTTGGTTTACCAGTTAATGCAATGTGCTTCAGAACAACCTACTGGAACTGGTATGAGTAAAAAAGAATAAAAAAACAGATCATTTTTCTGACCATACAAGACCATCTCCCACCTCTCAACAGTACCCCAGACTACTCCCTTGCTATACTTAAGGTTATGTGGGATATTATTAGTGGCAAAACTCTGTTGAATAAACAGGACCTATTTTAGCAATCAGACGGACAAAACAATAGCAAATAGACCACAGAAACAATAATCCTGTGCTGGCAGAGATGGACACTGGATGATCTAATTGACCTTCTCCATTTGAACCTTGTCATCTATCACTGGCTATGGGCTGCAGAAGAATGAAAAATGTGTAAAATGAAAACAGGTTTAACAATGGAAAAAGAAAACACAAATGCAAATGCAGAGTGAATATGATTGCTCAAGATGCAAATTATAACCAGACCCAGAGACAGTTTAAGAAATGATGAGTATACTCAAGAGTGCCAGGCTCCAAATAGTAGGTTACTGTAATGCCTCCTTTTTAACCCCACTCAGACAATGAGCCAGCAGTAAACTTCATTTGCAGGATTTGGCTCTCCCCGTGTTCAGGATGTAGGTAGAAATGCACACTCAAAGGTCCAGTTTTACTTCTAGATCTACAGTACTTTAGAGGCAACAACCTAGATTTCATTTTTCAATAGGAAGAGTCACAGAAAGTAGCTCATTTCATCCGAGGCAGCTGAAGGTTGGGTAAAATCTGTGTGGAAAATGGTATAACTAACAGATCCTCTCTGAACACAGCTCTATAAACCCTGATTTCCCAGAGTCTATACTAGAAGCTATGTGAATGCTAGTCCTACCATTAGCTGAAAAAGCATCTTGGATTTCTACTATAAGAACTCTGAAAATATTTGATTTCTAGACCAAGTCAATCTGCATTTCTTCCATCTCTGCAGCCAGTTCCATTAGGCTACCAGGGCCTGAGGACAAGAGCATGCTAAGTGCTTCTCAACACTCTCACTCCTTCAAGATTCTCCATCTCTTTTCCCAGGCCCATCTCAGGCACGTCATCTCCTCAGGCAAAATTCAGAAAAAGAGACTGTTCTGCTCTAGAATTGCTCTCCTCCCTTTCTTTGGGAAACAATGGACTTGCTCCCCAATTCCTGGTAAAGAAGCAACTCTAATGCATCCCCACTTTGTGATGAAGCTCAAAAGCAGAAACTTTATAAAGGAGAGAAAAGCAGTAAAAGCACTCATGAGGAGCCACAACTCTGCTCTCTTTCATCTCTGCTACTCAGCTCGAGGTCCACAGAGCACCAGGGGTTTCTACAGTATCAGGAGGTGGCTACACCTTGCTTCAAACAAACCCACAGCTTCCAAGCAGGTTTGCTGAGAAGTGCCACCACCTGCTGGAGAAAACACTGGGAGCCAGGCACTCAGCCACCGGTTTTTACAGATTGGCAGGACCTACTAGAAGGCATAAAGACATTTTTATTATCAACACGTCTAATCAAATTGTTCGATTACAAGATTAACCTAGGATTTTTCAAAGTGATCAGCTTGCTTGCCAAAGATTTTCCTACTTTTTACTGACCCTTTTAGCCAACAAAGAGAAGGATACAGAAAGGTTCATAGACTTTATAAGACTACATCATTCTTCAGTTAAGAAAGGTTGAGAAATATCACTCTTTTTCAAAATATTTAAAGATGTTACAAATCCTGCTGCTCTCTGCCATATGACTTTCAAAGTGAGATTAAGAAGGGAAAAATATAACCCTAAAACATACAGCTCAACCTCTCCCAAGATCCTTGCCATAATAGAAACGGAGCTGAATGTATATGAGTGACCCTCTATTTTGAAGTTTTACAATTTCTTCTCTTGCAAGTAGAATTAATAATAAGTTTAGGTTCATTTTATTCTTCAGACTCTTGCTGTCCTCTGACCCTAACAAAATGTCCCCTATCTCAGAATTACCCCAACAGCGCTAATAAGCTCTTACAGGTCTCTGTTGAACAATTTCTTTGCAAATCAGATTGACACAGAATAATTTCCTTGGCCAAGAAAACCAAAAACTCAGCCAAGAAAAGAAAGAAAAAAAACCCCAAACCTTTCCCCTAAATTTTCATGCAAACACACAACTGTAATAATATTTGAGCATATTTTATCATCAAAATCAACTACTTCACTCTTAAACACAGTATCTAGCCAGCCATCCAGCTAAAATGCTGGTCTGTTCAAACAATTAGTCATATTTTAAACCAAAGATAACAAGCAAGATCATGGTTTCCATAATAAATAAATTGATCATTTTAGTAGAAACCATACTTTGTATCTGTTTCTCCAATGTATATATGTTATTGTATGTATTTCGAGGTAGTTAATACTCAGATTACAACTAGTGGAGAATAGAAAAGAAACTGAGGCTGGCATAGATCCTACCTCATCCTGAGTTTCTGCTTCTGGGGCAGGAGTCAGGAAAATGAAAGGCCTCAGTAAACTTCAGTCTGTCGTAAGTAATGAGTAGCAAAGAGGAAGGGGAACCCACAAAGAAACCAAAACAAGATGAGACCTTGGGATTTCAAACTCCCTTCCAATTCATATAAACAGAGGCTATTTCCTTTGGGTTTAAATCTCTGCCCCACCTTATCGATGTGTGTCTGTCGTGGCCTGAGGCACCCGGGCACAGAACCCCTTCCCCTCTACCTGCCCACCTGGGCAGGTGCTCAGAGGAGGCTCGAAACTGGCTGCTGGTACATCGCCTCAAAGCTGGCCACAGCAGGACCCCCTTCTCACAAGGACCGGCTGAAACAAAGACTCGGGGCATTCAGAACAAAAACCCAGGCTTTGGTGTGGGTTTTTTTTGGCATATATTTATGTTGCAGAGAGCACCTGAACTAACTGAAATCTAAGTAATGATGTGGGGAAGGGAGAGGGGGAGGAATGGGGAAAGGAGTGGAAAACCTTGGTCATCAGTAATTCCGCACTTATAATAATTTCTAAAACTGGCTAAGCACCTAAGCATGTGCAAGACGGCATAGGCTGAAGTCTTTCTTGGATCACCTCCAAGGCATTAATGCAGGTACACTTAAAATTAATGAGATTACATATTTCCTGAGATCCCATCGTTTCCAGTTCAATGTAAAGAAGAGTAATTTTGGAAGGGTCAGTTGCCCTTTCTTATCCAGAAAACTCGTGCCAATGTAAAATTACTAAGTGGGAGAAGAATTAAAGCATGTCACTGGAAACCAGACAGTTTAAGTTTCTGGAGATATACATCTGACTTTATAGTTCATTCTTTGATATCTTTGTTTTAAAGACTGAAAGAGTACAAGCAATTGAATACCAATTAAACAATTACAGTGTCTGCAGGGCATTTTTTCCATTACAGCTTCAATAACCTAAATGAGGAATTTTAGTTACTTCTGCAGAATCCAGATTTACAAAAACACACACATAAACACGCTCACCTGTGAATGCTGAAACCCCTGGTTTATAAAATCACTTACTGAGATCAGTTCTGTGGACAACACAGCAGATTAGTTGGACACTTTTCAAACTGCTCTACCCTTCCAGATGCTCCGAATCTACAAAAGAAAAGGTAACTGGTACCAAAAGACCCTTTGGCTAGCAAGTTTACAGACTGGCAAAACCTTAAACCAAGAAGCTGTTATGTCTCCTTTTCTCAGCCCAGACTATAAAGAGGATGTAATTTTTCATGGTAAAAGATTGTCATGGAAGATATTTGCCTGTGCTTTTTTAAATTAAGTATATTTGGCAGCTATTGGAAAATGGACCATTATGTACTTTTCCATCTCTAGAGTTTATTATTCTAATTTCATTTAGGAATAGCACTGCAGTATCCATCTGTAGCAGTGAAGGCTAGAAAGGCAGAGTTAAGCAGAGACATAAAATCACAGGCTGCTGGAACAGACAACATGATCAGTTGTCCGTATCTGGTAGCCAGTAATCTGATAGCCTAGTCTCTTACCTTTAAGACTGAAAATATCCATCATCATAGAATAGGAATTAATTTCTAGAAGAACAAACATAAAACTTTGAAAATAATCTTCTAGGCATGTGCTGGAGGTACCTCACCACCCTGTCCTCTGTCTTTGTGCTGATGTGTTGCATCCTGTGAAGAAGGTCAAGACAGATTCTCTGAAATGTTGTGACGTTTTTCTCTTCACCTTGTCACAGCTCTGCTGAGTGACGGAGGAGAATCTGAATGGTCTGTTCTCTCTGGAGTGAGAGAATAGTGTCAACACTGCTCTAGATTTCAGATCTGGCAAAACGTGCCTGAAGGTGACATGGAAGAACAGCAAGTTTTAATGACATCTCTGTTCTCATGACTTCCGTGAAGGTCTGGTATTAATAAGATAAAGCTTTCTTAAAAATTAAATGTTATTCTTGTGTGTCTCATAGTGAGTATCGCAGCCCAATGCTGAGTTAAATAAGGCAGACACTTGCTTTAGATGTGGAGTGATAAGCCCCAATTACCAGTTTTAATGAAATTCTATGAGTATGCTTTAGTCTCAGCACCATCAGTGCTCACAGACTAGCAATGCTCCACACATAATTAGTCTTTCTTGACATTAGCAATCACAAATATTCATTTTTTACTTTGGAAATCCTAACACAGATGGGTCTTTTGTGGAAAAAAATCCTTCAGACAAGCTTTGAAGATAACTGCTACAATAAAGGATTGATTTTCTCAGTTTCCTAGGTCTTGATCTGTTTGCCGTAGTTTAGTATAAAATAAAAAGTGCCTTTCTTACAACTGACGGGTCAAAGTGAATGAAACCAATTGTGCAGATTGCAGCCTTTGAAGTTTTACTTGAAGACCATACTAATTGCCCAGAAAAATTTAAGAGCAATTGACAAATTCACTTGCATTGCTGCTCATGGTATCCAGCAGTTTTGTTTAAGAGAACATGCAGTATATTGTGGACAATTACTTTATGTTTAAGCATGAATTTCCCCACTAATTTTAAAATTATTCTTTCTTTCATGTATTTTTAGTACACTCCTGTGGACCATGGGTTCTTTCCGGTTAGAAAGCAAATGAAGTAAATGGTGCCCAAAGAACTAAAATATTAAATGCTAAATAAATACTAAAATATTAAATACGAAATTACTAGTTTCACAGGTAGATCCAGATTGAGATTTACAGGTCCAGAACATTTTGCTTCCCTGATCTCCTAGCACAGAAAAAAATCCCAGTGGGCATACAGTGTAGGCTAGTTTACATAAAGTAACTATGTAAGCTATGTGTTTGGAAGCTTTGCATAAAGCTCCCAGGATAAGGAGTCCTAGGTTCCCTTACAGTTTGCAGAAAGAATGGCCACAGCACTGCATGAAAGGAGTTTCAGCCCTCCTTTACCAAAGGCAGATGTTCCACACAGGAAGATGTTCCCAGCCTAAGAGATGAACGTGTACTTGCATTTCACAGAATCCACCTTCCCACTTCAGGCAGGATATAAAATCTGGGTTACCCAATGCAGTCACAGCTGCTCTGTCACTCTTGTACTGCTTCATCATCTCAGCATATTGGGTACAAGTATCCCCACATGGCACCTCATTCCAAACACCTCCCAGAACTCCATGTGCTGCCGTTTTCTGGCTAAGTGTTGCTACACAACACTGCTACTTCCCCATATTCAGGGTGGGATTAACTAGTCATTGATTTCACACCTTGAGTCTTGTTTATGTCCTGCTACTCAGACCTTACCTGCACAGACTAGGACTGTCTCACAAAACCACAGAGATAAAAAAAACACCACCCCAGCACATCCTCATACAAGCTACCCAGGCATGCCCTCTGAAATGCCTGGGTCAGTATGTTGCAGCATCCAAATGAAAGGAATCCCAGGACATCCATCAGCTGACAGACTGAGAGTGTTGAATGCTCCATAGGCTTTCAAGAGGAAAGGACTGACTTCGTAGTAAAAATCAGTAGCCACTGAGATTCAAATCCAAATAGGCCAAAGACCAAATCAGAAACATACTGTGTTTCAAAATGGCCAGTTTCACAGGGTTGGAAACTATTATGAGCCAAATCAGCTTGGAGAGAGAATTTTTGAAAGGAAAACAGAAGTAATAATTGGGAAGTATCAAAAAAGAGAGCACTGAATACACAAAAGATCCACAAGGTGCTAAATCCCACGGACCATAAGGCCAACTGTACTTCTTGGTTAACTTTGGCACACCCTGTCCCTGGATCACAAGAAGTAAAGCCACGATATAGCTGTTCAGTTAAAGGAAAAATGTAATAAAGCATTAAGTCTCAAGTGAATAAATAACCCCCAAAGGCAATCCTTCTCACTTTATCTTTCCTTTTCTCAAAGGCATGGTCAATTCTGTGTTGAGAAAGGCAGCTAATGACTTTTCTTCTTCAACCTTCCAAAATTTTACATTTAACAAAGCCCACAGAAACACAAAAGACCATCAGCTGCTTTCCTTCTGCCAGGAGGTTCTTGGGCAATTCAGCAAGGAGCTGCACAGCATCCACAGTCAGACTGAGGTCTAGGAGTGATGTGACTAAGACCACACTTTCATGACCACTGTGAGTTGAGCCAACAACTCACCTCTGAAGAAAGAAATTCATTCTCTTGGGGTAATCTTTTTCATCAAAATAAACAATTTTCTGCTGGCTTAGTATGTTGAACTGGCACAAGAAAGGCTCCAGTATGAATCAGAGTCAGTGCAAGAGTGGGCAACTCTGCTTAGCAGAGGGTGAGAAAAGCCAGGACCAGGGAATAGGGAAAAGGCACAAACCCACTCTCCTTTCAGCAGCACTGCACTGTCACATTAGCTTCCATGCTTGTGAAACCGCAGACTGAGGACCTGCTGCGGAGCAATAACTCTTCTGTGGAACCTTTCATGAAATGTAATCCAGTACTCCCAAGCAGGATTCATATCTCACCCATCAGCTCCCCAAAGCATCACACATATACAGTAACAACCTAGTGAAAGGGGAAATAAAATTAGCTGCGCAAATATTTAGATAACCCACAAAAAAAGGAGAAGTAGGCAGCAGCTTATAGAAATCATAAGCCAGAAACCTGATAAGATGGTCAAAAGGTCAAAAGGAAATAAATTCTGTGACTGTCAAAAGACAGCAAGAGAGATTTTGATCTTTGGTGTTTGCTGTGTGTTTGTTGAATTACTGTTTTTTCTTGTATATCAAAACCTAATTGGTTCATTTTTGGATGGACAAAGTAGGTGAAAATGAAGATGCAAAACTATTTCATAAATATTCTTATCCAGCATAGTAGAAGCAGGAGCTGACATGCACAAATGAAATGAAGGTGAATTAACTTGCCTCATTGTAAACAAAGAAGAGTAAACCAACCAGAGTAACTCATAAATGAACAAGTCTTGAGCTGTACACATCCAAGAGCTCTGGAACAGCAGATTGACAAGCGCTCTGGACTTGGTCCTCTCCACTAGAGGACTAAGAGGAGTCTAACATAACTGGTTTAGGTATGGCATTGACATGAAAGATTAGGTGCTGCCTTGGGACTACATTCATCCCTATCTCAAGGCATCTTGAGAAGGAAGATCTTGGTCACTGTGCATGTCCCCTGCTCCTTCAAAGCTGCTGGAGGCAAGTTAAGGCAGCCTCTCAAGCATCTGCTCATACTTGCTGAGCAGCAGTGGGGCAAAACAGCAGCTAACAGGGACAAGGAGCACACTCTAAAAACAAAGCCCTCGGACCACTGGAAATGAGTGGGAGGGGTAGGTCTCCCACAGAAGAAGGGCTGCACATCTTAGCATGGAGACAGGAAATGCTACTGTGCCTACACCATCTCCCCCATAACGTTTTGGCAGTGGCCACGTCCTTCACAATCTTCACATTTGCCAGAAACTGCAAGTGGGATAAGTTGCTGTTGTTCATAATGATTAACAGACTATGCCATAAACATAACTGATAGTATTCATGTGCCTTCTCTGTGCAGGAGGTGCTCCAGCCAGGTCAGCAAGGCACTTAGAACACCTGCAGTGAGGAGCTCCTGCCACCCCCTCTGGCAAGTGCCAGCATCTAAGCCTACTGCGCTCACTCAAGTAGCTTTCAGATGCCTTTGTGAGCTGCAGCCTCACGCCTGGAGGGGCTGCACTGGTGAACAGGGCACCCTCTGGCAAGGCCACAGGAAGAGGCTGTCAGCGTCCCACGGCTCTGCTTGTGTTTGGAGCACTGCCTTTCCCTAGCCTCAGCACGGTCACGAAGAGAGGAACACAACCAAGCAAGGGCTTAGGAAGCTCACAAGATTCCAGAAGACTCTCCTGGCAAGGCGGAGGAGGAGCAGGAACACGGGCCACTTGCCAGAGATCGATCTGTCCAATTTAAAGAAATTAATTTAATTGTTTGTGGCAGTAGGAGAGCTTGCAGCTGCTGGCTCCAGGAAGCCTGGACAGTAAGACAACACGGCGCCAACACTGTAGAATTAAGCAAGTGAGGTGAACACCCAGCAGCCGGGACTCAGGAAGCTTGGTGGCTTCACGTCCCTGCAACCACAGGCTTGCACACCCACTGTTGCCATTCTGAATTGTTACATCCCAGGGTGGCAAGTCTCTCTAAAATCCACACTGGTTGTTAACATTTAGAGTAGCTGGTATGAGATAGTGCTTAAGAAAACTTATCCTGCAAAATCCAGGGGTCTGTCCTGCAAGGGAAAGCCCCAGCAGGCTACTGGGGTGCTGAGACCCTGTGTTCTAGTCCAGGGAGGGGAAAAGCAGGGAAAACATTTACAACTGTGTAATTACAAAATAATGTTTGCTTATTTTTTTTCCTTTTTTTTTTTTTTTTTGCCTCAGAAGATAAGAACAGTTGGAGAAGTATATGCTGTGGGGCCTCAGCAAATCTACTGCCAGGATTTGCTGTTTAAAGCTTTCATCCATCCAGTTTTAATCCAAATTAGTAGGAGCTTCAGAAAGGGATTCTGGCAAAGTCGCAGCTGGAAAGATTTTCATCATTAATTCTGCCAGGCTTATAAAAACACAATTTAAAAAAAAATAGGAAAGGGGGTGGGAGGTAACAGCTCTTGGCGCAAACTTGTTTTGGTTTTCTTTTTGAGTAAAAACAAAAACCAAAATAAAATCTATATTTAATTAAGAAATAATCTGTATCTTTTGTCTTCTTTGACATCTTTACATAAGGCTGAAAATGCTATTCTATGATATTTATAAAATTAATTTCTTTGCTTCATAAGGAGGCAAGGCGGCTGGAGGCGAGAGGGAAGGGCCCGTTCCCCTGGCCCCAGTGGCACGAGTCCCGTGCATTTTTTTGGCAGGTCATTCCCTGTAGCAAACAGCAGCAATTTAACAAGTTCAGCCTGCAGCCTGTCAGGTCACTCTGGGGAACACCAGAATGAGGAGGCAGAACAAGTGCAGGTGGTGCTTGGGTGCTTGTGTGCCCAGGACGCACCAGCACATTCACGCCCCCCATAGCAGCCCCTTTCCTTATATGATTTCATTACCTTTTTCCAGGGCCTGTTGTGTTAAGGAATGAGGTGTGAGCAAAGACATACAAGTACTCTCTGTCACACAGGCACTTTGAAGTGAGAGTAGGAACTTTCCAAAACCCTCCTAAATTGCTACAGGTCTGCTTATTAATGAGACACAAGGTTCTCTTCAAGACAGGAGCCTGTGTTCTGTGGTGCTGCTCATGGTAGTGTTTATCCTAGTCTCTGACACAACTGTTACTACAATAAACCTGCCTAGCACCCCTAATCTCAGGATCTCACAGCTTTATGTAAACAGCCTGAAAACAAACCTGAAGGGCAGAACAGGTTATAAAGGCATAAACTGTGACCACAAAGGCATTGTTCCACCCATCACATACATTCACACAGAGGACAGGACCACAGCTCAGTGGAGCAGACTGTCTCTGTATAAGGAGTCTCTGTATAAGACTGTCTCTGTATCCTTCCAACTTAAAAGATCCAACTACTCACAGGATTTTCTCCACATAGCTATGTTTCATCTCCAGCCAAAAATCACAGTATTGTAGGAACCTTCCCTATTAGGTGTTAAGAACTTTCATAACTAAATTTTTACTGTACTGAAATTAACTACCTGCATTTCTCCTAGTGATACATCAATAGAAAAATATATACAGTAAGGATGAGTCTTGCCTCCAAAATACAAGTGTCCAATGGAAACCTTTCACAGTGGTCTCAGGATAAAGCAAAGACACTTTGGGCTGTCCAATCACGGCACGGAACATCCATTCTTAGTCATCAGTCAGAGACATCACATCTTTTGGGACAGAGGCCAGAGAAGGAAGTACTGTGATTAACTATGACTTTTTTACCAATGGCATCTTCTTATGGAGATGTTTAGTTATGGGGTTATATATTAGATTAGAATTAACTACTTGTCCCATCACATACAGTAACATGACCTGTTATTTTGCACTTTATTAGTGAAAAGTTTATTGGAATAAATCCATGAAGAAAAAGTTTTAGATTAAAATTTTATACTTCAAGTGGCATTTTAATTGGAAGAAAAAGAAGTTAAATAAAAGGTTGGTTTGGAGAGAATTACAACAGTGATAATACTATGCTGTTCTTACACGTTTAGAAGATTTTTTTTTAATTTTCACCATTTTTATGTAAAGTAAATTTGGATTAGAGTTTCAGATGATCATTGCCAATCATCCTATCTTTTGTACAAAATCACCTCTTTCCAGCACCCAAAACCCGAATGTTAAAAAAATTAACTTCTGGGGAATTTTAAACGAAGCAAAATATCCTGTTCCTACCAAGTGGTACTCAAAAGTGCTCCTTGTTAAACCTGATATGCATAGTCAGAGCCTCCTGTGCCTTGGTCTGCTGTGAGTTGGCAGCAGCCTCTCCTGGGCTCGCTGAGGGTACAGTGAGCTACTATTATAACAGTGGCAGCAAAGACACCAAGACCTCCCTCCTATCAATGGATTTTACCTTTCAGCTGCCCACCTGACTTTATGCAACCTGCAGGAGCTATACAAGATCTTACTTGGCAAACCTGTCTCGAGGTCCAGTACCCTTAGTGTAGCCAGACAGAATTCTCCAGGACCTTGGGTCTGATGAGGTGTTTTAGCTAACAGAGAGCTGATGTCTTGTTTGAGTGGTGTCCTGCACACCCACAGGTTCAGGAAAGCTGTAGCTGGTAAGAGCAGTACAAAATACAAAATACAATGTACAAAATAACAGCATCCATGATAGAAAACTACAAAAAATACCTGTTGTGAGGATACATACATGAACAGAGATTTTTACAGTCCAGTAAGCCAATAAGAGAACATCAGAGAAATATATTAAAAAGGGTAGCATGGAAGCAGGTAAGACATGCTTTGCTGTTTGAAATGAAATGATCAACAAAATCAATTATATAAAAGAATAAGGTTAAAGAAACACCTTTTTTTTTTTCCAAATAGCAAACATGAAAGAAAGGGAGAGAGTCTCTTCATGCTTCTGGGTACCCACAACTCTATTTGTTTTAGGAGCAGGGAAGAAATCTTCAGACTGAAAAGACAGCTTTGTGTAACTCTGGACCTCAGTTTAAACTGCAAACCAAGCTAAACAGCAAGGAACAAATACATTGCATTTTTCTTCTCTGCTTTTACAAAGGGGTGGAAAGGAGAGTCAGAAAAGAGGAACATGGTGCTGATGGGAACTGAGCCAGCAGCTGGACCTCATGTCAGCTAACCCAAGAGCTGCTTATTGTCCGACAGGAAAACGTGTAACCGCTGCACATCACCCACTTCAGTCCTGCCTGCTCCAACTGGACATATTTGTCTCTGGAAAACCTGTGACCAGAGGACAGTGCCAGTGTCACAATCTCCGTGACACCCTTCTCTGGCTGGTGGCCTTAATGCTGTGGAATTGTCCCGGCAACAGTGGAAACAACCATTAAGAAGAAATCTTAAAAAGCAGTAATTGAAGGAAAGTAAATAGAATTATTAAAGTGTTTTCTCCCTATAACATTTCTACATTCAACCAGTATCAAACCAGCCAGAGTTTCAGAAAGCCCATACTTTATCTTCTAAGCCACATTTTTCACTAATTTTGGACAGGTTAGCTTGACTGAGAACTCACAAAAATTTGACTGCCTTCTGCCAACTGTGGTGGGCATGGATACCTATGTCCTTCTCTTAAGACCCAACTCTGAGATACAACTTTACTCTAAGGAAAAAAGAAGAGACACTGAACAATTAAGCACTTCCACCACAGCCTTCCAGCCCCGCTGAATAGCCAGAGAGGAATAAAGGGTCCACCAAAATCAACCTTCAAGAGTTGTTGTTGAAGAGTCCACACCCAGTGGGAAGATTGCTTCTCTACTGGAGGAGACACAGAGTTAGATGTTATCCCATTAACAGACACCAGTTTCTTAGGCCGGGTTACAGGGAGAATTGCACTCTTCTTGAGAAGGTTCACCAAGCTGATGTATCTACTCCTCTCAGTGGTGATAAGGAGAAACTACTGAGTCTGAGTTTCTGTGAGTTTGTCTCGTAGCTTGGGTAGAAGTGGAAAGTTCAGCCAAGACCTTTATGTTCCCTCTAAAAAAAATCTTTGTACGCTTTTACTTGTGTCTCTTTGTTTTAAAGAGAAGATCAAGAAGCAGCAGGGCCAGCACTGGTTGTCACAGCAGGAACAAAAAACATCGGTTACAGCTTTTGTCTCCAGGTCTTGTTTCCATGTGGGTTCTCTGATGTTTAATGAGAACTGAACTCATATTACAGCCTTTTCCTTGGAAGAGATAACTAGGTCTTTTTTTTTCAACACCTCTGCCTATTTCAACAAAATGTGTAGCTTCTTGTTATCTGTTAAGACATCATCAAACCCTGACCTTCTGTTACACTTGGTCATATTGGCTACTAATTAAAGTATTACAGAGAGATAGCAAGTAGGACACACAATGAAGGCAGAGAAAATCTTATTTCCACTATTTTTCCACTTCCTCTTCCCATAGATATGTAGGAGGCTTGCAGCCAGGAACACCAACATCAGGTAAAGGGATCCTGTGAAAAGATGGGGCTCTTTCCCTTTGTTGCCTCAACAAATCGCTCCCTACAGCAAGAGACAGCCTCTGACCATATGACCCCGCAGCTGTTTTCAGCTCCTCCCTCCATCCAATTTGCTGCAGCACAACAAAGCACTCCAAAAATAACATTTATCTTTAAAAACTGGAAAATGGCACAAACCACCCCAAAGAAGAGAATGACAACGGCATGAGTTCAGCGCGGGATTGTGAACTGACGCTCCCCGCCAGGGACAGGAAACTGGAACTTCTCGGAAAGAGACTGAATGGAACCAGATTGAATGAAAGTGCCAGAAACCGCGGCCATGGATGGCCAAGTCCTGCCGAAAGGATAACTCACCCGCCTGTCAGTCCTTCGACAGAGCAAGGGCAAGGACTGTGTCACGGCTCTACAGCTATACATGCCTGTGCTTTGCAAGGCTGCACGCACAACAGGCTGGAGCGTGCACATTAAACAAGGAGAAATTTAAACATGAGGAATATTTCCAAATCATAGCTTTAAAGTTGGGGATCAGCAGAGCTTGAACATCTGATTTCAATTCTAAATGATTTTTGATTAGTGGGTGTTGATGCAGTACCCCTAATACACTTCCAGTTTCTGTTCAAAATGCTATTCTTCAGTAATGATGGAGCTGTTATGTATGAACTGCTAAACAGAGGCCACAGCACCACTGCTGAAGGGAGTAAAAGTTGGACTAGGCAGAGGAGAAATAAACTCAATCATTTTCATTGGACAGAGCCAGATTTGCCACTACCTTCCCTCTTGCATAACTACATACATTATGTCTGTGTAAGGTAACTGTTATGAAAATGAAGTTAAAAAGGCATAATAAATCCACCTAGAAAAATTTCTTGCCTGTGAAGAACTGAAAGTAATTTTAATTTGTAAAGTAATAAAAGCTGAATGCCAAATTGTAATGTTGAAATGAAGACAGGTTTTCAGAAGTGATAACTTTTGATGTAATATTTGAAAGTGATCAATTCAAATTCTGCTTTTGAAAAATTTTCTGAGCTTTTGATCTTGCTCCAAGTTTAGCCCAGAACAACTATTATATGGCCAACATAAGAAGTCTCAAAAAAAATGATTTATAATGGAAACAGAGAAAATAAATCACTATTTGAGAACTTTTTAACGCACTACAGATTAGATCCAGAAGGTCAGACAAAGCTGTCATTGAGTTTGTAAGCTTTCCTGATGGAGCTGAGGACCACAATACACAGAAGAGCAAATTCAGTTAATGAAATTGATCAGATACACACAATGACTCATACCTTCCTTGGAGAGACACTTAAAAACTACGATCTGCGAAGATTCTAACATGACCACAGTCAGCAACCTGCGGCAAGTTGAGAAGCAGGGTTCCCCTGGCTGGAGCAAGTAGATGCATTCATCAATGCCCTGCTGAAGAATATGCGACCATATTTGACCACCAAAATGAGAAGGACCATTAACATCCTGAATTAATGGGCTTAATGGTTTTCAAATGAGGTATTTTCATGATGGACGTGGTGTGGATTCAGCAAAGTCTGCCCTTTAACAAATACAGCTTCAGTTTCAAAGATTTGATTAGGCTTAATACCATTAGGGAACCATTACTGATTTTATGCTGTTGTTGTTACTGGTTTAACTATCAATTTCTGAACCAAAAATTGCAGACAGTTGGCTTGACCAAGAGTCAAGGTTTAGGAATGCAAAAGCAAATCCAAGGTACAGATGAGCTTCAGATGTGGACAGGCTTCACAGGGTTTAATAGGCTCTCCAGAGTTTGTCAGGTCACGGAGGCTTTCCCTTTTTTTTTATGGGGTGTGCACGTGCCCAGTTGTTTCTCTGCATTTTCTGTTTGTTTTAAATACTTCTGACCTCAGCCTGAGCAAGTGAAATTCATTCGAGCAATTACTGCATGCAATAATTAAAAAAAAACTCACAACAGTCTTGTTTTATTGTATACCATTTACAAAAAAACAAAACAAATGAAAATGATCTTCTTAATAAGCAATCCTTGATCACCACCACGTGTTTCTCAAACAGCCAGATGTTCACAGTTTAAGAAGCCAAATATTACTACTACTTTTTTGTAAATGTTAATGGTGAAAGAACAATAATAATGGTTTTAGTCAATCATCATTAGTACTTGAAAGTACAAATATAAATTAAATAAGACTCAAAAAACTTGTATAATAAAATCTGCTATAAACAAAGCTAATTAAAAAGAACTGCTCTCAACCTGTGTTGTGGGTTTCATCTTGTTTTAAAATTAAAAGCAGTACTTATTTTTCTGAAACATCCAAATGAATGTTCATATCCAGATGTCCTTACAAAGAAACACGATCTCCATCCTTTTCTCATTTTTTAATCTGTTTGTATTTTACTTCTGATTGTCTTTTTCTTCCTTGGCAATCCTCTTTGTCACACCACTGAAATACTTCTCACGGAAAGAATTGTGTCCCCTGTATGGCATATACTGGCCATCCAACAAGTGAGAATTCTCATCTTGATCCTGCATGGTATCAAAATGCAAGCATTAGACTTCAGGGTAGTAGGTTCAGCAGGTGTTGCCACTGATTTGCATCCAGATTTTTTCAAACAATTACAAGTAAGGGTAAAGTAGTTAGTTGTTTTTTTTACAATTCAACAGCACCCATTTAAGACACTAGACTAATTTAAAGAATTTAAAAGATAGAATGCTAAGGTTTCCATTAGGATTAACAAGAACATATACATTCTACTTCAAAGTCTTAACATTTAACAGAAATGAAATTCCATATGCCATGGATTCTCATTTGACACTGATCAAATACAAGCTGTAAGAAAACAAAGGGATTTTGTTTGTGATGTTTGTTTTTGTTTGTGTTTCTTAAAGTACTCATTCAACCTTCCATTATTCTACTCTGTACCGCAAAATTATGCAAGTTGCCAGTTTTAACAGTGCTGCATCATTGAAAATGTCTCATCTGGCATCACCAGACTCCTACCCTTACGTGAATGAATGACTACAGGTACTATGCTACACAGACTTTTATATAGGAAAATATGTATTTTCCAGAAAAAATGCCATCTGGAGAATTCCATCACTCAGAGTTCTCTAAGGAAGGTACAAACAGAAGAGGAACACAGTTAAAATTAGTTCCTACAGTTACTGAAACACCATCAGAGAAAATTTTTTTGTGCAGCATTCATATACCTCTGAAAGTTGAAGTTGACACAGTAAATCCCTACACATAATACATATTTTACATCAGCCAACAACATAGTTTAGAAAACTGGCCCACTACATATACGGAGATTTAGTTCATTGTGTACTATGGCCTTACACAATTAAGATACTTGTCAACTAACATTAGCAATGCTATAAACTAAACAATACATTGAACTTTAATCTGAGTGCTAAAGAAAACCGATGGGACTTCTAAAAGCAGTGTTATGCTTATGGCTGATGTCACTTTACTATGCTCAATAGCAAGATGGAAAGGTGACAAGCAGCCTCACATAGAACAACTGAACTGCACAAAGAGAATATAAAAACAAGCACACAACAGAACTAAACCTCGATTTCACTGTTTCTTTTTCATGCATATTCACTGTTAATTTTTTTTTAAGCAATGCAGTTACATACAGGTTGGTTCATTACTTAAGTTTACAATTCAGAGTTATTTGTTCATATTTGTAAATAAAGTTACCATGGAATGCTTTAGCATAAGTAGTAGAAACATGGAAGTGGATTTTAGTCTGTATTTTCATATTACAAAGGTATCACAATGCAAGGATGAACTGAATCCTAATGAACAATCTCTCCCTTTACTATTTTGTAACCTTTCCAGGTTTTTCACCCAGCAAGATTCAACATCTAACCTAGTTTTGGCTATACTACCATGCATTCTAAAAGGAGTGAAACAAAAGGTTTTTCAACAAAGCAAGAGGCTTGTGTGAATGTACAAGGGCCCTCTTGTGGACACAATGAGATATTCCCAAAAAGTAGTTCTCACCTGCTATCCCAGCAGATACCAGTAATGTGACACCAGCTTAAATTACCTTGCTAAATTTTCAGTGCCATGTAAATATCTAACATGTAAAGCACGTACACCAGTAGCAGCTCCAGTTAAATGCTGCACCACTGGAAAACAGCGGAAGAAAATGACCTTCAGGAAACCCACAGTACTACCTATTGTATCTTGGTCACCTGTGAGAGACTGCCATCTCCAAGACTATTCTCAGGCTGATAATCAACGTGGTTTAAACGTGCTCATGGAAAAAAATCAAAAATATACTATAGGCAGACAGGAAACAAGGAGGACTTAAGACACACTCCTCTCAGATGTGTTTTAACAAGAATTCTACATAATTCACTTATTTTGAGAAATGGATGGGATATTTGACCCTGAAGGATAATGATATTTTAACATAAAAATTAATCCCCACAACCCGTAAGAGGTCACACATGTGTACACCATTCATTTTGATTCTGTAAGAAACAAAATGCTGATTCAGGGTGAAGGGAAGAAAGAGGAAAGAAACTTCTCCCTCCTCTATCCCCAAGCTGGTTAAAGCAAAGAGAGGATATACTGTGTAAGAGAACAAACTTCAAGTAAAACACAGGTGTAATAGGAGCATCTGCATTCATCAAAAGGAAAGAGGCTTGGTGCACCACTCCAACAGCAGAATCTATCTTGAAAATCCAGGTCTTATCAAAAGCTCTTCAAACCTCTGCTCGCTAAATGAGAGATGGGCAGCCATGCATGGGTTTATTGGGAAAGATTATAAAGGAAGCTCCTGGCTCGCATCACAATAATTCCAGTTTAAGAGGTTTCATTCTCTACCTCTCCCCTGTGCAGGCATGACTGCCTAATAAAAAGATGGTGAATGCTTAAAAAAAACCCCAAAAACAAAACCCCAAAAAAACAACGAACCAAAAAAACAAAAAAATCAACAGATGTGAATGGCTCCTTAAAAGAGGAGAAAGAAAATAAAGAAATCCTGAACTACCTGGAGGTACCAGTGTCAGCACTGACTAGTCAAAACGGTTTTATGGGCAACATGAGAATTGATCAAAGTAAAATAAATTATTGGATTTCAGAAACTAATGATTTCCAAACAAATTCTAAATTATGACATTTCGTATCAGGGAGCTGCATGGGTACAATCTGAACACCAGGAGTACTTGTCCAAAAAACTCTTCATTTAAAGAATTTGTTGCGACAATTTGCACTAGAATTTGCCCGGGCATCAGACAGCAGCTTGTTTCAGTAAGGAAATCAGTCAAGCATCCTCAGTTACTCTCTGCCTTGAGTAGTATAAATTGGTAGAATATGCAAACTAAATATATGACAGAAACATTTTGCATTAAGAGAGATCTCTCATGGAGGGTGTCAGGGGCAGTGCCAAGTCTCCCTCAAATGTATTAACTGCCCAATGCAGTTAAAATGGACGTTTTTTAACTTTCTTTTCTTTTTTTTTCCTAAAAAAAAAAATGTGTAAATTCAGGCAATGGAGTTGAACCACAGCATTTTAAGGAAAACAGTCTCTTTCTTTCTCTTGACATGTTGGAAGAGAAATAAGGAGTGCTGCTGGCGACACACAGCTGCATCTAGGGATGAGTAACTTCTTTCCCCTCGTTTCCTTTGAAACAACTGTACGTAGTTTTCAAGGTATAAAGTTTGTAATTGGTTATTTAACACAAAACAGTGAGACTTCCCAAGAAATAATTAGGAAGACTGGTCAGCAATGATCAGCCTACTTGGCACTAAGTCAGCTCTTTCCCCAGTGTGTCAGCACTACCAAGAAGACAAAGACCTCTTCCTTTATTTGTAAAATTGAGAACAGGAGATGTTCATTAATCCCTGGTCATTCTTTATCATCATTCTTGGTTCTCATTTTGAATAATTTAGGTTCTCAAAACAGTAGACTAATTGCAAGCAGCAGTTATCACATAAATGTTGCTCTGAAATGTTTTATGATTTCTGTGAAATGGCAAACCAACAAAGTTCTTGTCAAAATGTTACCAAATTGCTTTTAGCTACTTTTGAGTTTTCAACTCAAACACTTATTTGTTGTAAAGACAACACTAAAATAGGTGTTACAGATCTCCAATAAATAATGACAGAGGTGGAAGAGGAGGATGCTTAATGATAACAAGCAAGTTTTGCTTTTCTTGAAATCTTGGCAAATATTAAGTGATACTCTAAAGATTTTTAACATCTAGCATGCCTCAATTCAACTCCAGAGTAATTACCCACATTCAGTTTTTGTTTAAAGAAAAAAAAATTATTCCCAGCCTTATCACCTCTTCCTACCACTCCACATCTGGTGCTGGACAGCAGCTATAGAAACCACTTATGTTATACAGCTGTAAACGAAATGGAGCAGTTACCAAAACGGGGACAACAGGGTCATATCCAGGAACAGACATTGCTAAATTCAATGGGAAAAATTCTACACCAGTAACAACTCTGGAATGACCATGTGACGTGGAAATTTTGGGGTGAGCACTGTGCTGGGAGGAAAAATGGCAAAAGTTGTCTGAAAAGGTAATTGAAAAAAAAAATCCTTAAATGTTAAAAAACAAACAACTGCTCTGCTCATATTGTGCATATGCTGGAAAAGCCTATTCATCTCATCACTGAGTTCAGTAAGGAATCTTTTCCAGTTGGCATGATTTCACTGTAAACTTAAAAAGAACAGACTGGATGCTTACTAGACAGTGAGTTATATACCACCTTTTACGAGGCTTTTAATTCAACATATATGATCTTCATGTTAATGATTACTTATGACAGATCAATATTTCATCTAGACATACTCACTTTTCGCATTCATTTTGGTCTCCTTTTTATTACAGTTCCTAATAAAATGCACCACCAATTTCAATAACTAACTAAATTCATCTCCATTTAGGAATTTAGAGTGTTAATAGTGAAATCAAATTTGCTGTAAAATCTGCAATTCCTTACTGGTGCCAAACACTGGGGAAACCGAAGAACTGCATAATGACACTATATGATTTGTAAAACTTCTTAGCCACTTGCAAGTGCTGTACTAAGCTGAATTAAAAGACAGCTGTGAGGGCCTGTTACAGACCAGTTGAGTAAAACAGGCAGGAACTGTCTGGAAGCCTAAATGTTTGCATATTCATAAAAATTCACTCCTTCATTTAAGAAAACAGCCAACTAACTACTGAATTTTATGATCACATCTGGTGAGTCAGAAATATTCAATTCAAAGGTTGCTCAGAATATTAGGAAAGGAAAAGCCATGTTCCAGGTAAAGGACACTGAGGTGGGAAAATCTTAGACACCAAACAAGAGCCTAAACCAAGCAGGCACTAGCTAAGGATTCAATATGCATTTTGTTCTTTAGGTGAGTTTTACATCATCAAAAACCATACATGGGTTCTGGTATCTTTAGATTATCTAATAGACATCTGGAGTCACGAATATAAACACTTGCACAGTTTTATCTAAGCAGCAAGCCTGCCAAATAGTCTCAGGTGCTCAGAGCTAAGCATTTCCAGACATGAACCTGTCAAACCACGTACTGAAGAACAGGTGATGAACAAAACAAGAATAACAAATGACAAAAGTCTACTCTCAGAAGAGTGGATATATTTTTTAGATTAGAACACGTTATCCTACAGCACTGGTATTAATAAAACTCCTGCAGAAAACGTTCCTGAAAACCCTGAGACACACATGTCAAAAATTTTCAGCATCTACCCTCCTGGTTCGCTACCGGAGAAGTTAGCAGCTCCGACACTGAACTCCACCTACAGTGCTTTTAAAAATTCAGGTGTTGCTTGAAAACCGCACTGATCATGAACATTATGAACACAGTACTGAAACCCTGCTGTGTTATTAGTGCAAACACCATGCAGACACAGCAGTTTGACTGTATCTCCTGTCATCTGAAATAGCTCTTCCACCTGACAAGGACTGTACTAAAAACACTTGCTCACTGTGTGCATTTTCATTAAGAATTTGTCTCACACTTGTGTAGCATCTCTCTTAACAGTATTGAGTGATAGAAACAGCAAGAATGGAAGAGAGACCTGAATGAAATATTCCCTTCCCACAGTGCCTCAGGAGAGGCACTTAGTGTGTCCCAAAACAAAAAGAGCCAATGTGCTTCAGTGTACTTTCACAACTTCAATATTATCTCAAAAACTAAGAGGTCTAAAGATGAAGTAACAGAATTGAATATGGTTTACCTGTACTGAAAGACCCACAAAGCCATTTAGTATTTACTTGGGCATCAAGTTACAGTTTGAAATCAATGGAAATTTAGGCATCCCTGTGGATGGGATACACAAGTAACCATAAGTTCAAAGATCTTTTTCACACTATTCAGGGGCTTGCTGGGGATGAAGAGTTTACCAAAAATTGTGGAAAAAAAGGGAAAAAAACACTACCCAATTTTACAAAAAATCTAAATTTAAACCATAAAAACTCAAGTGTAATATAGGTAAGTATCAACTGGTGAACAGCACAAACTTGTCATGAATGGAAAGCTATTTTTTTACACAATGTAACCAAGAATTCAAGCTTACCTTGAATTCCTTCACCTTTTCCATGGTAATCAGGCGCCTTGACGTGTGGCTGGAAAGCATCTGCTCACAGTTGCTAATAAGTTTCAGGCACGGGTGGCGGGGAATGATTTCTTCTGTATATCTGGAAGAAATTAACATTCATAATGCAGTAAGCTCATGAAGTGGAAGACTTGTATCTGAAACAAAATTCTTACAGACTCTTCACGAAAAGGCTTACACTAGAAAGTTGTTATGCACTTTAATCTGATTAAAGAAATTCAGATATCAGTGCTCCCGAGTTTTGACAACAAACTCTGTGATTTTAAAAACATATTCCAGCCAACATATATGAAGTTGCAGGAATAAGAAACTTAACTCCGGTTCCCTAAAAAGAGATCATTACACTCCAATTTCAAATCTTATTAAACCAGCTCTTAATAGACAGTGCCATTCCCTTACTTCAAAATTTGGTGTTACAAATCTATTTCGTTGTAATTACTTTTTCTAATGGCAAGAAAAAAATTCCATTATCATTTAACATCAGATAGCAGCAACACTGGCTTACAATTAAATCCTATCTATAGAAGCAAGCAGTTACAGTATTTTAAATGCCTCATCTCATATGCATACTATTTTCTGTATCAAGTGCTTTCCCTAGATTGCTTTCAATCCTTCCATTTCTATTGCTGAAAGAGGAATTTATAGATTTAAGACCTTTGCACGGAACTAGAGCAGCAAGAAGTATTGACCTAGCCAATATGATCAATATGAGATCAGACACCCTTCCCATATACTGAAACACAGATCAGTCATTTAGTCTTAGTTTTTGTAATAAGCGTTCATGTAACAGTTACTTCAACATGACACAGAAGATGGGTTCTGGTATTGTCAAGGACTATGACTTTGTACAAAATGCTTGCTCTCATGTTTCTCCAATGCTTGGGAGTCAACAGAAGTCAGACATTAAAATGCAGAACTAAACAACTTGAACACCTATCACTTCAACTTATAAGGTACCAAAGAGGAGCTTCACATTTTTCTTGTGAAGAGGTGGATTTTCTGAATGCACTTTACAAAGTAAAGGTATTGTTCTGGGAGAAAGAAGTCAAATGTAACACAACACAAAATAGGATCAGCCTAGGTGCTGATGGAAAACTTGGCATTTCTTAAGATAACAGTGAGCTGTTAAACAAGTAACTCAATACCAAACACAGATTTGTAAATAAGAAAAAAAACTCCAAACAGTACTGCCTCTTTGTTTGCTCCAAAACTTCCAGACTGCAAAACAACCTTTTAATCACTTCTCATGTGGAATCAAGTTGCTACTTCCACTAGCTGAAGTCAGAACATGCTTTTGACAAAGGAGAATAAAATTAATTCTCAACTGCTCTTTCTATTACACAAGACTTTCGATGCATCTAGTACCACCAAACTCTCTCTTCCTCCTACAAAGGTAGGCACTCTGCCACGTCATCTTAAATTTTTATATATATAATAATATATATATAAAATATATATAATAAAGTTTATATATAAAGTTTATAAATATAGAACCATATAAAAGACTGACTGCAAAGGATTCAAAAGAATTCCGACTGAACAATGACTTCAATGTCAGATCGAAAGAGTAAACTTTGGAGTGAGATGCTATCTTGCAGAAGGAGAGATCATTATCAGTTTGTTAAAAAGCCTTGTCTGTTAGCATTAGCATGTATTTCTACATTCTTTCAGGTAAAACTCAAAACCTTATCAAGTAAGGAATACAGAAGCCGTGGTTTTAACAGACATCCATTTAAATCCAGTTTTGGCTTTAATTTAAGGTAATACACAAGGATCTTAACAAATGAAATTGAAGGCAGGTGTTGCCAAGGGATATTTGATAATGCCACATTAGTAGAATTGCAGCTGAAAATAAAGTGACTGTACTAATATTCTGTGCTAATATAGTGACTTCAGTGTTTCAATTCACAGTAGGATGTACAAATTCACTTTTTACGAGGCAACTTAACCAGACCTCCGCAAAACAGCAACTAAAGTAGATCATGAATGTGCAGTTCCCAAGATATTTAAAGTAAAACACTTTACACAGCCGTAGTGAGGAAACACGCTTTTTATCAAAGTTCAATGAGCAGACAGAAAAATTCTGCTATCTTGACAAACAGAATAAATTCAGTAAATCCAAACAGTTTTTATTGACATGGAAATCTCAGAATTCACACAGTCTGTTGGGGTTAAGCATGTATAGACAGACATTTTGAACAACTAGCTATAATACTGTTAATGCCATTCATTGCTTTGTTTTTTGTCTCACAATAAAAAGAAGCCTAAAGATACCAATTCCAAAATTTATTAAAAAAAATGCAAACTACTAAGTGCACTCTCCTGTTACAGCAGCACGTAAAAAAAATGGCTTCATTTGATTTCCAAATTTTTAAAGGATGTGATATATGGGATATATAGGACCGTCACAAGCCATTTCCATGGTGAAATCAGGGAAAACCACCACTTTATTCATCAGTATAGTTTGACTGTACATAGAAACATCTGACATTGTAAAAACTACCTTCAGAGCACATCTGTATCTGGAAAATACTTTGAAAAACCTACAGAACCCCTCACTTTACAGTCAAACAGTTTAAAAAAAAAAATAAAAAAAAAACAAAAACAAAAACAAAAACACCCCCAAACTCAAACCTTATCTAAGATATGCTGAAGTAAGAAGGTATGCAAACAGCTGTCTTTCCTTTTAAACTCAGTTCTGAATCCAAGCTGCACTACTGAGCAGGCAGGATCCTGCAGTCTCTGCTGGCCTCTCTCGTCCTTAAAAGGGCTGCTCCCTTATGATTCCTGCCTCTCACTACCATCTCTTGGTCACTTGACTTTTATTTCTCAGAAGAAAGCTAAATTAGTAGTGCCAAACTCCAAAGAACCAAGAATGTTTTTTACAGGACCTTGTCACACATCTCTACCAATTACTCTAGAGAAACACATATGTACCTTGAAAGTTTAACTTTCTAAGCTTAAACCTCAACTCACTGGATGTACATTTGCAATGACATGCTAAGGCTTTTTCTGTTTGGTAAATAATCAGGAATTATCACCACTCAAAAACCTTACTTCAAAATCTGGATTTCCTCACAGAAAGTTTTAAAATACAAAGTCTGGGAACTACTCTTGAGTGCTGGTACTACAGAAGCTCCAGCTGTGCTGTGCCCCAAAAGAAACACAGTGAGAGTGCAGCATGCAGTCTGACATACAACACAAGAGAAACCAACAATACATACTCGGGCCTGTATATCGGCAGCCAGTAAACTAATCTTCCTCCCATCACCAGATGTTCTGCCGCAAACTTCAACAGGTCAAAAAAGATGTCACTTAGATGATAATTGGACGAAACGAAGATCTGATTTTCTGTGCTAAACAAAAAATTGTACAAGTGTAAACAAACAGAAAAGCACGGGTAAAACCTACACTTCTTAAAATAACAACTAAAAAAAAACAACACACAAAACCAAAACCAAACCCAGACCACAAAAGCACTATCTGACACTTGCAAAACTAACTGTGACAATCCAGAAATGCAAATTCTAATATGAGGAATATGACTTTGCAAGTTCCCCTAACTGGCTCTTCATACTATCATCCTCAGTCAAAGAATCACAGGTGTACTGGGAACAGTTGTTTTGCACAGCAGCTTTCTTAACAATTTAGAATAAAACACAGAAGACAATGAAGGCCAGGCAGTGGAGAAGCCACGACCTATCTCTGAAAAGAGCAGTGGAAATCCAAAAGAGAAGAGGTTTAGGTAAAATACAGGTATTTCTATTTTAGACTGATTTTGCAGCCTACAGAGACTGAAGAGAACTTTTTGAGAATAGGAAATACAAGGTAATGGGTGGCTCACAAAGGTGAAAAATAGGATTCAAAATCTGAAAACACACAAATGATAAGCAGGGAGAACAAAACCAAGATGATTTCAGGAAATAACATACTGGTTTTGCAAACAGAACAAAAAGGGCTTTTCTTCTTTAACTATAACTGCTACCATTTTTTTAACTGTTGATGGCCAACCAAGAAGTAATAAAGATTCTAAAACTGTGGCTAGATTTCCATTAACACATCTATATTCTGTAACAGACAAAACAGCTCACCTACCTTCTTTCAACTGACTTAACTGCTTCCTTTTGCGAACCTGTTCTGCGAGTAGCTTCTCTGATACCATACGGTGCTAGACAAAGCAAATGCATAATGCAGAGATGAGAACCTCATGCTTTGTCCAAATAACACACAATTATACCATACATACACAATAGTGCACAAACTGTGGCTTATACAAAGTTAAAAAAAAGCTTTTACAAAGTAAAAGTCAGTAAGGGAAATTTCTTCAAGACCTATTAAAAGTTTATAATTCCAAAAGGTTACTTCAAAACCGTTTCAAAGAAAGCCCTTCAGCTTTCTAAGAGCTTCTAATAGCCTAGAAGTTTGCTACACTACAAAGGACAATGCTTTTCTGTTTTGTTAATTAAAAGATATTCCTTAGACTTCCAACATGTGACAAATAATTCCATCCTCTTTTGTTTGCCAGACGTGAACACGTCCCCCATAGCACTTAGCTAACCTTTTTCAAAATGAGATTAAATATATTAGAACTTCTTGCCAGCACATTACACAAATGGTAATTCTTACACAAAAGAACCAGAGATGGCTTTTTCTCATACGTTTTTGCACATTTCTAATAACATAACATACTTAACTCATGTTCAAAACCCCTGTTTTGTGAAACTTGTTTCAGCATCAATATAACCATCGCAGAAGTCTTACAAATTGTGTCACACTCAGTTCTGAGTCCATATTAATATTCTACACTGTCTCACTGCCAGACAGACCAAATAAAAATTAGCAAGCAACCCATGAAGAAAAGTCACACTCCCTATTCCTAATTAATATGAACGTCTCATTATAAGAGTCAGCACTAGAAATCAGAAATTGCTCTATCAAGGTCTTTCTTTTATTCCCTTAGTTTCTATTCCCTCTCATACATGACAAACGGTACATAGGTTGCTAAAAGAGCAATGGATCCTTCCAAAATGCTAATGCTTCTAGCAGTTAAGTGTATTGGAAACACATTAAAACTTCTCTTTGGAAGCATTACAGTAGCATTTAATGTAAGTCTCCAGAAGTCCATCAGGCTGCACGTCAGACTCCAATGTGCTGCAGATCAAGTCCTAACAGCAACATGGACCATTCTGATAAGAAGTCTCTGCCCATCAATAAAGTTGTGCTTTTATTGAATGAGACGTCTTCAAAGGATGATTTTCAGCCATACTGATTTCTGCTGGTGACCACAATAGTCTTTCCACGGAAGAAAGAGTTACTGCCAGCTCTGTTACACATTTCTAACTACCCTTAAAATAAATGCAGGGATGTCAAATGCAGATCCAATTTCCATAGTGCTGCTCTCGATAATCACCTTTGATAACGTGGAAAACTGCAGATCTGAGCACCGATCCAGACATTAAATCAATGCACATAGGCAATAATCTTTTAGTCACTGCCATTAGTCAACAAAAAGCAGTAACAAACTTACGGTCTGTAATGATTGCATCGAACAGCATCCCTTTTCGCCATATCGGCCTTGAAGAATCAGCAACCAGTGCATCGAGGTAGTATTTCTCTAAACCATACTGTCGGAGATTAGCTCTGATATTTTCATCTGGCCCTCGCCATTTCTGGTTCTTTCTGCTCGCCTTGCCTGGGAGGGGAGAGGGCATGGTGTGGGAAAAAAGCACACTCAACAAGAAACTGTTACAAAAGAAAAGCTTTCCATAATAGTCTACCATTTAATTTAAAGGAAAGTAATTAAACGTCACTACAAAACCTGTCAAAAGTACTTGCAGTAAACTTCAGAAGTAGTAAGGTATAATGAAAACACATGAGAAAAGTTCTGCTCCACCATCTGCAAAGGGCATCCCAGAACATATTTATAAATACATTGTTTTGTAAGATGTTCTCTCTGACTAGGTCAGATACAATTTGCACTGCAGATTTTCAGAGAAGCAAGAATGAGACTAGACTTCCTGGGTTAGATTATGAGAAGCTTCATACATCACAGGTTAAGAGAGCATACAGCTGTGGTAATTATTATTAGAAACTTCGTTTGGTTTTTATTATTCCTTTTTCAAAATATTTCCTGCTTAAAAATAAGATAATATTTTAGATAGGACACGTGTAAATTGGTGAATAAAAAAAAAGCATGACCAAATAAATCCTAATAAGGTTAATACTGCTTTAAAATCCACTAGATATCATTCACTATCATCTTAAATTCCAGAGAGCAAGATTTCAGTGGCTTAGAAATATGTAACATACCTAATCCGTGGATTGTGTTGTAATCTATATCAGTACCACACACATATGCTCCAAAGTGTGCTGAGGAGATTAGAAGGCCACCTATACAGGGGAGAAAAGAGGGAAAATATAAACTCCTGTCATAAATGTCACTTGTGTTGGATTTTTTTCCTCAGGAACTTCAGGAGTTTACAGCAGTAGCACACTATACCCAAAGCTATACCCAAGCATAAAAGAAAAAGAAACTAAAAAAAGAACTAAACTACCAACCTGTTAGAATCACTATGCAACTACAATCAGAGATAATTACACAAAGTCTGTTGTCTGCTATACCTGATTCTCCTTATCTTACTATGCCCTATGTCACTCCTTATCTCTTGAGACTGCTCTTAGGAATTCATTTATGGTCTTCTGTATTTCAAGGCAGTAAGATTCTTTAACCATTACATGAACCAAAACTTTTGAAACTACTTTTCTGTTACTTTGCAAGGAACAAAATTTCAAATTGTTGGCACACAATTTGAAAGGTCATCACCAAACAAATGGCAGTTCTACTGTGTCTGTTCACAAAGTCAGTCTCCTTAACTGTGTCTAAAATCAAACTTGTTGTATAATGTGGCCATTCCCCGAGTAAGAAACAATGGAGTTTTGCAAATTTGCAAATCAAGAGCCTTGCAAATGTAAGTATGTCCAATGTAAACAGCAACATCAAAACAGTTTCTGTAACTGTTATGCCCCGTGAAAACCATAAACAAATGCATCTTTCTGTGAGTATGCTGCTTATTTTGTCAGTAGTTTTACCAGTGTACTTATTCTGCAATAAAACCATTGTTTTAATCACGACTATTGCAATCTGCTTTCCTAATTTACAAAAAAAAAACCCCTAACAGAAAAGCATGTGTGATTTCCCCTTGGAACTTGGTAACAGTTGGTTGAACAGACCACAAAAATTAACAAATGACATTACCTCTTTAACAGGTTCCAAATGAAACAATGGACAGACTGCAGAAGAATACCAAATACCTGTGTGGTCAAGTTATTAATTAGGAGGTACGTAGCTAGCAGAATGGTTTAAAACAGAACAGTGACTGAGAACAAGGCTGTGAACCCCAAATCACTGATGTCAACAGTCCTGCTAAAAAAAATGGGAAGACTGCTGCAGGATGAAGAACAGACATGCACAGGGAACAATGTGCAAGCTGGCTGTGCTGATAACATCAGCCCTGTCATTCACAGGGAGCATAGAGAGAAGCACTTCAGGTGGCTGCACTACCCTGAGCCATCCACTTAGCACAAACACATCCCTAACATGCCCTGTGTGCATTGGCTAGGGGTCCCATCTCAGGGCAGTAGAAAACTGCTACACCGTATGCTAACCAACTCTACGAGAACCAAATGTGAGGAAGAAAGTTTTCAAATTCCTCTGCTTTTTCTTGGATCAGGGAAAAGCAAGGCTACTCACCCCAGAGGAGTCACCCATTTCCCTTCTTGGCTGCAATCCCTCAGAAGAGAAGGGCAGTAACTCCAGAGGGTCACGACAAATTTAGCTAGCCCTGACCCCAAGCAAGGCATACCACCCAGTCCTATAAAAAAGGTAAGAAGAAAGTACTTTGCCGATCTAAGAATGGTTTTAATCATAGGCAAAAAAAAAAAGCTAGGAAAACATGAACTTAGAGCTTTCAATAAATCTCAGCTGGTACTAGTTCAATTGCGTTCACACAGAAGGTGCATGAATACTTAAATACTGTAATATGGCCAGCCCTCTGATCTACTGTATGAAACAGATGCTAAGAGAGTTAATCAGAGATCACTGTGTCCCCTGATGACTATTAGCAGAATGCTGGTGGCACAGAACTTCATGCCTTTCTATCATATGCTATTCCCCCACCTCTTCACCACCCACGAGGACTGGTCATAGCTCTGTCCTCCAGAATGTCAAAGAAAAAAATTCCGTCATTTGCAACTGCACAGTATCACAAACTGGCAAAGAGAAAGTCAGGACAAATGCCTTCCAATGGTACAGTCAACAAGATTACTGAGATAACCTGAACAGACTGTCTAGGAGGAAACACAAAACATTAAGGTAGAAGACTTGATTTATTCTTCCAGAAACCTCCAGGCTTCTTTGTGCTCGACATTGAGGAGAGAATATCTAAACAGTTTATGGAACTTGAAAACAATCCTGGACGTTCCAATTCTGCTCTACAATAAGAAAGGGAATCAAGTCTCCTAAAAGCCAGCCCAGTCAAAGAGCACTTCATATTCCAATGACAACTGCCAATATGCCACTGTTATGCTAATGTGGAAGACTTGTGATTCGGTTTATGCAAAAAACCCAATTTCTTTCCAACAAGCAAGCACCATTTTGCAAGGCCATTCTGATTTGGCACTATTTACCTTTTCACTGTAAAAAAAAACCAGGAAGAAACCATGCCAGGTAATAAAGCTGCATCAGTAAGGAAATCTGAACTGCAGTTTCAAAATGCTCCTCAAATCCTGTATGTATGCACCTTTAATCTCTGGCCTTTATATTACAGATATCCAGGGGAAAAAATCCCTAAAAAAGGTAATTCAAACCACTAGACAATTTGTTGAGAATTTTGTATACTTGTATTTGTTAGCTTTTGAACTGAAAAATTATTTACCATTGATGTTGAATTTCTACAGCTTTGCCATTTCCATGTGATTTTTCTTCCTCTCTCTTTACCTTCCTTTCCACTCCCACGAGAATGAGTGCTCTCGGAAATTTTTTTTGTTTAGCAGATTTTTGTAAGAAGATGCAAAGCCATAGACACCAAAACCAAACAAACTGCTCACAGATAAGTAGAGGAATTTCCTGAACCTTTCAAAGAAGGAGAAGCACAAGGACGAGAAAACTTCATAAAACATTACTATGCCTGAAAAAACCCAGATCATATATGAACAAAAATTAGGGACAAAAACATAGAGTTCACTGAAGCCTTGTGTTTCTGAACATATTATATTCCTGGTTTGTTTTCTGTGGTACAGAGAAGATATATGCTATTAAGAATTTATCTTACTGGTGACCCTGTAATGTTGTCTTCTGTCTCCCTAACTTCTCTGCAGTCATTTCTGCAGAAAACTATCCTCATCCTCCCATTAACGTAAGTATTTTTAATCACATGTGATCATCTTGATCAAAGTTTAGCAAGTTAAATAGGAGTCAGCAGTGCCCTGGCAGCCAGGAGGGCCAACCGTGTCCTGGGGGGTATCAGGCAAAGCATCACCAGCTGGTTTAGGGAGGGGATTGTCCCTCTCTGCTCTACACTGGTGCAGCCTCACCTTGAATATTGTGTGCACTTTTGGGTGTCACAATGTGAGAAAGATATTAAGCCATTAGAGAGCATCCAAAGGAGAGCAACAGAGTTGGTGAAGGGCCTTGAGGGGAAGCCATGTGAGGAGTGTTTGAGGTCACTTGGTCTGTTCAACCTGGAGAAGAGGAGACTGACGGGAGGTCTCACTGCAGTCTGAAACTGCTATGGATGTGGAGGGACAGACACTGATCTCTTCTCTCTGGTGACCAGTGACAGGACTGGAGGAAACGGCTTGAAGCTGAGTCAGAGGAGGTTTAGGTCAGATATCAGGAAAAGGCTCCTCACTGAGGGGGTGGCTGAGCACTGGAACAAGCTCCCCAGGGAAGTGGCCAAAGCACCAAGCCTGACTGAACCAAGAGTTAAGAAGCATTTGGACAATGCTCTCAGGCACATGGCGTGATTCTTGGCATTATCCTGTACAGGTTCAGGGAGCTGGATTTCGATGATCCTTGAGGGTTCCTTCCAACCCAGGATGTTCTGATTCCACTCTATGATTCTAAAACTCAGGTCATAAACACAGCCTTCATTATGTTTTTGAAGAAACTACTATAGGTAGCTTAATACAGTGTACTCTGCTATAATTATATGGCACAACCTGACAAAACAGATCAGCTATTTCACCTACGAAACAGCTGAGTTTCCCTGAGGCAAAATGTACTTCTATGTCATGTAGAGTAATATGTGGAATAAAAGCTCCCCCTTCTGGATAACTAGGAAAAGTTCAGCTGGAGGCGGATACGTGGTGTGAGCAGAATTATCCTAAAGACAGGATGTGAAGGAACAACAAACTGATCTCTACTGAATGCTATGACCTAACTATTGTTATGTTAATGTTAAACGCCTAGACGTGCCCTCAGCACTCTAAATAGCCAGCTCTAAAATGCTGCTCATTGTCCTGAAAGTGACTGCAGGAGTGCACTAGCCAAATTTCACTCCTTGGTCACTTTGGATCTTAAGCAGCCCATGACACATATGAAGTAGTGCTTAAGCCATGTTGCACGAACAGCGAAGATAGATTTTTTAGAAGTGTAAAATAAACTGTTAATAGCCCTGGAAGTTGGTCTCCTTCCCCCAAAATCCCTTTCCAGTTAACAGACTACTTATTTTACAATCACCATTTTGCCTTTGGTATCATCTCAAATATTAGCTGAGCACCAGAAGCCACTGCACCAAGTATAAGTCTGGTGCAAACAGTAAGAATCTTCTGGTTTTTCTCACCAGTTTTAAAAAAAAAATAAAATATACCTGTTCCAACAAATGGATCATATACAACATCATTGGGTTTTACTCTCCCATGGTTGGCCATAATGAAAGACAGGCAGGCATCCATGCTTGTATTTCCAATAAAGTGTCTCTTCTTTACACTGTACGATTCAATGAGTTCTCTTTGGCCATCTGCAATCTGATGAAACATTTAAAATCCCCGTCAGGTCTCAGATACAAGATATAAGCAGACAGGATGACAGACGTGCTTAAGTGACACCATCCAAAACCAGGTAACTTCATTTCATAACACATCACCTTGCTTTCTGACGTCTGAAAATATGACTGACTTCCTTCCAAGCAACAGATATCTTGGTTCAACACCTAGATAAATTCTTCAAGACAGAGGTTAAAAATACACAAACATTTTAGACAGAAAATTCTTCTGAAGAAATAACAATTATAGCAACTTTGCTATTATTCTGAGTATCACAGAAACAACGTCTGGCAATTCAGAGTTAAAACAATTTCAAAATTAAGAGGAGGAGAAATGCATGTTAACACACGCGTGCACATACACACACACGTATGCTTAAGGTCATACAGAATTTCCTTCTTCGCTGGCATTTTTGTCATGCTCAAAATCTAAACTCAGGATAGCACTGACATATCAGAATTTAATGGAAAAGCAAACAAAGACCAAATGCTAGTATTTTTATATCAGACTTCCAAAATATGTTGAAGAAGACTAAAGTAATCTGCAAGGAAACATGATCAAAAGCTCTTCCAACACTATCCCCCCACCTCTGGTCAACATTACTCTTACTGGGTAAACAAAATACACTTGCCTATTTTTTTTAGGTTGGTTTACTCAACACTTCAGGAATCCAGCACAGATGGGACAACAGCTGCAATGTTTTACAGCATTGCCACAACGCAGGGTGCTTGCATGTTAATCACAAGCACAGAGAACACTCACAGGTCCTAACATATCACTTGGATGCCTAACTTCCCTGAACACATGCCACTGACCATAGCTGTACAGCCTCTGCAGTGGTTCTCCCTCCTTCCAGCTGCCCTTGACCCAGGACACTGCTAGCACATATTCCCATCAGTGGCTGGTGTCATTCTGGAAGATGTCCTTTGGGGAGCCACTTTTTCCTCACAAAAACACAAAACACCAGATCAGATTTCCTCAGGATATGCTAATAATGTGGCGGCTTTAGAGTGCATACAGCCGACAGGCAAGAAGCTCTGTAGGGAAGACCTCTGCTGACAGGCTCCAGACAGTTTCTATAAGTGGTTCCTGCTGTAGGCCCTGCACTGCCAGTGTCCCCTTCGGGCCTGTGAGCTGAACCTGCTGATGTCCAAAGCCTCAGGGACCAGTCTGCATCGTTCTGTGGAGGTTCCTGTCAGGACCTCTTGAAGCACTTACAGAATGCTCTAGTGGGCCTGATGCAACTCAGCAGGGCCACAAGCCATCTACAGTTCTGTGTATCTTTCTACGTGTCTGAAACACACTGCTGGTGCTTCCAGCTGCAGCTGGGCCCACAATGACATAACACACCACCACAGCTGCGCAGTCTCACAGCTGTGCTGAGTTCTCTCAGTGGAGGGCAAGATAAGATGTGTTTCCAGATACAGCTTCACTCTTTTTCCGCCTCTAAATTACTCAATTAACCCACTTTTTCCTAGTCACAGTAAAGTCTCCAAGACTTACAGTGACAGATTCAGACACAATTATATTGTCTGCTTCCACTGAAAGTCAACACAATTTTTTACATTTAAATTGAAGAACACTTCCCTGAAAATAGAAGCTCATAAGAACTGAAGCAAGCATACTCACGCACCCATCTACCAAAATACAGATGAAAGGGCTCTTCTGGAACATTATTTGGGTTCGTTCCATAATCTTCCAAAATCCAGAAGGTGTGTTCTGGATTCTTTAAATTTACTTTTCCTTTGAATGGCAGAAATTCAAGGGCCTATACAATAAAGAAAAACAGAGTGAAAAAAAAAAACTCAAACCAGGGTAAATTTTTTAAATAAACTCCTCACCTCCAATAGAAAAAAAAACCAAAACAAACCCTAGACCCCGAAAATCCCCACCACAATTTTACTTATGGGAAATGATAGATAAGTATTAAAAAGTACATTCTCAATTTTATCTAGATTTTTGAAATACCTTTCTTGTAAATCAAAATACCTCAAATGATTAAGAATTAGAAATCAAGAGCCATAACACTTTTTATTAACTGAAGAGAACCCAACTTAAGAGGAAATGAACTGTGCATATTATTTACACAATTTTCAAGTTACGAAAACAACACTGATGATGAACAATGGGATATAAAATTTCAGTGATGTGCAGCTACACTGATTTACATACTCAGCATTATTTCATGTACACAAAATCTGAACAAACGGGAAGGAGTGGCTACTACTAATACAGATAATTTCAGTCTCTGTAAACGGCATAAATAAAATAAATTGCTGATAAAATAGCATGTGGAAGACCAAAAACTAACAGTAATTTAAAAAAATTTCCTAACTATAATATTGATACAGTTAGGAGGAAAGTACAAGTGCAGACAAGAGCATAAGGACAGAACAGGAGATTAGCACACAATCCACAGCTTGCAACTGAAGTCACTTTTTCCACATTCTGCAACAATAAAAGCCTAATACGGAGATCAAGTAACAGGTTTACCGAAAGTCTAGCACCTAACTCTAGCCATTTGAATCTTAGCGTTTTGGGCAATAAGCTTCAGTTTGCCCAGCACACTGGGCTGAAATCAGCAGTGAGTGATGTTTCTTTGGCCTTGTATATGCCACACATGGTCTGTTTAGGCAAGCAAAAAAAAGTCGTGAATTTTGAGGGAATTTTAATTCAGACAAAAGGATCTCATTTAGACATGATAAGACATAAGCAATAAACTTCTTTCAGATCTTCAGGAAACCCCAACTTAAAATACTCTGAGAGCATGGAATAAGAACAACATAAATGATTAAACTAAACATCAAAGATTTTCTAACCATCTACTTACATCAATCTTTTTTATTTTCTGTGCTTGGGTCAGTGTTTTATTAAATGTATGAATATGTATTTTGTAAGTAGAGTCTGACTGTAGATATGGAAGCTGAAAAAAAAAAAGGCAAAGACAGCTTCATTAGTACAGATGCAGTGCTATACAGTGGATAGAGGAACCATATTATCCAGATTCTTTATGTGCATACCATCTTGTCCACTGGATAGTTCTTCAAAGACGCATAGAGCTCCCCCTCAGATCTTCCATGGCCCCACAGTTCAAATATAGACCTGAAATTACAAAGTTTTTGAGAGTGCAGTCACATGGAGGGGGCAAAATGCCTTACAGACACTTACTCCTTTTAACCTTCTTTGCCAGTTTATTTAGGCTTTACTTCATGAAGTACTAAAGTGTGGTATTTAACTCTAAGAAAACGTTTTAATTTTTGTTCTTAATAAGGACACACTAATTTTTAGTCCTAAGACGATATTTCAATGGTGCCTTTTTTGTTGTTGTTGTTGTTTGGTAACATATACTAAAAGCATCAGAGCTTTTCATACTGATTAGCAGTGCAATGGAGGTACACCGGTAATCTTCTAAAACTAACATGTCTTCCCACAACCAGCAGAGGGCCAGAAAAATAAACTGTGGGCTAGCTACACGTTCTACATAAAATAAGGATGCATGGCATACAGAACATCTGCAGGCTGCTTGGTCGTATTTCACTTCCTTAGCTGCCTACAGCTGCTTTCTGAAGTGCAGTACAGTTGATCTCCACTGGAAACATACTGTCCTAAGGACAGTTTTGTACACGTGGGACTCCTTTAGGCAAGAGTGGACAGCCCCAGTCACTGGAGGTAAAATACAACACCTGACACAATAAGGACTCAACGGGGACTATGCAATGCTCTGCAGAGGGGCCCAAACTAACTCTGAAGGACACAGCACAGACACCACAAATTTAGTGTGGTCAGTGAGACATACCACACCTACATGGTCTCTCATCCCAAACCATACCTCCACAGCCTCTCTCACAGGCCTCACTGCAAAGAATGTTATTCAGACACCTCCGTAAAGGACCAGCTGGAACAATCACTCTCTGCCATATTTTTGCACTCTTGAATTTTCTAGAAGGACCTCTGCTGCAGCGGGCTGGGCTGAGGGCTCAGATGCCAGCACTAAGGGAGGGTAACACAACCTTTCCTTTCAAAACTTGATTTTCAATTTTTACTTATCAACGTTTTTATTTTTTAATTCCATACATATTTTAAAACAACCCCCTAACTACACTTTATTCAAAGTGAATAAAACATCAGTGAGTAATGTCTCTGGAATGAAGAACACTATTTCCAGACCCTGACTTGATCATACACCAAGAGAATGTGAACACTACATAATCAGTCCTACAAGAGTCCTACAAACTCCAGTTACATCTTCTCAATTCTAGAAGAAATCAAAGACCATTTATTTGAAGACTGCAAACAAAATCCATATTTGCCACAACATAACAAAAAAATATTCCACCACTTCAGTTATTGTTTACAAGATTTTTCATCTCTTACTTTGCACATACTGTCCGTTTCATTAGTCCCCTTGCCATCTCTTCTGAAGGAATATTGAGAATCCAAAATGGAGACTGAAATAAAAAGAAGATAAGTGATACAAATACCTAATTGGAGGATGTCAGAAGAATTACACAACTACAAAATTCTGTTCTACAAAAACAGAACATGCATGTTGAAAATAAAAAAATAAATAAAAATAAATCTGTTGACTGTAATCATAGAGATGATAAATATTTAATTTCAGGCAAAACTGTTTACTCGGCTTGAATGTCTGACAAATTTTGTTATGTATTTCATTTTTCCACTGTATCTTTGACTTAGCAAAATATTATTTGTTTGCACTTCCCTAGACAATTCATCCCCTAAAGACGGAAAGTATCTCGCTACACACAAGTAGTAACTTATTCAAGCGTTGAGACCAAAATCATACAGCTTCCTGGCTGCACTCTTCCACGTACTCTGTCTCATTGATTTAGATGCAAACACTAAATCCAAACTGCTGCTGAATGTTTTCACAGTTTGGCTATTCCGAGAACAAAGGAGAGCCTCCCAGCAGATGGCACTGCTTCTTTTCATACTGTTAAATGAAGACATGCTGAGGCGTATTTTGTGCATCTTTTTTTTTTTAAGTTCTGAGTCTTTACTGATATTGAGAGTTCCTCGGTTTTGGAAGATTCCTGATTTTTCTAGGAAACTTCAAAGTTTATTCAGCTACCCACATTTATCAAAAACACTATAAAGAACATACTTGCATACTATACACCCAGTCAAGTAAAATATTTGATCCTCACTTACATTTACACGAATTTCCCGCTCACCACTGAATTTTCCACCACAAAGGGAGAGCAGTGAAGTTATTTCCTAAATTGAAAATATAAAGGTCAGGCCTTAGAATCATTAACGAATCTTTTGAAGAAAGAAAGGGGGGAAACAAGGAAAAAAGGGCAAATTCTAATGCAGATGGTGAGGATTACGAACAAAATTCTAGAGACAGCAAGAGAAGACAGAATGGCATGTACAACCAACCTTACTGTGGGAACAGACAGTGAAACACTCAGAGTAGTTGCATGGATAGGACAGAAGTTCACAAGTCAATTCAGCTTGTATGTACTGTTCATGAACAGAAAAAAAAGGTAAGACTTTCCTGCTATAAAAGCAGATTTTCTCAGAGTTCAGTGGCAAAGGAATGAGCTCCATTAGGCAAATTTCAGTAATCAAGTTCCCCGGCTTCACGTTTTCTCTTTCATCTAAATCTTCACTGTTATAAATCCTCCACTCTCACAACAATATTCCTCTTACAATATTATTCTCTCTATTCTTAAAATATTTTTCTGACTAATTCAAATTAAAATGGTGTTTCACTAGTAACACTGACCCAGGGCCAGGACCAGCACTGAGCATCAAGTCCTCTCCTGTTACCTCTCTGCTTTACAAGTATCTCAACAGTCTTCTTTAGTAATGTCTTCTCTAAATCAAAAGACTGTAAACTGAACACACAAAAGAGCAAATGTCCAAGAAACAAGGTAATAAGTAATACCTGAAAAAAAGAAAAAACAATGCACTAAAAAGGCTTTCAAACTCAAATGAGATGTAAGCATCAGGGATGTTTCTCATGCAGCCCCAACACTCGAAATTACATGCTGCAATTTCTGGATGCTACCGGCAAAGGAACACAGAGGGAAAATCTTATACTGGCTTAGATTTCAACTGAGTGGGTAAACGAAATGATTACCATTAATTATCACCAAAAAATGGAGGAAAGGAAAACCCAACATGACGCTAGCAAACGGTTTCAGTGGGACATTACCCCACTCATTTCCCTCTTTCCATTTGAATAGAAAGGACGTAAGAAACGTTGGAAAAAACAGAGGGTTTGCTCCAGGAGAATATGAGACTATGTGTAACCATTTCACTGTATGGTCCTGAGGCAGAAAAAGCACCTGAGATTTTACACATGAATCAGTGGCACCTCTACACACCAATAACATTACCTACAGGAAAGTGACAAAAATGAGAAGCAGAAAAAACACAGCCTGCAAGGAAAGGCTGAGAGACACCAGCTACACATGATAAAGGTTGCTGTGATAAAGAAAGATAATAATCTGTTTTCAATATTTATTATGGAGGAGATGACTGCATGAGGTTCAAATCACAGAAATGCTCTGGATGAGAAGTTGCGAAGATCCTTCCAATGAAGGAAGCACTGGACATATCTGCCTGAGGACATTTTTTTGATAATTGATAAGAAAACATCTGACATGCATTGATCTCTCCATTAGAGACAAGCTGTGCTATAAAACAGAATGCCTGATCTTACCCCTAAGTATCTGACCTAACAAAAAACAGATTCCTGACTATGGAGCAGTTTATTAATTAAGAAACATGAAACACGTAACTTCAGACACTGAACAACAAACGTGGACTTTGACAAATGCCTTCAGCTGCTGTGATCCAGCACTACCAGAAGAACAAAAGCAGTCCTCTCATATCCCATATGCAGATGTGGTAGAGATGGAGATCAAGCAGATCATCTGGCTAAAAAATCTGCCCTTGTTTCATTAAGCCCTTAACATAGTTCATGACAAAGCTTAACACATGGCTGAGCAGAGTACAAGGAAAGGGAAATGGAACTGCTTTCTTCAGCAGCTATAGCAACCACGTGCCACTATAACCTTGGTGATAGAAGAAAAACTGTCTATTACATATATATCATCATCTTTTTATTTCATCTGATGACCTTGCCTAAAGACAAACTGGGTTGATCATAAATAAATAAATTCATGTTCCAGTCTCACAAAGCAAATCGTAAAAATCAATGCACAACAGAAATCCTTAATGAAAACAAGGAAAACAAATGATGCAAGACACATTAAATATTTTATAACATGTGTAATGATGACCCACCAATTCTAACAAAATAACTCTGCATTTCAGCACTATTTTAAGCAATAACATACTGTCCTGGATACTACTAGCTCTTCTAGATGGCACCTAGAAGAGCCCTTAAGGTATCAAAATTTGTTAAGGTGTATAGCAACTCCGTAAGTTATCACGGGAAAAAAATAATCACAAGTTAAATTTACAAACAAGAGGGTTTTCTTACTAACGTGGAAACTGAGTGTATGCTAAACTACACATTCACCAAGGGCCCATAAAAACACTGGGGATCCATAAAAAAGACCAGGGAGCTTCAAATAAATTACAGATTTTGTTTCAATTATTTCTGTGAACACAGAACAAGGTAAAGCAGATTTAGTGACAGGGAACAAACTCTGAAGCCCAGATGTCGCAACCAACCATCACACTCGTGTCAATGACAAGCAGACTGCAGCATTCCAGGCAGCACTTGCTCTGCTCCCACCACAGAAGCTTCTCTACTTTCCCTAATCCCACAAAGGCCAGGGGGGCACAACCCCTTCTGACTGCATGGAAGCAAACACTCAGGATCACAAGGCAAAAGCGAGCAGTCCTCAGTGCCACCAGTGTGAGCAAGGCTCGCAACCAGGACGCCAGCCGAGGTCCTGGAGACCTCTGCTCAACACCGGCCCGTCCCACCGGCCCGAGGGCTTCAGAGAGCACCATCCTCACTGCCCCCCAAATCTGCCTCCTGAAAAGGGAGATACCTGCAACTCTCCTGCCTCACAAAGCTCCATAAACACCTGGGACAGGGAATCACAGAATCAATCAGTTTGGGAAAGACCTCTGGGATCATGGAGACCAACTTATGCCTGAACGCCACCATGTCAACTACACCATGGCGCAACGCGCCACATCCAGTCTTTCCTTAAACACCTCCGCAGACGGTGACTCCACCACTTTCCCGGGCAGTCCATTGCACACTGGAATGAGACCTGACCGCACGCGTCCCCCAGGGCAGCACCAACCATTTCTGCACCCACACCACGCTGGCGGGAGCAGCAGCACAGTTTAAACAAACTTTAAAAGTCACCAAAGCAAGAGCTTGAAAGCATTTTTGTAACCCCATTTCCCCCCCTCACAACTTCCCCTCTCACGTGGAGCCCCACGTACTCCGCCCGGCAAACCTCTCCCAGCGCCAAGAGGCTCCGGAAAAGCCCGGCAAGGGAAAAAAGCCACCACGCAGACCACGCTCTCCATGGGGTGGGAAGGGAGGAGAGGCAGCCCCACGCCTGGGGGGTCTCTTGACGCGGGGAGCGGCGAGCGAAGGGGCACCGGGAGCCCCTCGGCCCCGGCTCTCCCCGAGCCGCGCGGGGCCGGCGAGGCCCCGCCTGGGTCCGGCCACCCCCGGGCACACCCGGGACCGCAATGCCCGGGACCGCAATGCCCCGGACCGCAATGCCCGGGACCGCAATGCCCGGGACCGCAATGCCCCGGACCGCAATGCCCCGGACCGCAATGCCCGGGAGCGCTCCGGCCCCCCGGCTCCCGCCCCCCGGCCCCTCGCAGCGCTCACCGGCAGGCGGAACTCGAGGTGCTCCTGCGCCAGCAGCAGCAAGTACCGCCGGAGCGCCGGAGCCGCCAGCGCCATGGCCGGCCATCCCCCGCCCCCCGCATGCGCCGCCGGGAGCGGGCGGGATCGGCTCCGCGGCGGGAGAGGCGGGAGCGGCCGGGCCGGGGCGCGGGACGGGGACACTCCGCGATCCCGGCAGCGAGTGCTGCGCGCAGTCTGCCTTAATTGCTGTCCGCTTCGTCTGCTTCTCACTCTTCTTTTAATTTGTGTTTTTGTGCGTGCTTTATCATGCGCGCCACGTGTCAGGACGGCAGAGCCCGCGTATGGTTTATAAATAACTACACGTACCCTGGGGACACACGCTGGCTCAGCGGTGTTAGCGCCGGTAGGGCAGCGCTGCGGCCTCTCCTGGCCACATTTAAGGATCTGGAGCATTAAATAACATTAAGAATTAACAGATGCCAAAGGAGTCGCGTTCGTTTTTCCGTGGGAAGGAGGTCAGCACCGGCGGCGTGGGTGTCGGGCCAGGTGGAGAAGCAGATTCCCAGGAGGACAGAGGTGTGACGATCCAACGAGAGGGGGGTGGGGAGGGCAGAAGGGCTTTGTCTTGCAGATTATATTTTCTTTTATTTTAACATCTAGGCTTGATAACTATAATCTCATACTCACTGATCTCCCTGTTATGTTGAGCTGAGGGATTCGGCTTATCCAGATTTCGGTAAGCTTTTTATTAGAACCAGGCCAGCTCAGCACTGAACTCATGTTCTGTATTTTATGTGCTAATTTTTGGACATCTTTTTTTCTAGATGGCTAAGATTTTGCTCATGACCTGTGAGCACTCCACAGGCCACCTTCCTTAAGCATCTCCATAATCCCATCCTGCAGCTTCTCCAGTTATTCCTTTCTGCAGTAATCAAAACTGAGGTTCACTGTGAAGTTTTAGCCCTGATGATTGACAAGAAAACTATCTAAAGTGACCTGGAAGCTAAACGTCAACTTTCCTAGAAGAGAAAAAAGAGAGGTAGATGTGGATCAGGCTTGTTCACCTCAGCAGTTGAATGCTGGCATCCAGCAATAAAGACATTGCTGAACTGCTGACAAAGCCCGAGAGCCTGAGATTGCTTACAAAATCTTGAGATTGCTGAGAGAGATTTAGTGGAACAAGCCTGCTTTTATTTTTCCATTCTGTCTCACTTTAAATTTCTTAGCTGTGTAACTTTCCATTTTTGAAACTCCTTAGGAGGCGTTATTGGTATTATTTTTAAGCTTAATCTCTTTGAGACTGGCTTTTGCTTACTCTGTCTCCACTGCTTTATCTTCAGAGCATTGCTGTCTGTTCTCACGAGATAGAATACCTCAGTTTTCCAGTGATACTGCTTCTACAGAAGAGTTTAACTAAAGCCCTGTTTTTTTCTTGCTTTAGACTTGAAGATCCATGCAAAATCTCTGGCAGTCTATATATGTTGGTCAGCATAGTTTGAAAGTGAATGTACATTATGAAGTAAGACTTACAGAGTATTTGATTCTGACATAAAAACAAAATGCTTTTCAGATGCTATGTTTGTAAACTGAACATACATTCCTGTAATGCCATTGAGAATCAAGCAGTTTGTTAGTGTGGATTTGGGGAGTCATCCTAAATCAGCAACATTACGTAACTACGTTAGGGAGGGAAAGAAAGAAAAATTGTTCTTTTTAGCCTTACAATTTTAGGGAAAATTTTAAGTACAGAAAATGTAATTACTCATCTTGAAGTTTATCCAGGAAGATAGAATTAAACACCTTCCTCTCACAAAAATATAACAATAGGATCATATGACAATCACGAGTTTTAAAGTTAGAGACCATGATTGAAAAGCCATTATTTAATGTGTGCTGCTGCTTATTATTCTCAGTTCTCTTTTGCAGTGATTGTGTTACCATTTTTTGCTCACCTCATGCACTCTTCTGGACCCAAAGGCAACACAAGTGTTTTTTGCCTGACTTGTACGTTCTGCTGGAGCATTCGGGGAGCTCTGTCACTGCTCATGGGTTCATGTGCAAGAGCACTAACATACAGAAATGGGCAAATATCCATGAAATCTTACCTTAAAAACAACAATCTTTTTAAATTATAGAGATACCTATTTTATAATTCAGTTGTTAAACTGTTTAGAATTTGCATTTCTGTCCATTTCCCCATAGAAAAGCTAGCACTAATCCTAGGTTTTATCTTTAAATGTCAGTAAAAGTATCAGCTCCACTAATGTGCTATATGGAAACTCTAGTTTGCATATTTCAACAGGTAAAAAATATGCTCCAGCAAAGACATGGTTATAATACATGGAGACCTCTGTAGGTCTGCAAAAGTCTGTGCCTAATTCATAAAAATAATCCCGTACTTCCCAGATAGCCCATAATCTAAGTACAAGTACTGTCATAGGTGGTGGGCAGCCTGTGTACCCAGAGCTGTAAGGCAGTTTCCCCTCTGGAGCGCAAGCTCCCTTGCCTGGAGCCTGCCTGTGGCGTGTAGCTGGCCGACATGGCTGTGCAGCACAGCCTTTTAAGGGAGAACTATCTATTCTGGTTTTGTCTTCTTCAGTAAATAGGGTGTTGCTGACAGGGAGACGCTCGCTAACTGGGATTTCCCCTTCTCTTCGCAGTGCCTGATGAGGAAAATCCTCCTGCTCCCACCATGTACTGGCGTTTCAGCTCCAGATAATATTTTCTGTGCATAGAAACTTCCACAGTCCGTGGGAACCTTGTTGGCACAGCGTGAGTTTGTCCACCTTTAATCAGTGCGCAGGCAGGAGAAAGGCTTTCCACCCCTGTACATGGGTTGGTGTGCTGCCTCTCGGGGAATGGTTTGCTCTCTTCCCAGGTCAGCCAGCACTGCATCAGATTGTTTGGGAAGTCAGCGGGGCTGCCGGGTACCAGGATAAAGTTCTTTAAAAGGCATCATTGCAGGAAGAGTAAGTACTGCACTGCATTTGTGTTGCATGGAGGCTGTGGGACCAGTTGTACACAGGGTAACCTTGTAAGCATAACTTACTGCGTTCCAACATTGCTTCTGAATTTCAGCTGAATCACTTTTACTTTCTTCATTGCTGTAGAATTATGGGTGGACTTAAAAAAAATCTTCAGATATTTACTGTCTTTTTTCAGCAGCCTTTCCACTTGCTTGAGCAAAACTCCTCCAAAAATTAACAAGCTGATTTGTTGTTTTTCTTTTACAGCTGACAGTGCACCCAGGAACCAGTTACAACCAGTCATTGATTTGTTTCCTGCTTGAGTACCATAAAACATTTTTCAAGAAATGGAAGGAGATAAAGGGCAGAGTGCTAAAGCTACCAGTGTGGTGGGTGACCTGAGGAAAAGCTGGCAAACCTGGGCAGAGGATCACATTGAGTACCAGAGAAAGAACCCGTTCAGCAGTGATGACAGGCTTGCCTCTAAACCTGCGCACGCTCACCGAGGAGATCCGACCTATGGGAGACCCCCTGAAGGGTCTCGGACAGAGCAGAGAGGGAAAGATGCTCACTCACACGTGGGCAAGGAAGTAGAAGAGCTGTGCTTGATCATTAGAAGCACTGGACAGGTGGGAGAAGATGGACACGTGAGTGTGACATTCGGGCAGCTGTTTGAAACATATGTGACTATTTCCAATAAAGTAGTAGGAATCTTGTTAAGAGCCAGAAAACATGGTCTGGTTCATTTTGAAGGTGAAATGCTTTGGCAAGGAAAAGATGATGATGTGGTCATCACTTTACTACAATAAGGCTTTGTCATAGAACGAATTTTGCCGCATGGTTCCATTTGGACAAACATACCTAGATACCATCTTGAAAGGTTTTCATTACAGAATTTCAACTAAGCTACCTACTGGGACGTGAGCAGGAGAGAAAATTGGTGAGAAGGATAAAGCATATTTTTGTAAAAATGGTAGAGATTTGGACAGAAATCACAAATGATAAGCTAATCCACCACGCTGCCATTGGATTGTCCTTATCATTTACTACTATGTATATCACAGTTCTTCAAATGACTCCACTGGCTTCCTGCTTTTAGGTTATTGAAAGGATAAATAACTAACTTCCTACCATACAACACTGATCCTTGCAGGTTATTAAATACTTGCTGCATGGGGGATTGGGATTTGTAAAATGTGGAATTGAAAACTTTTGTGGGAATTCATATACTTCTTCAAAGAGCCTAGATATATTTAGGTTCAATTTCACACTGTTAAACTGAATAAATTAAAGCTATTTTCATGAAGGAGAAAAAAATTCCCAAACTTAGAAAAATATCACAGCAAGGATATTTGATGGTTCCTAAATTAGTTGCACCTTGCATGTATTTTGGAGAGCTGCACTAGTCCTGGTATTTAATAGTCTGTTCTTATGTTTTCTCCAAACGTTCTGTGTCCTTTGTTCTTTTTCTTCTCTATCTCACACCATTTTTACCTCTTCTGTTCTCCCAATGCTGTGTCATACCCTAGAAGGTCACAAAGCTCTGCAGTTATTTTGGTGAATTCAGCTATACCCCTTCATAGGAAGTAAGGTGTCACAATGTAAAGATGTGAAAGACAACAGAAACTCTGTACTGGGGAACCTGTACATTCATGTGGAAAAAAAAAGGCTCTTCTTTCACAAAAATGAGGCAATGTTTTTATGAGAGGAGAGATCCTGTACTGCCAAATGCATAAATAAAAATATAGCAGTGCAGTCCCATATCTTGTTTACCAAAGGCAAAGCTGTGCTTTGAGAGCACAGTTGTGAGTTCTCCAAGCTTTTTAAAAGAAAAAAAAAAAGGATTGATTATATAAAACAGTTGTAATAGTGCTATTAAAAATAATCAGGAACTGTACTTACAATAGTTCCCACTCAAAAGCTGTACAATTAGAAATGTAAAGTTCTGGTTTTTATCAGTGCAAATAAAAGCTTCTGTGTGGTGTTAACTACACTACTTGATGGGTCTTTAAAGATACTCTCTTGCATCAAAAGGATATTAAAATTTAATATAAATTATGAACTTAATAAAAGTGATGTTACTTTATGCTATTTATATAAAAGAACTTTTATTGCAAAAAGCCTAAAAGAATGTTTTTTTGTTTTGACATTTTCATCCAATTGGGATTTGCATCAAAATAAGCCTTTGGACTGAGCAAATAAGAATACAGATTTCATTATCACTCTGCCTCCTTTTCTTTTTTTCCTAGTGAGAAGACAATGAAAATATCAAAAACAGGTAGAAATGAATGTGCTGAAATAAGTATGTCTAGGGAACAAGGTAGATGTAGGTAGAAAATGGATGGGGAAACAAAGGCTGGGTTTTAATCACCACATAATTTTACCATGTTGGAGACTGAGGAATATGTGTTGCATCGGGCATTGCTGGTGTGTGTCCACTTAGTTTTCAAACCCACTGTTTCTTCCAAATAATCTACATCTTGCAGATGAAAAAAAGGCATGTAATTTGTGATCTTAAGACATTTAAAATATTTGATTTCTTTGGAAAAGCGTTTCTTGCCAAAATGACGTAAGCACACCTTAGGAGATTTTAGCTTCCATTAGATGAGGTCTTTACATACATTTGGATTTCAAAACAAATCGAGCTTTTTATAAAGCAGCTATGGAATGACTTTTATTTAATTCTGTCAGTTCGTAGTGTTAGTTCGTAGCTTGCAGGAAGCAGCATCAGGTGCTTCAAATGTCACCAGCCGACCAACAGGGTGGTAATTATCACAAAATGTAATACACTGCTAGACCATTGTGCAGATAGACCATGGCATTCACACAGTTGAGGCAGTGTGTAGTCTGTGCACCCCAAGATGCAAGTCCAGCTCATATAAACTTACTGGTTCTTAAGGCTGGCTCAAACAGTTAAATATCAGCAAAGTTCTCACTCCAACTACGGTAAGCAGTTAGTACGGTAGGCAGATGCTTACACAGCCTCTGATGCACTTTCTTCTGCTGCTGGTTGGTTTAAATACCCCTTGAGTACATCTACAAGAGCTTTAGGCACACCTCTGATCAAAACATATAGAACAAGCCCCTAAATGACATGATCTTACCTACTTTGTAAGCAACTAAAAAAACCTTGCTCAATCACTTTATTTTGAATAAAACTAAGGATTGTTATAGAAAAAAAAGATTATTTATAGCGGGATGGTGTTTTTAAAAACCATTATAGGGCCACATTTCCTGCCTGCCACCTTTAGATGAGTATTCTAGAAAGAGTGACTGAAATCCTTCTATGTGCCCACACAGTGATTATAAACAGTGAGCTGCTAAACTGGGTCAGCGTCCAGGTTGACAAATCTGATCTCGTGCTCCCAGTAATAGCCAGTATTCCAAAAAAAAAAAAACCAACTAAAAGATAGGTAATACAATTGGTCAGCTTGCCCACTGGTACACTGCAGAATAAAAAATTACTCCTGAAGGCTGTATAGTCATGAATGCATCATATCTAATGCACATGACTCAGTTTAGCTACCAGTTGACAAGTTTTACAAAATTCTGTTTCCTCATCTGTGATGTGATTAATTAGCATATACAGATGAAATGGGAATGTAAACGTTTCAACACACAACTTTTTTTTTCAGCGGGCTCCCATTAGAGTAAACAGAACAGAATTAATTACTTTTGCAAAAATTGTAGCACATCAGGGGTTTTAGTATAACAGATTATTTGGAGTAGTCGGTAAACTCCAACACTCTTAAAGGTGTTTTTGCCCTACTCTAGGTAACTTTCAGCTCTCCTAAACTTCACATCTATGTGGCAGGCTCCCTTAGTGGTCTTTCCTCTTCTTTCCCTTGAAGGCTATGAACTCTCCATCTGTTTTGAACTGTACATCATATAGGGATTATCTGTATTTTGTCTTGTCAAACACTGAAGGCACTTTCACCAATTCAATAAATGTTGCACATCAGTTTGAGTGACAGTTTTTATGCAGCATATTATTGCTTCCAAGTTCGTCAATTTTCAAATACAGTTTTCACTGGTTTTCTCCCATTTTTACACTTTTATTTACAGCTCGCACTTAAAAAGACTTTGGAATAGTTTGGGGAGCTATTACTAATTTAAGCACATTGAAAATGCTGTGTGTAGTCAAAACATGAACTTTTTTTAAATCTTAACAGCATTGTATGTGCATTTGTTTCATCCTTTCAGAGGGAGCCTTTAGTACTTTGGCATAACAGCATTATTTTTTGGGTTCACATTAGGTTGGAAGTTTATGTAAAACAATTGAGCAAAACAGTACAAATAAAGCTTTGTCATTCCTAAACATGAGGTCAAAAAAGCAGCTTTTCTCAGGATTGCTAATACTGGATCAAAGAACAGAGCTGGGGCAGTGGCTAAAAACAACTTTGCTTCTCCAGGCTCTTGGAGAGTAAGAGCTACTGTGTTCACTCTCCTTGTTGATCTTTGCTCCTTGGAAAGCTCTACAGATGATTTTTTAAGTTTTAAAATAACTAAAATCTTCTGTGGAAGACGGTGACATAGTTAATGGGATTTGCCCATTGTAATTCAGAACCGTATTCAAAGTATTAGGATAGGCTTTTCACAACACATTTCTTTGCCTAATTAAAAAAATTATCTTCAGAGTCCAAGAGTGCTTGTCAATGTGGAAGGAAAGGGAACACAGTCCTGTGCTGAAAAACGCTAACGAGATGTTGAGCATTCCTCAGTAATTAATGTCCCTCTGTTTAACACTTCGTTGTTTGAGCTGGTTTGAGGCCGGTCTATTGCTCTCAGGGATAAGTGAGATTCTCCATCTCACTCATCAGCAAAACTCTGGAAGCTAAAATTATATCCAGATTTTTATCTTTCCAGTCTTATCATCATTAGTGCAACCCTTCTCAAAAGTTAAGATACAAAACTTGACCTTTGTGCTTCTGTGTACAGTAGCCAGCATACTGAGTCTGGCTGGGACAGAGCAGCCCATGTTTTGGGGTCGACTGGAACAGTGTTGGTAACACGGCAGCTTTCCTGGCGATTGCTGAGCAGTGCCTGCACAGCATCAAGGCCTTCTCTTTTTTCTGCTCTGCCCCCTCCAGTGGGCAAAAAGTGTGGAGTGGGCACAACCTGCACACCCGACACTGGCTGGCCAGCAGGGATATTCTGTGTCATAGAATGTCTGCTCAGCAATAAAAGCTGAGGGCCTTTTTTTTTCGGCAGGGGGGTGGAGGGATTGCTACTGCCTTACTTGTGGAAGGTCACATGAGAATTACCTTTGCATTGCACACCTTGGCTTTTTTCTTCCACTTGCCTTCACATATTAAACTGTTTTTATCTCAAGCCATGAGTTTTCTCATTTTGCTCTTTCTACTTTCCCATCCTGCTGGGGTCAAGGGTGAAGAGTGAGCAAAGGGCTATCTAGGGTCAACCCCCCCCAGCAGCTATTCCATTGCACTGGAAGATCATTCCAAGATTAGCATTTATTCTGTTTATTAATCCTTTTTGACAACAGTTCATGTTGGTACTTTAAATATTACATGTCACAGTTAAGTACAGTTACATAAATTAATTACAAATCAGAACACATGCACAGTATTAATGTTCAGGTATTTCCCAAAGCTAGAAGCCAGCTCAAACTTCCTCATCTATTGCACGGAAGTAGTTAAAGTTCAATACTTTAAGTCACACTTTTCCTACCAAATGTTAGAAACTAAAACCCTAAAGGGCTTCAAATTACACATGAATGGCCACTAATAAGAATAACAAGACATTAGGAAGAAGATCCTACAGACAGAGAGGCGTAAATTCTTCCAGGTAGAAAATGCTGTTCTTCAGACAGGTGGGAACTCTCTTAAGTGCTGTAAGAATATTACAATACATTTTATCACTAAGGCAACAGGTGGAAAACAACATCCGTGGAAAACACAGAATATGTTAGGGGAAGCTCGCAGGTGGAAGAGACATCATCATCTCAGCTGCATCTAAATGCATCAGGCAAGAGCACTCGGTTAGTTCGACACCAAGACACGCTCTGTGAACAAAGAAAATCCACTCCATGTTTTCTAGAGTTTTAACTTTCCAAACAGTCTGCCTTATTATGGTATTGAAAAACAAAGTGCTGGCATTCCCGATTAGAGTCATACAGCAAAGGCAAATGTTCAGCAGGTTCCTTAAGCAACTCAACAGTTGAGTTTTCCAGTTTTGGGCTGAGTCCTTGCTATCCCAAATTCAAATCACATTGCCCGTATGTAAGCCTGCCACACACTTACTGCCCTAAGGACCTTTTTCTACTATGACTTCACTTAGAATCCAAATTCAGCCAAGGCATTAGTAATCTCCAAGGAACTTCCAGTGAAAACAGTATCAGAGAATTTGGATTTTTGTATCTACTGCCATGCAGAAGAGCAATGTATTAAATCCGTTCCTCGGAACTCTTCACTTTTTTTTGTAAACATACAGTAACTGGTTTCAAACATTGTGCATACTAGAGGGGAAAAAAACCAACCTTTAAAGTCTAACATAGAACCACCTACACATAAACTATATTCGATGTTATAGGGCATTATCACATCTTGGGCACACACTGTATTGACATTCACTACGTCACTGTGATGCAAACAAGTCTGGTAACATTGGTTTAGCACCAGAAAGTAGTGGGCTTTCGGCAATGTACCTACCAATAACTGAGCATAACTAACATATCATACAAATGCAGACGGAAATTTAAATGTCTTAATGTTACCTGCAATTCCAGAACAAAGCATCCTGAAAATGGAAGCTTGATTCCGCAAGGAATACCCCCTCTGGCACAGTGTACATGCTGTTAGTCATAACTTGTTGCCTTAGCTGCAGTGCACTCCGCTATTATACAGTGCCTTTCATTAGGAAAACTTCTCTGCCTGTGTGCATGTGTGTGTGTGTGTATTATGTATGTATATATACAAATATAAAATTATAATTAAAATACATTGAGCTACTGCCAGCGAAGTATACAGACCCAAGTATCCAAAAGAGAATAAGGTTGGCAGCTACCAAGTTTTTGTGCCTTTCCTCATAAGGAACTAAAGCTTTTTTTATCCTGGAATATTATTGGCAACATCAAACTGTGCAACCTTAAATCAGAGCTCAGAGGCAAACTGGCTAACGACACAAGTTTTCAGCTGGCAGCATTTTCACTTTGCAGTCTCTCAATCAGGTGATCGGCCTAGAAGAGAGAGAGAAAGCAATGTTTTAACTACACCATGGGCCTTCAGTTTACTGAAAATTCCATTTTAAAAATATTGATGCTGACAGAGCATTTACTTTGCACTTTTACAGACAGAGCATACAACCAAATCAGAATACAACAACTGCTTTCAACAGTGGACTCTCACAGTTTCCATCAAACTCCCACGAGTGATCAGAAGAGTTAACATAACCTATGAAAGTCAGAGGATGCTGGAGCAAATAAACAGCAGATCTATTAAAGCACTGTGATTTTAAAGACCTCAGAAGAAAGCAGTGCTCGTAGCAACCAAGTGGTGAGACCTGGGATTGGTTGTGAGATGCTCCAGAGCAGAGCGTTGTGAGGTTTCACCACCCAGCAATCTGCACACCAGCCACATACAATGCTGAGAGATGGGGGGTGTCCATGTATGTGGTTCATGTCACGAGATACATGTCATTCTTTGGTCATGCCACTACACTCATACATTTTTTTCTCATTATACGGCTTTTCTCATCATATCACATCTAGGGCAGAACTGGGACAGCCGTGTTTTGTGCACTAGCAGCACCAGCTCACCAAGTCCTCAGAAAGCCTCGGGGCAGGAGGGAGTCTGCCAACAACCAAGCCAGATTGAGCCCATGGGCACTTTTGAAACAGATCAGTTTACTGTCAGCCTTTCCTTTTTTTTTGACAGTCCTACTGAATTAAAGTTTTAATTTGACCTAGTACTTGAGGTTTGATTGAGATCTCCAAAGGAACTACATTAATAAGTGAAAAGTTCAAGTTTGGCGTATTTTAAATACACACACACTAAAAAATGTAATCAGCTACTTAGGGTAGGAACTTAATGGGGCTTCAGTAATTACTGCAGTTTATTTGCAGTAAATAAAACTACATAAAACATAGAGCAACTGAAAATGGAGTTATCTGAATCCTGATTTACATTCTGAGACAAGTACCACATTCAAGACACTATAATTAAAAAAAAACAAAATCAAACCAAACCCAGCATCGACCAAGGAACAATTTTCAACTTGACAACAGGGCAAAATAGCTTTTAAACTGCATCCATACTGAATAAGCAGACTTCATACAGATCTCCCTGAGCTAATCCAAGATAATAAGCAGTAAAACTACACAGCTACATTTATTTTAGGGCCAAATATTTGTAATATGCTCAACAACAGAGTAGATGCATCTGCTGAGATCTTCAGCGAGGTACCACTGAAGAAGCCAAGTTTCTTCTCTTTAAGTAAGAGGCTGTCTACATTCCTTAGTTGAGACAGACATTTTTTAACAACTTTCATTAGGGGCTGTGTAATTATACCAGGATGCTGCAGCTACATTGCAAGCATAGGTGGTTTGCTGTATCAAAGCCGTGACAGTGAGATCGAGAGATTTTTTAAGTGCTTTAGTCAGTGCCAGTTCAGTTGCACTGCTTATCTCTACTGGCATAAATAAGCAAAAACTGAAACAAAACAGTATAAACAATGCTTTTGTAAAGCAGACACTTGTTTTAGTCTAAAGAGGACAAGACAAACTGATAAATGCAATCATTAGGTGGATATGTTTTCACCTACACTGGATGAACCAGAATATGTACAAAACAGTCCATCACATTTGAATACAACCTTTTAAATTAAACCCCAAATATTTACAAAGTGTCCTCAGAAGCACATCACAGAACCTGAGCTTCATGTAAGATCCAGAAATACTATACTGTTTGCTTTTTTTAGCATATCCATTCCCTTTAATAGGTAAAAACCTTAATGTTTATGCTATTTTGTTTTCCTCAAATAGTTCACACAAAATATACATAATTAAGAATTATAGTACCAACAAAAATCATTGGTCAAAGCTAAAAGGTTAGAAAGACATCACATTTTCAGCTTGCAACTGAAAACCTACCAAAAAGCTAACATGCATTACACTCACCGTTATAAACCAGTAGGAATTGATTCTGTAGAACAGCCTGGATAAGAATGCCAGCTGACTGGCTGGGGCCAGGACGTGAAGATGCAAGTGCGATATTGAGCAGAATGGAGGCCAGTGAAAACCCATTCTTTAGAAAAGGGAAAGAAGTAAAAGGTATTGGTCATGTTAGATCAGGAAGAAATGGAACACTGCAGGTTATTTAACATGATAATGGAATTCACAACTCATTGCATTTTCCTTGTACCTAAAGGCAAGAACAAAAATCTGCCCTTTCATTATACCATAAAGAAAGCTTTTCAAAAACCCGTTAACCTCCTTCCTCACATTTCTGTATTTAAGACACATTTAAAAAAAAAAAAAAGAAACAAGTATTTAAACGTATCCTATCAAGTTTTCAGCTGGAAAACAAACTACCAATTTTAATCATGAAGGCCCAGCTACCTATTTTTCTATACTGTTTAAATTATGTTACAGTTTACTTCAGCTATCAAATGCACTGCCTTGAACTACAGGGTCCATCACTGCAAGAAATGAATGCAGGTATGACCGAAACAAAATGCAGCGCCCTTGAACAGGACAAAGTTATACCACTCTTCTGGCATCTAGGATTTAGAGTGTACTCTCAGCATATAAAGAGAAAGCAGCCTTTTAGGTAAGTTGTTTGAAGTGCCCTCTCTATTCCAAGAAAAGCTTGTTTTAGAATCTCAGACTTGGAAAGCAATCTGCACTGGAATTTTATCAGACAAAAAGTTTATATTCAATGCCAGCAGATTCTACTTGAGAAGTCATGCAATAAGTGAATGTAGACCAAATTTCTTCAATAAATCATACTGCACTTTTTGCCACCACCTCTAAAATAACATTCTGAAAAGTAAAAATCCATGTTCAATAGGCAAGAGGTTTCCCTTACGTACCTTATGTCATTCAAGTCACTAAAATTATTTTTCTGGAGGACAGATTTTCCAACTTCCATCATTCTTTTCACTATAATAAAACACAAATAAATTTGATTAAAAAAAGGTATTCTTCAGAATATTAACTTCAACAGACTAATTACATGGAGATTACAAACAAGGGTTTTTCAAAACATAAACACTGAAACTACTCCTAATAAAACAAAGACAACCAAGAGAGTGTGTACAATGACTGACTGGAAAATTGCCCGTTACCAACTTCCACACTAGTGATGCTTTTAAGTGTGGACTAAGGACTTTGGCCAAAGCCATTCTTAATAAAAAAACACAACAAATACTGATTGGTCAGAATGATGACGTTTTGCACTAATTCCAGTGTTGTATCTCTATACAGGTACAGGACTTCGATCTCCAGGTCCTGTGCAGCCTGGTGTAAGTTTCAGAGACAGTACACAACATAAAACTGCCAGTCCTACTTATCACTAGGGCAAAGTTTCATTACTCTAATCACTTAAAAATGCAGCAACTCTAATATAAAAACTCAAGGTAAAAGTCAAAGAAATTGTCTTCAATCCAAACACATATAAAAGTTTTTTTTCTGGAGAAAACCTACCCTATGTTTAGAAGAGAAATACCACCAGTGATGCAAGATTTGCAAAATGCCACTGTAGCTATTTTCTTGCATCACCTATAAATTTCCCTAAGGTGGAATCTTCTCCTGCATGCATGGCTGTGGTTTTTCTGTTACTTAACACATTTAGCTAGGCATATCTTGTGAAACAAATTCCAGGACAATGTTTTCCTAAGGAAAAAAAAAAGCCTAGAAGCAATAAATTATAGCTTCAACATTTTAGAATGTTATTTTTTCAAAACCTTTTTAAGTTTACTGGAACAGCATTTCCCCTTTTCCTCTGTCACTCCCTTTTTTTCTGAGAAATAATGTAGCACTTATTTCAAAATTTTATAAAATTCTTCTGTAAAGTTTTTCTTACAATTTGATATTGCATATGTATTTAAGAAAACGCAATGAAACAGCACGTAAATGCTTTAAAAATAAAGTTGCAGTTCCAACAAAGTGCAAAGGCATCTGTGCTTCATGAAAGCATAAGAGATTTCACGCACTAGTGCAGCGTTTTTACAGAATTACAAAAAAAAAGTGTGCCATTCCAGAACAGCACGTGGAAGTTCCCAGGAAGCGTAAGTCCCTACTCACAGTCACTCACATCAGCTATTTCCGTGTTTACAAATGGTGCTCAAAGGTGTAATTTACTTGAGAACACGCTACTGAAGGCCGTGAAAAATTATTTTCCTTTAGGTTAAGCTCACACTTACAGCCTTACCGAGAGGGATGTGCTCCGCCTTCAGCGTTTTGCAGTTTCCCATGTGCTTCACGGGCACCACCAGGTAGTGGTGGGGGGCGCCAGGTTTCCTATCTCTAAAGCAAACAAGGTCTTCATACTAAAAAAAGGATGCAAATGTATTAAAATGATTAGGACGAGGATAAGAGTTGGCACGAAAGTCCATCCTTCCCATATCAACAATACCAAACAAACAAACAAAAAATTCTAAAAATATATAATTGTATGTCATAGCTGAAGTAAGTAGAAAAAACCACGAGATTTTTGGAGGCAGCCTACAAGCACGATGTCCTGACCTCCTGCAGTCAGGATCCCTCGGTGCCAGCTTTAGGGCTGCGGTGCCAGCGTTCACGGAAGGCAAGGCGTTTTCCATCCGATCCATGTTTCCTCCCTGACGACCCTCCGGGGCTGCCGCGCACCCGCCCCGCCTCTGAAGGCCGCCCCTTCGCCAGGCGGCGGCCCGGCAGCGCCCGAGGGAAGGAGGGAGGGAGGAGAGAGGAGGCCGCGCTGCCCCTCACCCACCTCGCAGGGGAGCAGCGCCGTGCCCGGCTCCTCCCGGCGGGCGATCCTGCAGAACACGCACTTCCCGTCGTAGCCGCCGCCATTCCCGGCTTCGCTCCCCTGGGCGGCGGCGGCGGCACCCGCGGCCTCCTCCTCCTCCCCGGCCATGGCCCCGCTCCCGCTCCCTTTCCTCTGCCGCCGCCTCCCGCGGCCGCGCCCCCGTCCCGCCCGCCGAGGGAGGAGCGCCGGTACCCCCGGAGGCACCGGGAATGGGCGCTGCTCTTCCTAGGGGGGCATAATCGTGGGCTTCCTCGGAGCTCTGCGTCGGCCGCACGCCGAGTGACACCCCCGCAAGCATCGGCAGAAAGGCAGGAATTCTGCTCACCGTGAAGTTTTCACTGAAAAAAAAATTAATAAAAAAAAAAGGCACAAGTTGGGACTAAAACCAAGTGATTGCATTCTGAGCTCGTTAAAAGCTGAATTGCCAGGAATAAAAAAAATGAAAGAAATCAAATCCACAGTAAAAAGGGCAGATAGAAAGACAGTAAGTGCTTATGATGCTGGATCTCTCTCCACTTACTCACCTGAAAGTTTTGTCCAGCAATTCCTTGATCAATACAAAACAGGAAAAGTCCTACAAGAAATTTAGGCATTTTGACCCTATATTTCAAGATTTATATCTATGCAAAAATAATCTTAAAATACCAACTCAGCACTGTTGCAGTCTGTTCAGGGTCACTACTATAATTCCACAGATTTTTCCGAGTCTACATTTTTATTTCTACACTCCTTCCAAAGAGGGCTAAAGCCTGATGTCAGTTCTAACTGCATAAACCGACAGCCCTGAAACTGTTGCCTGCTCACGTCAGATACACCAATTCACAGTCAAAGTGAGATATTTTATAGAATCATAGAATGGTTTGGGTTGGAAGGGACCTCAAAAATCCTGCAGTTCCAACTCCCCTGCCATGGGCAGGGACACTTTCCACTAGACCAGGCTGCTCCAAGCCCCATCCAACCTGGCCTTGAGCACTTCCAGGGACAGGGCCTCCACGATGTTTCTGGGCAAGCTATGCCAGTGCCTCACCACCCTCATCCTATCAACTGCTTCCAAAGCTAACAGAGGTATTTGTAAGTGGTAGTTATCTTTCAATTTCTGAAAATGTTTTCATAATAACTTGTATTTTAGATTGTTTGCACTGATGCAGATTAAACAACTGACCATGGAATTTCAATGTTTATGTTCTTCATGCAGTCCCAAAGGCATAAAGTACGCGTCCCATAGATGACAGGATATAGTGTTTGAAAAGGTAATGAGATGAAAAATTTAGACTTTTTCAAAAATTAGTATTTTTTTTAGGGCCAGCAAGCTGAGCCTGTACAAACAGGACATGGTTAGCTATTCTACCTGAAGCAACTCATTTGCCAGATTCACCAAGCTGCAGAGTGCTGGGCATTCCTTTGCAATGACTTAACCTGCTGCTTTTCTCTGCTTCAAACAGGCAAATGAAATCTTTAAAGTTTATAAATGAGAATGATTCTGAAAGTAACTAGGTTTTCCTTTGCTCTAAAGCCAGATTTGTGCAAAACATCCAATGCAAAACCTGCAGTGAAACCAGTACCAAATAAAACATCTGCACTTACCTGGATAATGACAACCCTTATTGTGACTGCACATTTTGCACCATCCCGAATCAAAAATCTTTATCCAAGTAGCATGGAAGCACATGCTTGATGTGGCAAGAACAAGCTTTTGTTTTCCTTGAGAGACAAATTACTAATGTCTGTAATTTTACTATTAAGGAAGGTGTTAATGCATTTCCCTCAAAGCAAGGCTCACAGACAGCACACTTGCTGCATTTCACGCATAATCATAGTTTGTTTTCTCTTAAAGCCACTTTTGTATACAGTAAGAGACAGTAAAACCCAAGAAGCAAGTACTTTTAAGACATTGTATGCCTTTGTCTTGCTTGGGCAGAAATAAAAATACATTAATACTTTGGAAACATGAAAAGGGTGCTTACAGTAATGATGTACATGGACTTATGACTTCTCTTGGTCAAAAAAGATGAAGGAATACATGTCATTCACTACAGCTGAGAGTAGCAGCAAGAACTACTAAGTCAACTGTTTAACTGTTTACTGGTAGTTCTCAGGCCTTTGTCAGTCTTTCTCCAAGTGAACTCAAAACACAGCTCTTTTTTAGGACGTACCATACTACACACACACAAAAAAACCCCAAAGCCCAAACCAACTCAACCAAAAGCTTCAATCTCCTTACCTGTGTTTCTAAAAGACGGTATTGCTGAAATTCTCTTTTTATGAGAAGGCATAGGTATTTGTCAGCATAGCCTGTAACTTAAACTGCATTCTTTCATCTTTAAAATGTTCTAAAGTTTGTGAATAAAAGAGAAAGCAGTTGTAACAAGTTTCTGAATGCATAAATTCCTTTATTGAAAATATTGTGATAGCACTGCATTACATATATTCAGTATTCATAGTTCAAGGGTCACAGAATTTTTATTGAACAACACTGTTTTGAATACAGACCACAGCGTTTAGATATGCTCTGACAATATACTATAATGGAGTAAGTTGGAGGTTGCAATAGTGAAATGTATGTAAAATGTTGAACTTAGTTGGTCTAGTTTTGTTTGTTGGGGGGGGGGGTGTCTGTTGGTTTTTTTGGGTTTTTTTAACTATTAAGTGGTCTGCCACCATTTAAAAGAACAAACAGCGTTAGATATTCTGGGTATCTTCAAAGCATTATGTTGTTAGTAACTTCCAATATCTTTTAAAGCATTACCAATAAGAACTTTATTTATGGCTGTAGTAGACCAACCACATAGAAAGGGAGTGTGAAAACTTCACGTGCAGTGTGATACAGGCTTACTGTATATAGCATTGGGTTTTTAGACAGTGAAATTTCTGTGCAGGATTAAGATTTAGAAATGCTTTTCAAAGAAAAGCACTTGGCTTTTTTTTTTTTTTTTAATTTAATCTATTAAAAAAGGAAAGAGCAGTAACTAAGTTGAGTTGTATTACTCAGTTATTAATATCCCAAAATTAGACTGTACTGTTTTAATGCGCACTACTGTTTCTAAAACCTCTCTTCCTCAGGACAATGACGCATTCAAATCTAAGGGCAGGACAGCATCCTAATGTTGGTTAGGCCTGGACTGTGTAAACAAAACCACACCTTAGTGGCAAAGCAGAATTCTTTAGCAAACAGTGAAGACTGCCAGTCTTCTCTCACTCTCTGTTTTTACCAAAAATTTCATTTTGTAATATAGTCTTTTCAGCTTTGGCAGGGGCAGGGAGTATAATTTCATTCCATTAAAAACAAACAAGAATATTTAGTTGCCTGTGAAATCCTAAACCACCTTGTTGCTTCAAGGCCTTTTTTGGGGGAAAAGAAATACTGTATGCAATTACTAAGAAAACAGGTTCTACACTGACATGACCTGGCCTGTTAGGAAAAGAACATTCGTCTCTAAATCTCCATTGTATCTCCTCCTTAACAAATTCCTCAATTTGTAGAGAAATGCTCATAAAAGCACAGTGAGCGGCTTATTTTGAATCATTTGGTGGTTACACAGAAAAACAATTCTCTCTCTTAGGAATGTCCTTCTTAAACAGTCAAATAATACTAGGGCAGATGCTCAGAGCACGCCATCCCAATTCTGTGGATTGCAACAGAGCCGATACAGTTTACACCACGTGGCAGTTTGCCCGGTGTCTCTATCCTGCCAAAATAATCATCTATTGACAGGAATGTGGCATCAGAGTTAATAAGAAGCACTATCCACCTTCTCCCTCATTTCAGGAAAAGAAAATGAAACAGAATTATGCACTCAAGTGTTTCTGCCAGAAAAACAAACCCTCTAATTAGGGTATAATGAAAACAAAAAAATCTCATTTACAAAATAAAAATATAAAAATTAACTTCAGAAATCAAATAAATTGATTCAGAATAAATGCCACTGCATAAGAAACCTACCTCAACAGCAACTATTTATCAAAATGAGATTTGAAACACTGAAAGGAAAAAATTATAGCTAATACATTCACAAAAAAATCTGCTATACAATAACAATAAATAAAATTATTTAAAAAACATGTTCCCTTAAGTGCTGTGTACACCTGTTTCTGACTCTTTTCCATGGCAAACAGTATGCTGTAGATTTTGGTAAAGTAACCTTTTATTTTTGGTCAGCATTTGTATGTTGAACATAAATACACATGGAATGTACTAGATAGTTACAGTTTTCCCAAAGGATTTTTTTCACAGTTACATAAAAAGTTTTCAACTTATACACCATGAATGTTTTCATAAACATCATATCTTCAATGGAGGTGTGTTGGAAGAGGCAGTAAAAAACACTTCAAAGTGATCTCTTACTGTTCTGTCTCTTGCTGCCTCTCAAAACCAATTCTTTTATTCTTGGGTTGTTTGGTTGGGTTTTTTTTTGCGTAGTCATGCTCTGGTACAAACTTGAGGAAAAAGCGTGTAACACTGTGAGGCAGCCTGCACCTTCTAGTTAGCGTTTAAGTGCCTAATGGATCCGGTCCTTAAGGCAGTCAGTATTTCACTCAAATGTCCACACTTCTACGTCCTGTATTATGAAATCTTCTTTCTTAGTTAAGATGTCATTATTGAAGGTGCTGCAGGAATTGCTTCGCCCATGATATAAATCTGCATCTAACCACAAGCCAAACCGGCCACTAAAAAGGAAACACACAACAAATTCTGGGTTATTTATAATAGTAAAAATACTGAAAGCTGTAAAAACAAACAAAGAAATGATATGGAGAAATCTAGGTAGTTCTGAGGATCTCTTAGACCAAATTTGAAGAGCTCAATCCTGGAAAACCGCTCACCAGGAAGCCTGTGGAGCAGTCCCCCTTGCTTTGTTTGCACCAGTGAGGGGAGCAGTGCACAGGACCTTGAGAGGGCCCACAGCCCCCTGAGCCATTCAGCTTTTCGCACTGCCAGCTCTGGCTCACACCCCAGCATGGATGCTGGGGTTCCTCCCCTGGCTGCCTGGATGTGGACACAGCCCCTTCTGGTTAGGAGGAGGAGGTGGGGAGTTTACGTACTCCCGATGCAAACCATGCCCAGAGGTCCCATGGTACAACCTGCAGTAAGCTTTAGTTAGTCATAGAGCCCTAGCCCTTGATTTCCTACCCACTGATCTCTGAAACTCACAACCTGACTATGCACTGTCTGTATTCTTGCTCTCTGCATCAACAGAATAACAACAACGTAACAAGGACAATGTGATAAACCTTTGAAGCTGATGGCAAAATTGCCATTAAAGATTATCTTCAAACCCCTTCAGCAACGAGCCAGGTATCTATGCAAAACATCTGGGGTTTTTGTTCTAGCTAAAAAAATACCCAACCAAAAAACAACACTGCAACAAACTCTACTTGGCTAACATCAGTCACTCTCTTTAAGCAAATGAAATTGCTCCGAGTCTGTAACAGAAATCAGATTGCTGAGGTATCTGCACTACACAGACTACTACATACTTGTTACTAGTAAAAGTTCAGACATTTGACTGCAAAGTTTTTCTTACATCTTCCATCGTCCCTATTCTCATTTAAAATAAAATCGGCCACGTGATTTGAAAACTAAACGTTCACTCACCCTCCACCTCCAAGCTCCAGAGAGCTAGTGTCTCCGTTGATAAAGTAGGTATTCTCTCCGCTCCATTTGAATACCTGAAGAGGGGGAAAAAAACCCAAATATATTTGGACTGTAAAGATTCTTGTAGTCTCCAACTCTTGGGTACCTACTCTTAGCAGGTATTTTATGGTGTGGTTATCTTTTACTTTTTTCTTGAAAGGGGAAGAGGTAATAGGTAGAAAGTAAAGGATTAATACATATCTAAAACTATGAACAAGGCCTTCGAAGTAATCATCTAAAAGAACCACATTGCAGCCCCTGACCAGATTGTAACAGCACACTAATCCTTATTTTAAATTCTGCCCCCTCTCTAAAACAACAGGTATTCTGTTAAAAAGGAACAATGTCCTAAATATGAAAAAAAAAAATGCATAACCCATGAGCATTAAAGGGTATTTCAGTATCACCCTTATCTCTACTTTGTTGCCACTGTCATCCTAAGCACACATAAAATTATACCCTATTGTTGATATCACTGCTTTCCAAGGTGTCTTTGACAGTCCACTCCTTAATTCCTCTCTGCTTCCACCCTCAATCCACTTAAAACCCTCTCCTCCTCACCATAATAGACTGTCTTCTCAGCACTTAAGGTAATTACAGCCACTTTTGCTTAAAGCATTGCGTTGAAGCAATGAATGTAAATGCATTTATCAACAGCTGGCACATCTTCTAAACTCAAATGTGCTGTCTTCATAAAAATCTCATAAATGTTTCAAAAGGGGAATCCGAAAATTTCATTTGAGAAAGTAAACATCCACTTACCTTGAAATGTGGACTGAATGTGTAAAGGAATGTTTCACCAGTGCCATAGTAGTGGTCACTAAACTTGAAGGGATGTGTAGCATATGCTCCAAATATCTGTTGGAATAAAATTATTAAGCTACTTTTGTAGACAGTGCAAAATTAAAGCGGAAACACCCCAAACATTTTAAAAATACTTTTTAAGAACAACTGAGCTGATTTTCATGTTAGAAGAACCAACTAGTGAAGTACACTAGATAAGCAAGTACTCCTCCAAATCTTTTGTATCCTGCAAGTTAAAAGCCAGATGACAACAGTGGCAACAGGATTGCTGCCTCTAGGAGCTACTGAAGAATGAGATTGCCACAGGGACACTGTTTGTGACAGCTCCTTAACCAAGATACCTAAGGAAGATACTACCAAAGGCACTACTGCACTCATTGCAATTCTAAAGCTTTTATTAGTGCTGAAGTACTTTCCTTCTGTTAGTTTAGGCAGTAGAAAATATAAAAGAAAACGCCAATGTCTTATTTTGGTATGATGTCACTTCATGGTATGACTAGCATTTCATAATGGTTGCTTTTCACAATGTTGCCCTTTCAGTCCAATGCCGGCAGAACAAGCACTGCTTACCTGGTTGTCCATATCCTTGATGACAAGGAGAACAGGACTGTCGAGAGATGCTGATTTACGGTACAGAGTCTTCAAGCTTGTCCCGTGCTCCAGTGTGCTGTATGCCAGGCGCCACGGATATCCCTGCACTCGTGCGGGCAAGCGCCGGGCAAGCTGGGCAATGAACAGGGGGAAATGGTTACACAATCAACAGGTTGGCTCACAGATGGTGCCCCAGGCTATTCCCTTTCTGCAGGGGTTTTCAAATCAAAAAATGGCTGTCAAGGGAGCAGCAGCTTAACATCTCTGCCACGTGGCCACGTAATCTGACCTGCATTCACATCACCTGTTGAAAGCATTGAAAGGGTTGCCAGTCCCTGATATCATAACTTAAAAGTAAGCTCTCCAGATGATCTTGTGCTGCAGCAAACCAGACCTTGCACAAGGTCATTCCAACATACTAAGTACTTTCCAGAAAAAACAAAACAAAACAAAAACAAAAACATTGGCATTACCTCCAGAAGGCAGAATGTCCCACACTAAAAGACAGTACCACATCTGACAAGGAAACTTGAGGTTTTTCTAGCCATACCTGCTCTATGTGCATGTTCTCCAGGAGAGCACTGGGATGCTTTAACATAGGCAAAGTATCATCATCTTCTTCTTCATGGTAACTGCAAACACTCTTTCGTCGTTTGGCTTCTTCTACAGTAATGATCTGAGGCAAGAGAAAAAGTGTCCAACCTAAAGCATAGCTTACACTGTCAATCCTCTATTGAAACCAATTAATTTAAAACTTACTCCTCAGCTGTCACATTGTGTGGAGCAAATCCACCATGTGGGTTATATCATGGGATGGTTATATCAAGCACAGGCAGCCTTAACCAAATGGGGAACATCTTAACTGGCAAGGTGTCTTTGTGACAGAACAACAGTCAAGGTCTTTATAAATACATTCTTACTTGGAGGTGATCGAACAGCTCTTTAGAAACTTCTATCTACTTCTTTGCTTAAGACTTTGTAATATTGTAATATTTTAAAAGCTTAGTCCATATAAATATTTCTAACATCAGGTTTGAATTGACAAACTTATAAAACAAAGCACAGACTTCTTTCCAGGAACTACAGATAAGCCACACTAACTTTTCTAATAAAGCTGTAAACAAAATCAGAATGCGCGTCCATACACAAAATGTTTGTCTATAAAAAGTCTCAGCAGCCTACAAGGTGTTGAGAAAGACAGGGGTCAAACTCTGAACCTCACACGGCATGAGAAGCAAACAGGATCCCAAGCGTGGGACAGAGCAGGAGCTCCCAGACCGGCAGCACTCTTGGTGCCCAGAGCTCACTGCAGAGAGGAGGACAACACCTCACCCCTTGGTGGCAGCAGTCCAGGTGTCCTGGCTCCCAACAAGCTGCTGCTGGGGTGCTCAGCTTCCCATCTAGCAGAGGCCATCACCTGGCACAGCTGGAAAGCCACCAAGCCGTCAGTGCAGCTCAGGGTGCTCTGCGAGTGACAGGAGCCTCAGCTCTGCACAGCAGTGGAGGTGGGATGAGGCCTCTCCCTGGGGCCTGGTGCCACTACAGCCCATAGGAAGAAACAGCAAGAGCTCAGAGAAGGAGCTGATGAGAAAGGAGGCCTAGCTCCAAAACAAACAGGAAGCCTTAAACTGTCTTTTCCTTCCATGAGCGTATCACCACAGAAGAGCAGGAAGCACAAGATGTGGCTGCAGAGTACACTGCTATGCACCTCCCTGCCAATAAGGCTTCCAAGCAGGTTTCATGTTACATATGGATTAAGTTTTGCATAACTAGTCTGCACCTTCATGATCACTGCTTGAACTTGCCTGAGGTCATACACACACCTGCCCCCCAGGCAAGAAAGCAAATGCACCGGACTGACTCCAGGTGTGGATTCAACCATACTACAAAGCACAGAAGAGGGCTTTCATGATGACCAGGACCGGTGAGGAGTTCACAAAGCTTGTCACAAAACCCGTTAGTCACACCTAGCATCCCTGGTGGAATGTGAGCAACACATCCACTGCGTGTCCAGCCCACACTCACCTGCAGATGCCTGGAGCCAAGGGCACCAGGGCACCGGCACTCCAATGCACACAGCAGGGTTAGGAAAAGAGAAGAGGGAAGACACACAGGGCAGAATCCAGCTTGCAGAACTAATGCTGTTATGTGACCCTGCACCCTGAGCAATTACAGGTATTCCTGACTGCGATACTGCAAGAGGTGTATAGCTTCATCTTGCCCCTCCAGCCCAGTCCTAGGTCTTCTGAGACAGAAGAGAATCCTTTGCTGGAAAATTTGTCATATGGATTAAGATAATTTAAAAAAAAAAAAAAACGCCACAACAAACTGTTAAAGAAAAATGGGTTTTCTCCTTTTCTCCTTGTTCCTTTTTCACTTTTTGAATGGTTTGCCTTTTCTCCTCATCTCTCAGATCATTATTTTATCTTTTTTTTTTTTTTTTTAATTTACATAATGTTTTTAAATTTTCATCTTAAATCAAAAGTACACAACTCCACTTTTGAAGACTCTTTTAGGAATAGTCTCCCACCAGGAGTGGGGGAAAAGTATCACAGTAAATCAACCAACAACAGGTATCTGTAGCTAAACATGACTAAATTCAAAGACACAGTCAACCACACAAAACCTATTAACACAGTTTTAAACTGCAAACTGACTTCAGAGACCAAAAAGCTCCTCTTCTTCTCTGCATGGGCACCCACTCAATCTCTAACTGAACTGCACATCTGAATGAAGTTAGGTCAACAACTGCTAAAAGAGGGATCTGCAAGATCAGATAGTTAAAGACCACACAAAAGCAAAAATGGATGAAAAGAATTAACTACTACAGAAACTGGATCTACAAAATCTTTCGAAGATTTTAGAGGTCTGAAAAAGCAGCTCTCTGAGGTGAAAATGCCCCCCCACTGTGTGAGTACAGAGCACATTTATTACTAGGACAGAAGTGCTGTCATCAGATCCACACTGCTCAAACAGGGACACAGTTCAACATACCTCCACAAAAGGTTCCTCCTGGTCAGGTCTGGCATAGTAAAGAATTCGAATATTCAAAGGCATCTGTTTCTGTTTCATCATCTAGCAGTTTATTTTGCAGTATCTACCACTCTATCCCTGCTCTAGTGGCAAGAGTTCTCACCCACAAGAATGACAGACAGCTACTGGCCATGGCATGCTGTGATAAAATTTCTTATATGCTTCTCTACAATTACACTTTCTGTTTCCCCGCAAGGGAGAGTGAAACTTACACAATCACCATGCCCAAATTTGGGCTTCATTCAAAAGAGATTTCCTGGCAGACCTACTTTAAATCGGTAAAGCCTGAATGTATTATAAATAGAAGAAACACACCTTTAGAAGCAGTTTGCAGTTCCCAATATATATTTAAATAAAACAATGAGAGAATTTCATAGTGTAGCCAGATCTCTCCCACCTCTGTTTTTCAGATCACTGGCTCTCCTCCTTCATGTTGGTTTTATGAAAATGGCATGCAAATAAGTGGACAGTGAAATCTAGTGCAATGTATGACTGCACTCAGCTCTGAGAAAACAAGAAAGGCTTTTTTCCCCCCCATCTTGCAGTTCACAAAGCACCAACATCAAGAAACTACAAAACTCTAAAAATATTGGGGATTAGAGGTTGCTACATTGCAAATAACAAGTCACACTCTCAAGCTCCATTTTTGAACAGTACAACACACTTTGAAGATAAAAATGCTCAAAATAAAGGCAGTAGAATTTAAAGAAAACAAGCAGATCACTTTATAAATCACCATAAAGATATTTCCCACTTTGAGATTTATCTTTTTAAATTTATCCCATATCCTTAGCACAGGAAGTGTTTGAGCATTCAGAAATATAATTTTAAAAATGTGTTCAAGCTTATTTCCCTTAGAAACTAGGCTTTGTATGAAGAAGAAACAGACAGATAACAAGCACATGCATGCCAAGTGGTTAAAACAGACTGCCAAAGACCCCACATGAAAAAGCCAAAGTCCAAGGATAAAACTTATCCATCTTAGAACCAATATTCAAACAGTATTGCTGTGTGCACCCAAGAAACAAGGGTCTGGCACATCACCACATTTGTGTTTCAACCAGAACACAGGAGTCTATGTTGATGTTTATGAGCATATATACATTCTGAAGGTTTTATTTGCAGCATATAAATACATTAAGAATTACAAAATGCTATATATATACAAATGCTATATATATATAAAATGCTATATAGCTTTGCAAAAGACTAACATCACATGATCAAACTATTTACACAATTTCTGGCAGCACACCACACAGCTCCCACTTCTTTAGCTGCTCTTTCTACGGAGAGAAGAAAGGAGGACTGAAGGAATAGGAGTACATTTGTGAGACAGATAAAAGCCTTGAGGAGAGCTCTAAGTGAAGCAGAAACTGTTATAAACACCATAAAAATCCTCAAGAGAACAACTGCTAAGATTCTTAACAGAGAATGCACACTTGATATGCATGTGCTTCATGTAAAGGCAGAAAGCACTCACCTCCCAGCTTTTAGAAGTGGGCTCACTGAAGAAGTTGTCTATCATGTCAAGCTCCTCCTTTTCTACCACTACAAAACCTTGTTCTTTGGCATCTTTCCCATATATTTCTGGTGACCACTGAACAAAAAATGTGTATAAGTGATCCACCCTGTGAAGAGAAGAGGAGGAGACAACCATTGTTCAGTGGTCCATGAACATAACACTGTCACGTAGTACAGAGGTTTTGCCCAATGACAAAGCAGGGGGAACCACACAAATAGGGTACCAGTGTACCTCCACCCTCACATATCACAACAGCTCCCCCCACCTGGCAGCCTGAAACACTTGAAAGTTGCTCTGCTTTCAGTCCCCACAATGTACTTATTTAGTTTGACCTCCAGGATAAAACAGGCCATAAGATCACCAGTAAAGTCTACACCACATTTCTAGCTGCTCTTTAAAAGTTATAAAGGCTAATCCCAAAACAATCTTCATTCTGTTAGCATTATGAAAATAAGTTGTTACCAACAGCTTTGCTAATCATATCAGCAGTACATGCTTTTCCATAAATGTAGTCAGTCCTCAGCCACTGTCTTTAAAGAAATGTTCCTTGACAGCATCCATAACAAAACATGAAAAAATTTCTGAATAAGGAATTTATGTAATATGTTAAAGTTAAAATGAACACATGTAATTTCAAAAAGGAATATGATAATGGATCCACTATACAAGAAGTTGATTGCCAGCAAAAAACCAGAACACATGGTAAAGAGGGCAGATAGAAAGACAGTAAGTGCTTGTGACACTGGATCTCTCTCCACTTACTCACCTGAAAGTTTCATCCATTAATTCCTTGATCAATACAAAACAGGAAAGGTCTTACAAGACATTTAGGCATTTTGACCCTATATTTCAAGATTTATATTAAGATTACTTCGATTTATATAAATGAAAAAATAATCTTAAAATACAAGTCAGCACTGTTGCAGTCTGTTCAGGGTCACTAGTATAATTCCACAGATTTTTCCAATTCACTCTACATTTTTCCTTCTACGCTCCTTCCAAAGAGGGCTAAAGCCTGATGTCAGTTCTAACTGCATAAACCGACAGCCCCTGAAACTGTTGCCTGCTCACGTCAGATACACCAATTCACAGTCAAAGTGAGATATTTTACAGAATCATAGAATGGTTTGGGTTGGAAGGGACCTCAAAAATCCTGCAGTTCCAACCCCCCTGCCATAGGCAGGGACACTTTCCACTAGACCAGGCTGCTCCAAGCCCCATCCAACCTGGCCTTGAACGCTTGCAGGGATAGGACAGCCACAACCTCTCTAGGAAACCTGTTCCAGTTTCACCACCCTCACAGTAAAGAATTTCTTTCTAATATCTAATCTAAACCTACCCTCTTTCAATTTAAAGGCATTCACCCTTGTTCTATCACTACATGCTCTTGTAAAATGTCCCTTTCCAGTTATCTTTTAGGCCCCTTTTATGTACTGGGAGGCTGCTGGAAGGTCTCTTCAGAGCCTTCTTTTCTCCAGGCTGAACAACCCTACCTCTTTCAGCCCATCTTCATAGGAGAGGTGCTCCAGCCCTCTGATTTGGATGTCTGGAGGGCCTTCACTCGCTTTCACCTAAAGATATTTGGATCTCATTTCCACTTCCCTCAAAAGAATAAAGGATTTGCTTTGCTTCATCGTGGAAATGCCCTCTTAATAAGAAACAAATTAGCATTGCCATATTTTTTCCTCTCCTTTGCACATTCATAAATGCTTTTGTAGTACATGGCTAACAGATGTTCCAGCAGACAATTCTGTTATCAAATAATAACGTCACCTGTGAAACATTTTTAATATATGTAATAAATACAGTTTTAGTACCATTATCGTAAATTTTCTGAACACCCAACACTGTTTCCTGAGTTAGCAGCAGCCTCCCTTCATCAAGAACAAATAAGGTAGTTAATGCTGATATCAAAGTAAAAAATTTTAGCTGCTGCTCATTCCTCCGCAGAAACTCAGACACAGAAGAGAGCAAGGTAGTACTGTGCAAAAAATCATTCTCTGGGACAGTTCTCATGAATAACTGCCTGGAAAAAGCTAAAAGAAGGTCACACTCCCATTGCGAAGGGTTCCCCCTTTCTTTGTGAGAAGCCACATGATTGCTTACAAGTTTGCACCGATCTAAAACCAGTGAACTATGGAAGGCTCTTCCAAAAGCCATATCGTCTCATTTCAGTCAAGACCTTATCTTTCTCTAACTGCACAAGTTTCCCACATCAATACGTGCCACTCAGCATGCCCTGTTCCCTTCACTTGCTCGCAGAGGCTTCAGAAGGACCAGTATGATCATCTCTTTGCTAACTAATGTGAGTTTTAACTGAAAGAGACATTTAACTTGAGCACTGTGTATTTTATGTGCAGCAGTTCTACTCTGGAAAGCTAATTACTTAATTCCTAGGAATCCCTAAAAACGAACAATAAAACTAATGGTTACTGCTGTCTAGCTAAGCTCAGTTTTAAAGCACATTCATGCAGGTGGGTACAGGAGAGCAGCATACTCTGATCTCAGAATCAAAGAACATATTTAGGTTGTAAGGCACCTCTGGAGATCATCTAGGGCAGTTCCTGTTTGTAGCAGAGCTAACTTTCAAGTTAGAGGAGGTTGCACATTCTTGTCCATTTGCAGTTGTGAAAATCACTGAGGTGCTGGAGCGGGTCCAGAGAAGAGCAACCAGGCTGGTGAAGGGACTTGA
>JAWWES010000115.1:61986751-62004542 GCA_035583135.1 Lophotriccus pileatus
GCTGCCCAGGGAGGTGGTGGATTCTCCATCCCTGGAGGTATTTAAGAAGAGACTGGATGTGGCACTGAGTGCCATGGCCTAGTAACTGCAGTAGTAGTGGATCAAGGGTTGGACTTGATGATCTCAGAGGTCCTTTCCAACCCATCTGATTCTATGATTCTACAATTCGACAACTTCTCCATGCACCCCATTCCATGCATAGTGAGTCTCATAGTTTTTTTTTCCTCTTCTATCTAATCAGTTTCCTCTGAGGCATGTAGCATGTGATCTGAGAAGGGTCTGCTGTCATCCTACTTTTTCTTGTCCCCTCCCCTCCTTTTTTAACCACATGTCTAAAAGGAAGAGGGCATTAACCACCACCCAAGTTGTTTGGCTGTTCTTCCTTATGTGAGCCTGCAAGAAGCAAAACTTTTGTTATTGACGTATTGAGTTTGATGTCAACCTCCCAAACTCCTTTTCTGAAGAGCTACTCTCCAGGCCACCTGTCCCCAGACCGTACTGCTGCAGGGACTGCTCCACCCCAGGTGCACACTTTGCATTTGCCTTTTCTGAACTTCCTGATGTTTCTGACAGCTTACTTGTCTGTGTTGACGTCCCTCTGAACAGTAGCCCTGCCCTCTAACATACGAACACTCCCCAAATTTGGCATCATCCTCCAAAATGGCAAAGGTGCAGTCTGTTTCAGTGTCCATGTCACTGATGAAGGCACTGAACAGTATCAGTCCCCAGGAAATACCACCTGCACCTGGCTGCCACTCAGACTAGCTACGAACCCTTCGAGCCCAATGGTCCAGGCAGTTTTTCAACCACCTGGTAGTCTACCTGTCCAGGTCACATCTTGCCAATTTGGCTAGAAGGATACTATGACAGATTGTGTTGGAAGCCTTACGAATGCCATGGTAAAGCAACAATCCCTTGCTCTCTCCTTGTTTAGAGAGCTAGTCATCTCAAATGGAAAAAATATCTGGTTGGTAGAAAAATAATTTGCCCTTGGTAAATCTAGGATAGCTGATCCTGATCATTTCTTGCCCTCCATGTGCTTGGAAATGATGTATGTAAGGACTTGCTTCCCAGGGACTGAGGTGAAGCTGACTGCTCTGTGCTCCCACAGATCCTCCTCCGTTTTTCTGACAGTGGTTGCAGCATTTGTGTTTCCAGTTATTAAGGACTGCTCCCAGTGATCATAACCTTTCAAAAGATGATAGAAAGCAGCCTTGCAATAACATCACCTAACTTCCTCAGCATACTCAGAACATTTCCTGTCAGGCCCCATGGACCTATATAGGCTCAGTTTATATAAGTAGTACATAACTAAGTTTTCCTCTACAACAGACAATTGATAAATAAATCCAGACACTCCAGATTTAAAAAGCAACAGCATAAAACAGAAATAGGTGATTGTAGAGGTGATGTCATTCTGAAAATGGATGCTCTGCTAATAAAATTGTAACATTATGCTATGTTGGTATTTTCAAGCTACCAAACTGAAAAAAATTTGAGCCAAGTTTTAAATTGAAAAACCACTGCTTGAGGAACTCTTACAGTCAACTTGACAGCTGTGAGGAAATTTATCCTAGAACTCAACAGCTGTTTTGGTGATCACATGCTTATGAGTGTGTCATGCACTAACAGAAAAACATCTGTAAATCACAAAGCACTTGGAAAGAAACAACTTTAGAAACCTGTGGTTAATCACTCCAGAAAGAAAATATTCAAAAGGCTCTAAGTCCAACCACAGATCCTGGCCTACAAAAAGGAATTAATTCAGAGGAGTCCTGTGACTTTATTATAAACATGCCTGACTACATGATGATCCTTCACAAATCTTATGAGGGCTGAAGTATCATAAGCCCTCATATGCTATTCTTTTATCAACTAATATAGACTTCTGTGAGTCCTCCTTATAAGACATTAAGCTACAGGTACTAACAGGTTTCCATAGGTTTCATCTATATAGTTTATGAGTAGCCTAGAAGTACTCTCCTTGTAGAAGGCTAATTCAAAAGGATTCTAAATCTTTTATGCTATCTGTTCCATTAACAGGAACATGGAAGAATGATCCTTCAGCATCTGGACCATCTTAATCATTCTCCCTTTATGCAAAGCCCTGTGTAAGTGCATTAAAGCATCATGTAGGTATTGATCCAGCCAAGTTGTTCTGCAAGTTCTTTCGGGTCTCAGCTTCAACAGTGTTAAATACAGGGTGTTACAAAGTAACACGAGTCACAGCCAAGCAATATCTTGCTCTACAAAAGGAAACCCCACAGAAACTGAAACAGTAACAAATACCAAACCGAAACTCACCCAGCTCCCCAAACCAACCTAACAAATCAACCAGGCAGGATGCAAAGACTGAAAAACAGAAGCAAGGCTCGATTCCTGTTACTTTTACTCCTTGAAAATCTGCCTGCTTTCCAGAAACAAACTTGCAAAAAAGCGGATATCCTCTCAGCAGCATGATCTCAGCACAGTCTTTTACATGAACTTCAGTACAAATTTTACATTCATAAACCAAACCTGGCTGCCAAATTTATACTACAGAAAATCAAAGAGATTTACTTCTTGTCAGAGGAATTCGTCAATGCTATTATTCACAACCTATTATTTACAAAGAAATTCTGCATTACTATCTCTGTCCCAGTGCGAGGCATTTTCCTCTGCAAGACCTTGAGGAAATCTGTGACCTAATTACTGAGCTACTACTACTCAAAATCCACTAAGGTGGGAAATCCAGCTACCATTTCAACATAAATCCATGTAGTAAGAGCACACACAGACTTACCCTCTAATACTGTAAGCTATACCCATTGCAAGACTTCTGAGCAAAATAATCAGGTTCTGTATTCGTGTCCAAAAGCACGGGTCCCTCTCTGCTCAGCTGAACCTGTTGTGAAGCTGCCCTAGCCTAAGTAAACTATATATAAGGCAACTCAAAACACTCATTACCCCCTTTTACGTGCTAAGGCGAGCACTCCTGTGATCAAGCAGGCAGCACAAAGCAGTCCTGTAGTGACTGATTAACTCAGCCACACCGTGCAGGTCACAGGGGTTGCGTGCCGGGGCATATTTGATGCCCTGGAAGACACGCGGGAAAAGAGAACACCTACAACAGTCACAGAAGGCAAATGAGACTTAAGATTTAGTGACAGCCTTTATAAAGAATATCAGCCTTGAAGTCTTCTCTCTGTATTAATAATGTTTCCAGAGGCTTCCATTAAAAAAAAAAAAAAAAGGAAAGTAAATTGAATGGTAAGTACATTTTTCCCCTCTAGTGCCACTTTCTTGCAGCCAGGAAATCAGCCTGCACATGGAAGAGCAGTTCTGCTGGGAGGAGTGAGCTATGAGGCCCAGGCTGAAAATGAAGCCATTTTCACAACTGATGACAGAAGCTGTTTTAACAGCAAACACTAAGAGACCACAGAAAAAATGTAATTAAAAGCAAATCAGAGGAAGCTTTAACTTAAACTGTGATTATAGACATGCAGACCAATTTCTTCACAATCTCTCTCCAGATTTGGACTGTTAGTTTGTTTTGGTGTTTTTGTTTTTTGTTACTATCAAAGCATTAAGATGCTGCACCAGCTACAGTAACTGCACTGGACAAAGTGTTTATTTATACTGCTTTGTGGCCAACAAGATGAGAGTGATATCTTGGGTATTTTCATACATGAATACAAAATGCATTCCAAATAGTTTTAAATGTAGGAAATTATCTCATATATTGTATCTAAAATACATTGCAAAGCTATTCCACATGACCTGTCCATGGCACCGTCAAAATGCAACACTTATAATTATATAGTACGCAATACTGACGCAGGAATATTCCCAGCAGGTAGGAAGCATTGTGTTTTGCTTTGGGAAAGCATCCAAGAACTGGGAGAAAACACTGTCTTGTTCAAGAGGCAAAGACATGTCTTGCGTTAATACAAAGGAGTGGGGCTCACATTTAATTTCTGCTCCAAGCTCTACATGATCTTTCATGCCATTCTGTCATGCTAAAACAGGCCTGCATGAACAGCACTAAAATGAACCAATCCTACAACCAATCACTCACCTCTAATTTTGATCAAGATCTGAACAGCAGCCCTGACATCAAAGATCTTTCTATCAGCCAGCACGGCCAAGTACTGCTGCAGCAGCTCACTGCAGAAATTACTTTTTTCTCATTATAAACACTGAAGTTGAAACCAGTTGTCAACATCTCAGACCTCAGGATTAGGTTTGCTCACTATTCAGAAAGTTTCTGCTCATAAAAAGACAAGTAGAAAAGCCATTTTCCAAGTCTGTGGTAAGAGGCTGGATAGATTTACCTGTTGCACAGAACAACAATTAGAGACGACCTCAGTTCAGCTCAGCAGCTTTATTCAATGTTAGATACACTATCCCCAAAGCAGTAACTGACCTTGTGTTGTATTACACCATCACTCCAACTCCTTGAAGTATTTACTCACACTTCAACCTAGAATTTTCTGAACCTGTCCTTTTGCAATCCCTGAGGAGCCAAGGACTGGGATCAGCAGATAACAAGGAAACCAAAATCCAACCAGCTACACTCCGAATGGCACATTCCAGCTGGATTAAACCTCTCCCTCTCCTCCAGGGAGAGTTCCAGGTCAGTAACTTCCCTACAGGCAATTCGAACAGTCATTTCTAAACCACTAACAATAAACCACTTAAATCAACACACATGTTACATATTTGAAATTAAAATTCTTAAATAAAAATTATTTTAAAAAAAGATTGATTGCATCTTAAATAAACCTCTCAGATGGATCACAAGTTCAGCTTCCTCCTTCCTGGTATCTAATTCACCAAAATCACTGATTTTGGTTCATTAACAGACTAGAGAATTGCTCTAGCTGCTTTCTAGCAAAAGAAGTCTTTTTTAGCATTGACACCTTAGTGGCCTCCTTGCCTCTCCAGGCACTGCTCCCCTTTACCCCTTTCACTTACTTCCTAAACTGCAGCTGAAAGCCAGACTGTCCTTCAGTTCTTTTATCATGTGTTAGCTGCACATACATTTCTCTTTCCATCTTCAAGAGGCACCAGAACCTTTCTTCCTTCCCACTGGGAACCGTGCTAGATGAGCAACAAACATTGCTTTGTTTCTGGCATGCAGTGAAATAAGGGCACCCCTCTCCTAACCTCAGCATCCCTGCTGCATTTCACACCTTGGACCATGTAGGGAAGATCAAATTCAACTCTAGAAAGCACTGTACATTTAAAAAGCAACAATCATGTTTTTGTGCTAAGAAGACTGCAGCTTACCTTTCCCGAGGAACAGCAAACCAGTACTCTGGTTGCTTTATCTTTTTACTGTACTGCTGAGACACAGTGGTGTTCTGGGACACAAAGGACTTCCTCATGGGCTTGCCTACTTTAATGCACAGAAACATTGGAGGAGTCTTGCTCTTCTCCTCTTTCGAAGGAAGCATATCTGAATGAGACACAAAAGAAACAGGCTGCTCACAGGAAAAGTACAAAAACTGCAGCTGATAAAACACTGTGACAAAGATTAATAATCTTGTGCAAAGGAATACTCAGAGACATCATTCACAGAATTACACCTGACTTCAATAGCACAACTGGTTTAATAATCCACATTCGTCCTAAACTGTACCCCCCTCAGCTGTAAAGCTATGTACAGAGTAACTCTGCAAAGCAAACAGGTAAGACGACCAGGCTGGGTGCTGCCTGCAACATGAAGCAGATAGAGTAGAGGGGACAGTGTTTGACTGGGGGTCCTGGAAACCCATCCAGCTGAGGGGTAATCCTTTATGCATACACACACAAAAAGCCTAACTGGTTTCTCAACTCTGATGGTCAGACAGCCATATAAGCACCTTTTATCTGCACAAGTCAGGGCCAAGCCTGAGAGCAGTTTAAGCTCCTTAAATTGCTAGTGTGAAAAAAACCTGCTTATTAAACTCCAGCCTCAATCACACTGAAGTTGCCTTCTTCATTTTAGGTATACATATACAGCCAAATATAATATAACTAGCAAGATATAAACCCTTCTGAAAGAAAGTAAAAATCATTTTAAGACTAGTGTTTTTAAAATAAAGACTTCCACTCTGATCGTCCCCCCTACCTGATATGAATCAAGGGTATGTCCATAGGTCCATTAAATTACCAAGAGAGAAGCATCAATGATCCAGGACAGACTAGTGCTTGGAAGCACGGGGTAGAAATGGTAGTATGTGTGCACACCATCTGAACCAAGATTTCGTTTTGTTATATGCTTTCCAGAAGCAGTCTGAATTTTGTGATAACACAATGACAATCAGGAAAAAACAACAGTCAGCAGGACTCTACATATATTCCCATTTATCACTTAAGGGTTTCCACAGCATGAAAGACACCTGACATACACAAATAGTGTCAAGAATACTTTGGTAACCTGCCTTAGAGCAATGCACTACTACTTTGGATACTCTCAGAAATGCACTGACAGATTTCAGTGAGGCAACAGAGGTTACCATTACAGAGTGACAATTCATAGGCCATGAAGTGTCCTTGACAACTGTGAAACTGGATGACATTTCACTGTCCTTCTTAAACCCAACAAACAGAGGTAAAGATTACATAAACAGTGATCACTGAATATGGGAAGAGCATGCAAGCTACTTAACAAACTAGAAGCTTAGAGAATTTGAAGATAGCAGATAATATAAAAATGAAATATACAGGAGTAAAAAAGAGACCAGGGAAAGAGGAAATTTAGAGAAGAATGCAATCAATTCAAAGGTTACCATCATAATGCTGTCCAAGTCTCAGAGGAAACGAAGATAACCAGAGACCTACCTTCAATTGGCACTTGAATTTTCTGCAGCAGCCACAGTCTGATTTCTGATTGATTGTCTAACTCTGTTTCTTGACAGTTCTTGTCTACAGCTGGTACTAAGGAAGAGTCCACAGACTCTTTCAGGTTCTTTTCCTCTGCTGCTGCTGAGCTGATTTCTAATGAAGGTTCTTTCCTTTCAACACAGCAGGAATCAAGCTCCATACTTTTAACTGTATGGACTTCATTAGCTTGGGACTTTGAACAGCTAAGTGTAAGGTCTATGCCAATTGCTTTATTGTTTTCACTTTTCTGAATTTCAGCCTTCTGTAAGTCTTCAGATGACTGAGACCCATTCCCATCTTTATTGAGGTAAAATTCAATAAGTTTATCTTTCTCTAGCTCTTTCTTAGTGTCCAATGCAGTCTCCACCTTACCTGTCGGGGAACTGACACATTTGTTTACTTCTGGAATAACATCTTGCTTTTCACACAGCTCTAAGTCTAAGTCAGCTTTAGGTTCAACACTGTCCTTTTTTTCCAAGGAATCAACTCTCAAGTGCTCCTGGACTTCTGGAGGAGGTTTGGTTACCTGCTGCTTAGTTCTCCCCAAGTCCCTGGGGTCTGCCAGCAAGCCTTCCGTTTCTGATATTTTCCTGTCCAACCCTCTATCCATATGAGATGATGTCTTTTCCAGCTCAATGAAGTCATCCTCTCCTTCTCCTAAAAGCGATTTTTCTTTGGTTTTGATATCTGAAGCATTTTTTTCCCCAGGAGGGTCCTTGGCACATGGATCCACAGCAAACTTTTCCAAATGTTCAGTGGAAGCGACATTGTTAGGAAACTCCACGGAATTTGATTTGATTGAACCTGTACTCTCAGATGACTGAAGAACTTCAAAATCAGCAGACCTTTCCTTATCTGAAGGCTTTATCTGTTTGGAGCCCAGAGCAATGGATGGATCCCCATTCTGTTGCCTCTTCTCCTTGCTAAGGGATTTGAATTTGCTGAAAGGATTGATATCTTTCTCAGAGGATAGGTCTTCCCATTCTCCTGGCCTGTACAGAGGACAAAGATCCTTTGGTATGTCACTGTCAGGGGAAATGATGGGTGTACATAGGATGTTAAAAGCAAAATGGAAACAGAAAAAAAAAAAAAAGAAACTAAAAAGAAAAACTAAATAATACATGAACTTAAACTGTGAAACTCAACGAAAAATTATTTTGTCCAAAAGAAACATATAATACTAAAAATAAGTGACTTTAAAGAAAACAGAAAAAAATGCTGAAAGAAAGGATAATATCAAAATAAAATGAGTAAACCACTTGGCAGAATATGCCACATGGGTGAAGAAATGGTACACGTGTAATAACAAAGTCAACAGAAGTTCAATAACAGAAAATCACAGGACATGTGTGCTGGAATTTAATTCAAATCATATTAATACTGTAATTTCCCAAACCTGACAATGAGTCAACCTCTACAACCATCCATGCTTCCCTAGTCTGTACAAATGTATTTTTGAGAAAAAGCAAACTGGAGATAAGTCGTGTCCTGTTTGAACATGTTTAGTGCAAAACAGTAACAGGCAACAGAGTTGGTGTTTTTTTTTTCCTTTTATTTGTCTCCATTATTCAAACATACTGTTTCAATGCAGCTTCCCCAAACATTTCTTTTTAAAGCAGGACAATCATAAAACATTTCAAAATGGAAAATTCTGAAAAAAATCTATCATCATAAAACTTGAGCTCTTCATTACTGCTAAAAAGCCTTAAGGTGAATGAGAATACAAGATCCTCATCACTTAAAGATTACTAAGAAGTTACTAAACACTCTAGGAATGAGCATTAACAAGTATCTGGAAAGGTTTTCTTGAAATGAGAAAATGGAGGGAAGTTGATGAATTCCACTGATCAAACAGGTATTGCCTGTAAGAACAAAACCTTGCTTAGAACAAATACATAAGCAGTGCCTAGTCTATGCATAAATGAAAGTAGCTCACACCAGAGAGTCTATTATGTATTATAGATTATAACTATGGATGCATTTCTGGTTTGAAATACAAGTATTCCACAGACCAGCATTTCTGTAAGTCCTGAAGATGGCAATTAAGGTGCTGTTATCTTTAAAAGTTTTAAATACTCTTCTCAGAATAGTCCTGGTAACACAATATTGGTCCAACCTAACCCTATTTGCTTCCACTGAAATAGCCCTCGAGACAGGCCAGTGCAAGGGCCCAACCACACCATGCCACCAGTGCTTTTATTAGTTACTGGTTGTACTGGTCTCTTTGCACTTTGGTTCTCATATGCGTGACCGATTTGCCTTTAATCCCACTTTAGAGTTCTAAAGACAAAGTGGAAGAACAATACAAGTGAATGATTCCTTTGCTGGCACTTTCCTCCCCTATTTTTCACTCTGCTGCATTAAAACTCTTCCCCTCCATTTCCCCCTCCCCTGTCCCTTTTCCATGTCCCTTACTGAAAATCTACAAACATAAGTTCAGGGAAGAACACTCCTTACGATGGCAATGCATCTTTGATCTTCATGTGAGAGATGTCGTTGTAGAGAGCTATGGAGACAACCTCTTCCATGGGGCAAATGAGCCCATATTCTTCACAGCCATTCTCAATTACCAGAGGATCAGACTTATGTGGGTCAAACATTATATTGTTTGGAGTTACTATCATGACTCCTCCAACTACGCCCTAAAATAGGAGAAGAAAGAGTTAGCACATCACATATAATGTACTTATTTATTATTGGATTTTAGGCCACAATCCTAAAAAGCAAAACCTCTTTCCTGCCTCTTTATACTGTGTCATGCAATCTTTGCTAACAAAATATTCTGTTTTCCAATTGCATCAAGTCAGATATCGTAAGGAGAACAACGAAAAAAGTGTCTTAGTAACACCCAAGTTCTTGGCAGGTAAGGAAGAACATCTGAATTATTCAACTTCCAGCGCTGACTACTACAAGATAAAAATGTGATTGTTAATCAATCTCTAACAAAATAGATTAGTGGATTAATTTTTTTTAAAAAGAATGTAGCATTTTATTCTAAATGCAGCCATCTTCATTTGATACATGAATTTACATGCAACCAGCACACCTGAATGCAGTCTTATTTATGGAAATGTCCAGGCTACTATGCCAAGCTACACTACAGGTCTCCTTGATCTACTCTCCAGAGGTACATGCAAAAAGCTTCTCTATATAGGGATCTGATATGACAGATCTTCTTCCCAACTAGAAGCAGCTTCTACTACTGATCCAACCATATTCTGCACAGCTGTAGAGGACATACTTAATTCTTGAAAACGTGCTCTAGCCATGGATTTGAAAAAGGCTGCATCAGCCATTATTCAACATCAATTCGTGGCAACTGACTATTTATCAAGATTTACAAAGGAGATTTCCAGTGTCTCTCTCCTGCACCCTCTCCTTCAGAGGAATTACAAAATTCACCAGACCAACTCAGAAGCTGCGTGTAAATCATGACAACTGACAAATAGGAGCTACAGATCAACTGGAATGACCCACACTGCAAATACTATTAACTATTTAAGATCATCTGCAAGCCAAGGTAAGCCAAGAAAGGCTCACAAATACGGTGGTAAAATACCACCAGGTTGGTTTCTTTTTTTTGTTTGTTTTTTTTTGTTTTTTTTTTTTTTTTTTGGTTAAATGAGTAAGATGTCAAACTGATGGCTTGGCACTAGCAAGTGAGTACATGAATGGCCAATCCTCTGTAAAGCATTTCTCATTTGCTTCTCCTGTATGACTCAGTTCACAAGCCTGGTTTGTGTTTGGGTCAAAGAATCAAAGACAAGTACAAAGACTTCTCCCACATGTGTGTATCTCTAGTTAGCCAGAAGAGCAATACATCAACAGGCCGTGCTTCCCACTACAGGAAGCAAGACAACAAGGGATTTTAGCTACGCTGGCAAAGAAGCCATCCCATTTTAAATTGTTCTGACTGCAAGTTACTTTTTCAGTCCCGCGGCCATAAAACTGGCAATCTGTATCCTCTGCACCTAACAAGCGTAACACAAAGCGACAGTATTGCCCTCATTTACATGCAAGGCATCAAGTAGTTCTCTATTACTTTCTACAAAATAGCAGACTGCAAAATTGCAGAGTGGTTAAATACAGTCTACATCCACTGAAGCCAGAAACTGTAGGTGTAAACACATCCATCTTAGTCAGGATGAAAGGAAAATATACATTGAAATGACAATGACTAGCAGTGTTATAAATTCCAGAGAATTTGAAACCCCAAACATGCAGACATCTAACTGAAACCAGAGTCAACAAGAGTAGATATATCAAAGTAGGCAGTTCAAGAAGACAGTGTCTTGCAACCTTGAGAAGAAAAGCAGGTTAAAATACTACCCAAGCTCTGTGCCTTCACTTCTAAAACAGCTGCTGTAATTTAGGGTTTGCAGTCCTGGTGGGTACATGTATATTAGAAGAATTACAAAAAACTGAAAGAAAAGGTTGTATAAAACAATATTTATCTTTTTATTAGGGCTTGCACAACGCTAATTAGAAAGCGCAGAAGCAACATGGACATATTTGGAAACACTGCTCTGGGAATAGTTAACATTTACCTTTAAGTCATAAATGAAATAGATTGGCATGTACTCATTTTATAAAGCTGTTGCACAATTTGATGGAACTTGGACAACTAATCCTGACATGTCATAACTCTAGCGTGCAGTTTCCTCTCTGTGCGCACTCTACAGCAATGCACTCTTACACAGATAATTGCTAAGACACAGTAAGGGAATGATGACGGGTAGAAGAGATATTCTTTCATAAAGCTCTTAGCTAACAAATTAAACAACGGAAAGAACAATATTATACAGCATATTATCACAGCATCAATAAGCACAGCAGTAACAGATAAAGCCAAGGTAACATTTACATTCTTTAAAAACATGGAGCATATTTGACTCCCCCACTATTCATCTCTCACTTATCCAAAGAGATTTTGCTTTTAAAGAACCTCAAACAATGCCCAAAAATCAGGTTTCACCTACCTTACCATCTGTGAAGTAACGACAATTCATTTTTAAAAATTTAACAACCACAGGTTCATCCTCTTCTGAAGTAGAGGACAAGACTCTCTCAACTGGTTTCAAAGCCTTTCTTGCCAAATCAGCATCCTTAGGAAAGAAAAAGTTCAGTGAAGAGCAACAGGACCAGAATAATATACTTTTAGATTTTTAAAAACTAAAAGGCCAGGTTCAAACAACTATTTTCCTTTTGCTTAAGGAAGAAAAGCAAAGGTCATGTATGTATGTATGTATGTATGTATGTTCACTTCCCAAAGCATCCTGTATGGAAAAAAACCCTTGTAACATTACCAAAAAAAAAAAAAAACAAACCTCCACACAAGCAACAGGTAAGAAATTAAAAAATACCAAGGCAAGTCAGCTCACCAGAATTCAGTGATGCACTCTCATTAAGAGAGGGCCTGCCCTGCCACATCATCTACACTGAAAACCTCTGCTCACAGAGCACTGGTGTGATTCCCCATGCAAGTAGCACAGAGGCATAAGGCTAAGGTTAAACACAATTATTCACTCCAAGCTTCTCTCCACTTTCCTTTTCATTAGTTACGGATTTGAAATAACTAATTACTTTTACATCAGCTGATATTAAAGATGTTAAAGGCAGCTAAACTGCCTAAAACTACTATCAAAATATCATCATGGCAAATCACCCTTGTAAAGAAAATGAAAGATCAGCTGTGCCAAAGCATTTCACAAAGATTAAATCCTGCAGTCTTGACTAATGACAAGTCTATATATGGATACCACCATAATCTTTAACTAGAAAGAAACCGACTGCTCAGACTAAACTAACAGTCTCTCTGTTCAAGGATCCCCGTGCAGGATTCAAGATTCTGGACTGCAGAGCAGCATAAACATCTCCAGTGTGAAACACTAAATAATTTTTCATATTTAAACTTTCTATTCTTTAAAAATCACACACTGAACTATTTTCAGTTGTTTTGACAGACTCTGGGCCCAACTGAACTTGTAAAGAGTTCTTAAGCTCAGAAAGAATTTCCTCACTTTGGAATTTTTTTTAAGATATGGTAAATTTTGTAGTACAGCAAAGTAATTTTACACAATACACTACACACAAGGCCTGTAACCTCAAAACACTGCTATTTACACACCCTTGAATCTCAGCTTCAGAATCAGAAAATATTTTGAGAGTTTAAGACCAGTGAACCCATGTTTGACTTACAGGGAGTTTATCATATTCAGCATCTGATGATGAAGGAGAAACAGGAGCACCAGGACTTAAAGACGACAACCTTGCAGCGCTTGTCTCTGGCACAAAGAGAATCTAAATACAAACACATTTCAAAACAGTAAGGCACAAGCTGTAAAAGGTTATTCAAGATAAATACTACACTCCTCTACAAAGACACCACATTACTGATCACTCATGACTGCAATGCACTCCTTAACAACTGCTTATTCTAGAGCCCTTCATAGGTGGTGATAATGGGGCACATGAAAGTCTAATTGTAGAATCTAGCTCTACATTTTGTTTTGCAGCACAGGCAAATAAATAAAACATGTTCCACAGATTGAGAACCTCCTTTTTTCCCTCCTCCATATTTGCAATCCCAGGTTGTCTTGCAACTACCACCAACTAGAAAACAAGTAACTGCAAAATCACTGTTAATAACCATTAACTTGTAAAAAGAAATTCTGGTCTGAAGTGAAGGCCATTGCTGAAAAAACAGGGATTTTTAGTGCTAGAAGTTTATAACACTTCACTATGTGTTGTCTGTTTCCAAAAACATATTTGCATCTTCAAATCTAAGAAAATATTCTTTATATGAAGCGGCATTTTAGCATGTACTATAATTGTAAGGAATAAATCCCAAGTGTACAATTCTAATATAAGTGTATGTAAAAATGCAATGCTTTGTTTGAATTTTCACATTCCCTCACAGTGAACATTACAGATTTTTAGTATACAGCAGCATTAGAATTGCAATTCTAACAGCTTCGGACCTCCACCCCAAACAAAAACAGAGTCATTTATTCCAAGTTTCAGAGCAAAGAAAGATATTTCTAAATTTAAAAAAAATGTTCACAGTTTAGTTTTAAACTAAAAATGTTCAGAAAAATGAAACTATTTTCCTTATCTCAGCTTTTGTCTGCTGCGTATTCTTAGGCAAGTCAAGCTGTCTCTCTGTGCCTCAGTTTCCCTATATGCAAATCAGGACACTTCAATCTCTTCATGTCTTGTGCAGCAGAAGCAGAGATCCGTTCTTCATGAACCAGGTGTTAGTCTCCACGTTTGCATTTCTGTTACTTGACTCTCCTAAAAACAGTCTCTCTCCATTTATTTCTTATCTTACAGGAGACTGACTCATTCCCAACATAATGGCAAAAAGCCATTTCAATCTCTGTATCTAACTTTCTAATTCTTTAATGCATTATATATTGCATTTATTTAGACTTGCCAAGAATTCAACTCCCCTGCAACAGTTGTATTACCTTCTTGAGCTTTAGAGTCATCTTTAAGCTTTAGTGACAGCACATAAACGACAGGCCAGATATGGCAATTACAAAGCTCTCCCTTCACCCCCAACTCCACGGAATGATCTACAGAGTTTCACTTTGAGGGAGGGCTTTAAATTACTGTCCCTTATCCTTTTATCCAAGTACCTAAAAGATACATTTAAGTACTAAAAAGCTTTTAAATACACAGCAAATAATCATGTTTTATGTATTAGAAAAAAACAAATAAATGAAAGATTTACCTGGCCTGGCACAATTGTCTGCGTGAAAAGCTTATTGAGCTCCACAAGCTTGTTTGGGGTGACGTTAAACTTTAATGCTATGCTGTTTATGGTGTCCTGATTTCCAGCCTGAAGAAAGAGTTGAAGCTTAAGATATAGTGAAAACATTCAGCATACCAGCTGAACCAAACCCACAAAACAGACTGTTTTCAGGCAATAGACTTTATGACCTCAACACACCCTCTATTTAACAGCTTAAGAGATAAACCAGTGTAAGAAAAAAAAAAAAGAGACAGAACTATTCTCTCATACTATACAGTAGATGAAATGCAGAGGTGTCACAGATGTCCCTCTCCTTTTCTGTTAGAACCTTAAAGCAGCACCACTGCGTTTAGAACTGGTCTGGCAAGGAGAGCAAGGTCAAACACTGCAAAGTTCACTACAGCTCCGGCAGTCACAGCACGTCAGGCATTTGTGCTGCTCCCAGCTGGGACACTCACATTCCACAGCAGCTCTGCATGATAGAGAGTTGAGTGCAATCTCTGTTTAGGGTCCTGACAGCTCACACAGACTTTCTGGGCAGAGCTAGTCCTCTGAGCTGCCACAGTAGCACACTGCTGCCCTGCTCCAGCTTAACCAAAGAGGTCTCACCATCTCAAGACCAAGCGCAGGCCAACCACTTGATGACCTTTGCAACACCGTGGAATGGAAGTATTTTTCAGAATAACAAAACAATTGCTCTACTACAGAGCTATAACGCACAAGTAAAAATAGAATTGGCAGCTACAAGAAAAGGCAGAGGACCTGGACTGAACAGAGATTCAGGACATCAACCCAGCTCTCCCCATACAATGATATTTGGAGAAGTCCCTACTGAGGCAGGTGTAAACTTCAAAATTATTCACTAAGTGCTTTCAGTTTTGTGCCATTGCCTCCCTCTTGACCTCAACAGCTCCACTTCAAAAAGCAGATATGAACACATGACAAAACAATACTTACAGTGTATTCTATGGTACCATGAGGTTTCTGAGAAACCATTTTCTTCTCTTTCTTTTCATTGGTTTTGTTTTGATTGTCATCTAAAGAGCAAAAAAAAAAATTCAAGTAACTGACTTTCAAGATGTTTGTTTTTCAGCATGTTTTGAAAGTGATCTACAGTATGTACAAATAGGAGCTGTGAACAGGAACAACAGACACATTAAAAATACCTATTAGGCCTTAAAATTGCATTGTAAGGCAAGCAAAAATTCATCAAGTACAGCAGATTTAGTAATCATTCAGGAACCCTGCAAGAGTAATGTATACATGATACCATATCAATACAGTACTGCTCCTCTGTTTTTCTCTGTGATTCCTACACAATTCAGCTGTTGGATACAAGTGCTTTATACCAGCAGATGAACGGATGCACTACTATTGCCTTGGTACAAACACAACAAATACTGGTTAATCACCACTTCACCACAAGTACATTATATTTAAATACTATTTTAAACTCCGAAGCTAACTAAAAGTATGCCAAGAGTTCTGCAAAACATGCATGTATACAGTCAAGCACGAGAAAGCACAAAGCTTGTGCAGAAGACGTTTCCTATCGGCTGCAGTACAAAACCGATCGCACTTGCAGAAACCCTTGCAGAACCCAAAAGGCACTCACGAGCTCTCAGCAGCATGAGCAAGGTAGAGATTTCCAGTTCTTACTACAGCAGTGGGTGAGTGAAGCCAAGGATCAGGGAGGATGCCAGCTGCCCAGCCAGCCCCAGCCCCATGGATCTCACCTTCCACAGCCAGACCCAGACCCACATACCTGGGGAAGGTGAGGGCAGCATGCAGCCCCAGCTCCAGGAGTGGGGATGGGGCACAGTGAGGCACTTCATGGCTGCCCCACTCACCCAGCCTGATCGCCCCGACCCCTTAGAAAGGTCCTGCTGCCTCTGGCAGGTTGCTGCAGCCTGGATGAGATGGGGAGAAGGGAGAACACAAGGCAAGACTGGGCCCAGCAAAACCAGCAGCCAGAACCAAGAGCCCAGAGATACTGTCCTTCTGGGATGACTGTTCCTGTGGTCCACGCTGGCAGCTCTGGAAGATCAGGAGGGAAAGGACAGGGAATGGCAGTGCAGGGCTTCTGACTTGCATTCAGGCTTTGCTGCAACCTTTGCTATTTCCAGAGAGCAAGAGGCAGATAGTAAAAAGAAGGGCGAGGACTGGCCTGCCCCACTGTAATGTACACAAGAAACAAGGAGGGGCCCACAATCACGCTGCACCTGATCCTTCTGCCGGCCCCTGTCCACAGCAAGATTAATGCTGCGGTGCTGCTGCAGTGTCTCCCAGAGGGACCATCTCCTTCAGTCAGAAGAGACTCACAAGAGCCCCGAACATACATCCAGGTGTTACTGCCAGCTAACCCACTCCCCACCTGCCAGGGATGCAGTGATGAGAAGTGCACTGGTTAGGGATACAGCAGAGGCAGAAAAGCATGTAGGGACTAAACATACACAATTGAAGTATATGTGGATAGTACACATGGCATGAAGGACAGAGGTAGAAAGAGAAAGATTAGGATGATGCTGGCTTTTCTCTGATGGCATTTTGGGACAGGTCATCACTCAATCATTTCAGATATTTTATCTTTGAGACTGGAGACCCACAGTGAAACTTTTTCTGACCATTTGTATTTTCATTATTGTTTCACCACCTTCCTATGATCAAAGTCACAGCAGTCTGTGGTGAAGGATGGAAAAATAGGTAAAGACAGCATTAGCAGGGCACAATATGTAACTATCAGAAACAAAGTAACAATATGACAGACAACAAAAGTGAGGAATACTGGATATTTTCTTTATCCATTATCTGCGTACAACTACCAATATGGGACAATGCTGCCTGAAGAAGCTGCCCCAATTAACAATGAGTGAGTTTACACTATTTTGTGCTAATAGGAGGTACCATTTCGGTTACTCCAGGATAACTACAACTACATATCACAGCCATGCAGGCAAACCACCTAAGCTGTTTGCAATATATCACTGCAGAAAGAAAAGAAAGGTTTATAGCAGACTTCATTTTCTAGTAAATTATTTGGTCTAAGCTGGAAAAAGTAGACAAGTTTTCAGATATTTTAACCTTTACTTATGTCTGAAACAGTACTCAAGGTAATAATAATAATAATGGCCCGTCTTCGCGAACGAAGAGCCGGGGAAGGTCCTTACCCGCATATGCAGATAAGGC
>JAWWES010000115.1:62005140-62052487 GCA_035583135.1 Lophotriccus pileatus
GGGGCTCCCACTACTCAAGGTAGGAAACAGTTAAGAGCAATTATTTCACACTAACTAGACATGCACCAGTATGACCTTGGAGGTGTGGAAATAAAGTAGCCCAGGCAGATGTAGGGAGAGAGATTTTTGTACCTGTTGAATGTGAAAAAGTTTAAGTCTAGGTGTGGATGGGAGAAATAACAATATGCAACAAAACCAGTTTCTCTGAAGAGCTTATGATGTTTGGTATTAGCTAAAAGTTTTTTTGTTCCAAAACTTTGGTTTTGGAAATTGTGACTGAGACCTGAGCATGACAGCAATCACTATGCCACTGTGGCAAAAGATGACCACAAAATAGCAATACAGACAACTTTTTCCCATACAGTTTGCTCTCTGGGAGGTAGGACACCTTTCTCCCCCCCAGTGAAATACACTGTATTTTCCAGGTCCCCCTACTTGAGCAGACTGTAAAGTTTAATTTGACATGCACTGCTAAGCCCCGCATACTGTATATGTAGTGAGGCCAAGGTCACAAATTGTGCTCTACATGAATGGTTTACAGCAGAGTGAGTGGGCAGCCTGGCTAAGCACACCACCATATACTATTTCTGCAGTTCCCTTATCCTCTCTCATTTCTCCTTCAGGGAGCCAATCGTTTTCTGACATGATCTGAAGGCAACTAGCTCTAGTAGGAGTCCCAAAGGCACATAGAATATATGCAGGCATGATGGAGTTCCTCAGAAACCACATTTCTTTCAGGCAGCACTAGATGAAGAGCTCCACAGGCTTTAAAACAACTGCCACTGGCTACTTTTTGAACATTTGCTTAGTGGTGAAGTGACTCACAGTTCTGCCTCCCAAGTTTTTCTGCACTGTATGTACACTGGAGACGGGATTGCATGACAATGAGAAGCTACTAGGTGTTAATGCAAATGTTATCACACTGCATTTTTAGGAAAAGGACAGTGTGGGTGGACTGAACCTCTCTGTGGTTCCAGGAAACGTGCAAAATAAGAATTATGTAAAAATAGTAAAATAATGAGCTGAGAGAAGAAGAATGCCAAGAGGGAACAGGCAAGGAAATACAGGCCTACCGAAAACAGGCAGGTCTAGAATGGGAAATCTTCTGCTCTTAATGGTATATTTGTATTTCAGTTTCCTAGCAGACTCTTCACATTTCATTTAGCAGTGCTATGGGAAACCTGACAAAAACCAGTTACCTAAGAGTAATTTGGACAGCAACTATGGAAGGAGTATGATAAAGAGGTTAATCAGTTTATCATCCAAAAGACCTTGACACATGATAGGAGAATTACACCTCTGCAACTGTGTAAATAGCTCTATAAGTAGATAGGTCAAGGAGCGTCAGCAGACGCTGGGGCTGCCCACACTGATGTACAATACCATCACTACCAGTGTTACAGACTAACCTACTGCCAGCCAAAATCAGTGCAAGGTTTCACAGTGCTGGCAGTGACAGTTGAACGTGCCTGACAGGTCCCAAGCCAGGTCCTGATGTCTGGTAGCCCAGCAGGAATGCTTAAGTAAACAAGGGGCCAAAAGACTGACCATTTCCCACACCTGGCAAACAAACAGTAGCCTGAGAGGACAGAGGCAATGGCATACGTAGTGCAAAAGTCCATTTTACTCATTAATCTCTGTCTTACCAAAGACTTAGGCTGCCTGTAAATAAGATGCATCTTTCCCTTGACTAGTCCCCTTGGCTTCTAGAAACCATAAATTTCCCAGAGTAGAGCTGCAGCATTCACTCAACTGCCTTGTCCCTTCAAGACCTCCACACCAGCCCTGTGCCAGCGAATCCCATGATGTGCTACATAAATTATCGCCTCCCTGATGCACTACATAAATTAGTGCTTCCCTTCTGGTGCTTTATACTTAATTTCATTGAGCATTGTAATTAATGTTATTTTAATGGTGAACAAGTCACCATTCACCTTCTGCATACCATTCATGGTGTCACAGATTTCCAATATCTTTTCTTAGTTATTTCACTTTTCCAGGCCAATACTTTAGACTCTTTCCAATTTCTCTGACCACACAGGCAGTACTTCTTGTTAGCTTTTCTTCTCCTAGTATATCCTTCTTGAGATGGATGAAGTAAAACCAAACACAGACTTCAGGATATGAAAAAAATATTAATTTGTGCTCATAACATAATGGGGGTTCCTTAAATCTGCACATACTGGTAATTTCCCCACATCACACAGCAGTCATTCTTTTCCACACTGCTCAGTACGTCACTGCGGTTTTAGGACGTTCCAGTCCTACACCTCTATGCCAGATTTGTTAGAAGTAATAAAACTGTATTACTACAGTCTAGCCAAGCACCAGGACAAAGGAGTGAAAACCTGCAGGTAGCTTAAAAGAATCTAAAACGCAATAAATTCAGGGGAGAAGAGTTATCACTCAGAGTAACCTAACCAGAGTACTGATAAGAAGTTAAACAAACAAGGCTTCCCGGGGTAGTTCCCTTATCAGTGAATAAGACCTGATACCAATTACATTGACAGAGATGGAGTTAGTATTGCTTAAGTCATTCTGGAGAAATGTAGCAATCTAAAGAATATGAAAGTCCTGCTTGGGATGGTAGAGGAGGATGACAAATCAGTCTGTCTGAATAATTTTTTCCATTTGTACTCTCTACCCTGACTTTTGAATAACTTTCAGCAATTCTGTTATGTGCAGAGTTGTGGATAGGATGATTTGTGACTTAAAGCACCTCTCTAGTTTTTCCCATGACTCTCTAAGTGAACTGAACAGCATTGCAACTATTAGTTTAAAAAAAAAAGTTCTTCTTTCAGCTCCTGTCACATGTGAGTTAAACTCACCACCACAGGCGCCAGATTCCTGGTTTGGGACACCTTCCACCCACTCTAACGTTTCAGCACTTTCCAGAGGACATGGCAGCCTCTGAAACAGACATCCCTGTCCCAGTCCCTCCTTTAGGCAGCTGCAGCAGCTAAGCAGCACATCCATAAAAAGGTTTTTTGGCTATCTAATCAGACCTATCTCCCTGAAGAAATCAGTGAGTTAGACAGAAACATTCCCTGCTCAGATTTGGTAGTATACTGCTACCATATTAAAAGAGAAGAAAAAAAAAAAATCCCTATACCTTCTCACCAACTCAGGTGTCTGTTTTTATTCTGCTTCCCACTTTCCCTGCAGTTTCCTGACAAGCCCTCACCTTCACGTTTTACTCTACTGAATCATATTATTGTTTGGTTTCCTCCTTCACTACTGCTGAAGTCACTCGACACAAAGAGGCAACTGTCATCCATTATGATCACACTTGTGCTCCTTCACCAGTGAAACTTCTGCCATAGGAAAATAGCCATTCCCTGATCAGTACAAATCCTGGCACATGATTCTGAAAAATCTATGCCTTGAACAACTTTTCTCTATTCTCAATAAAAACTGATTCTCCACTAACTATTTTCCAAGCAAGTCATTCAAAGGAATAAAAAGATCTCCAGAAATACAGAGCCTAAATGAAAAATGACAAGTAGTTCAAAGAACTGATATAAAAAAAGGTAGTAACGCCTGCTATAATCTATTTAAAGGCACAATCCAATGAGAATTTGGCTATTGGTATTCATGTAATGTTCACATATTGCAACTTCTAGATGAAAAATTGCAAATATTCCCAAGGAACTTAAATTCCCTCTTTACTTAACTCTTTACTTTACTTAACTCTTAACCCTAACCACATTTAGCTTTAGCTCCTTCGCAGAAGCACAAAGTGATGCTACACGGTTCATGTTTAAGTGTTTGCTACCACCTGAGTACACTGCAATAGAATGTGAAGTGACTTGTTCCCACTACAGTCCAAGCAACAAAGGACCCTTTGCCATCCTTCCTCCACAGCCACGCACAGGGCTGGAGGACAGACAGCACCTGCACTTGGGCTGTGAGGTATTATTGAGCAATAGGACACAGAGGGGTACCTGCACACCCAGAAAGCCCTCCAGCTGAGCAAGGGCAAAGCACCCCCTGCAGCAGATGTCCTCCCACCAGGAGCCTTGGAAGGAAGCACTGTGGTAGCATCACTGCCAATTTTGTGCCGGCACTTGAACAAGGTGGACACCTATTAGGAGACAAGCCTTGCAGGGGCAGTGCAGAGGGGTGAGCCACATATCAAGGGCACCAAGCTCCAGGTAGCTATGCAGCTCTTGTGTTTAAGGTGGCAAAATGTGCACTGCTGCATTCAAAGTTTCATTTGTGACAATCTGCTTGAAAAGGGAGTGGAAATATCTAGTTTAAAGGTCATTGAGGTTTAGGAAAAGGGAGGGAAGGAGAAAGTGGAATACAAAAAAACACCCCCTCCATTCAATTTCATATGGAGGTCACATACTTCAACTGTCAGGGGGAAAATATGACACATTATTGTAAAGAAACAGTAAGATGCAGCCAACAGCACAGTGCTGTAGCTCCAAATCTCAGCTGGAAATCTCTGTCCTGTGTGGCAACAGTTGAAATGTACTGAAATGAGAGTACTGCTGAAATGGTGCGTCACTGAGCACCCAGGAAAAAAATCACTGACGAAGGATGACTAGAAGGCTCTTTATACTGAATGTGATAGTCAGAAGGGAAGTTGAAAGGAGAGGAATGTGCAGTGCTGTGAGCAGGAAGGACATGCAGAAGATATCCAGTAAAGGCAGAGGTGAAGGGTTCCTGGCATTTGCTCTAACACTGCCTGAAGACACAAGTATGACACAGATCAGTTGATAATCTCTTATCAGACAGGAAAGAGACGTACTTCTGCACATAGAGACCAGAACTTAAGAAACAGATCATAGCAATGTCTGTCGAAGTGCAGGAAGGCTGTAGAGAAAGCTGTTCTAGATGCATTTGCCTTGCTGATGGAGACTCCACAACTCATCCTCTGATAATAAGGGATGCTGATGGGCAGGACAGCCTCTTCCTCCAGCTCCTGTGAAACTTAACCTGGGGAAAAGGGAGATGAGTGACTCCCAGGGAGCTCTCTCCCACCTTTCTGCAGATGCAACACAGCCTATCTGCAGTGTGAATATTTGGAGTCATGAGGAAGAAGGAAGGAGAGAACATGAAGGCAAGGGGTGAAGTGTCACTTGTAACCAAAACCAGGCAAGACAAGGCTATTTTGAGAACTAAGAGGTTTCTGACAGAGTAGTTAATATAGATGGAAAAATCAGAGAAGTCTTTGGGACCACCAACATGTTTGTTAGGTCTGCTAAGGATCAGCCTTTGCTGCTAAATACACATTAGGAACAAGTTAAGTTAGGTATTGTCTGGACAGAAGAATAGTCTCAGCGGCATTGATCATACCTGTCTTTCTTTACCCCTCAGTAAACTGGTTGCACATCCCTCCCTTTTCTTTTGTTGCATGGAAGATGACCTACATGGTGCAAATGTTTCATGTCCTAGGCCTCTTGGAGATAGACTGGGTGCATGAGAAAACATCACCTTGAGCTGTCCATGGACCAAAACAAAAATCACATTCCCATTTGGGTCTGAGGCAGAACACACCAATACTGTTTTTAAACAGTTGGTTAGATTTCAAGAAATAATTCTGCTTGTCCCTAGGGAATGTAATGTACAAAAATGGAATTATCCTATGCATCTCTCCAAAGGAGTGGTTTGCATTTCAAGATGCAAAACAGGTAAGAGAAAACAATCTCATATCTGCAAGTCACATTTTGGGAAACAGCTGATAAAAAATTTTAAGCCAAGTTCCCATGATGCAACTGGCACACTTTTGTACACAAGGTTCTTGCAGACACAACCGAACGCCTCCTTACACGAGGGTGAAATACATACTGAGCAAAAAACCTAAAAGTTGTTTATTGCATTATTAAACCATACAAGGCCATAAGCCTTGCTCTTGGAGGAGATGTATCTGATGTTGAGATACCAACTGCAGCTTCTTTTTGGGTAGGATTTACACAAGTGCCTGGGTCAGGTTTTCCAAGAGCAATTTAGGGCTCCGAAGTAAATGCATCTCTCTTGAACATTTTACACTAGAGCGCACTGAAGTTTCATTTCTTAATTTATTGGAATTGACCGTTCACACTGACATACTGTAATATGAGAAAGTGTTCATCAAAACACCAAACACAAGGTAAAGAGTACTATCAAAACCAAAAGGGACTGCTCAGATGCCTAAAGTTAAAGACAAGCTGTACATCTGCAGATCACTTGTCCAAGACTGTCTGATGGCAGCTGGCCAAAGAGCTTCACTGCAGAGGTGATCTTACTTCATATTATAAATCAGGTTATTATTTTTAAATTAGTATGAGAGATACTGTTCTCAAATAAGTATTTGTTTAAGGTAGCTATAAAAATGAAAGGCAGAAATAAAAGTGGCATAAGAATTAGAAAACTAAACTGGATAAAGTAATTTTCCTTACCCTAATAGGGTATTTAGAGTATATTAAATAACTAAAAGTAACGGTACAATACCTTACACTCAAAAGTAATCAATACTGCTTATGCAGAGAAAAGCATTTACAGGACAAACCAAACTCCCCCATATGCAAACACTTCAAAGGAAACGAAAGAACTGCACGTCAAGAATCACTTGATTTCGATTTACTGGATTCAACAGGAACAAAACCCACACAACTACTGAATTGACTTCAACGAGGGGGCAGTGACCTAGAAAATCAGTTCAGTAGTTTAAGTTTACATTTACCTTGTGTTCTGATAAATAGCGGTGTCGGTTCAGAGGGAGAGAAAAAACATTTCTCCAAACAGGGAGAAGAAGCACAAGAGCTCCCCACTCAGCAGCAGCAAAGTGTTAATTCACATTGTGGGACATCCAGCTCCTCATAGCACTCAGCTGTACTTGGAACTACCACCTAAGAAAACTACAGCCACCAGGCATATGGATGTAGGCTACATCAAACATGGGCTACTGTGAGAAAGAAATTTTAAAGAGAAAACAGACATATCAAACCTATTTATTATTCTTTAAGATTGTGAGGGACAACCAGAAATATTCAGATGGCATAAATTCAGGAAATTGACAGGAGAGCCATAAGAAGGATTGGCAGATACGAGGCAGGGAAGCTCTCATTAGTTCTAAAGCGGATCTTAAACAGTTTAGTCTCCATAAGAAATTATACAACAATTACTATCTCTAAGGCACTATACAACTGTTACTGTAACAGAGAACAAGATCCAAACCACAAGCAGCTCCTCTAGTACCATGAATAAACTGGTAGTATAAGCATCATGAACTACAAGTTCTATGTCCTAACAGCAGAGCTCATCATGTTCCTACGACCTTTTCATACATTTTATAGAGTGCTGCTCACCACGCACCACATTCACATGTGAGGTTTTAGCCCGTGCAACACTATTTCAAAATTCAACAGTGTACAATTTGGATCTACCAACACTATCATACAAAGCAAAATTTTCAGTTCCTCATTTCTGGGGAGATTAACTTTTTGGATTATGCTTTAAACCAGTAAATAGTTTCCTAGCTTTACTTTCTGCTCATCCTACTCCAATCTATGAACTTTCACTCTATCCCAACTTGCCTAATCCTCTCAGGGCAAGGTAGACTCAAGCTTGGTGTTAGCACTGAGGATGAGAGAGGGAAGAGAGGGATGGGGTGGGGAAGAACGAGGGAATGGGAATGTGGCAGTGAGTAGGGACTGATTTTTCAAGATACTCCACAGCTGAAGCAGTTGTGTGGTACATCCAGGTCCTAATTCTGTTCTTTCCTTTAGAAAAAGACAATTGATTTCTCTCTTCAGTATCAGTTGTATGTCTGATCTATGTTATCACAATTCCTTTTCAGAAGGTTGTCTTAAACTCCTTACTGATGCCTGGACACAAAGACACGTGTGATAATTCTAGCTTTCCATTTCACAGACAGGTCTCTTTCTGTACATCCTGCGTACAGACAAACCAATGGTGAAACCGCTGAAAGATGTGAAAATGGTGAAAGGAGATCTGCTACAGAAAGCTTTCAGTCTAACACTGAAATGGAAATCCACAGAAAACTGTGAAGTGGAAAGTAGTTGTAAGTGTTCTCCTGTATTTTGCATACATGATCTAACCATACTTACTGTGGAAGTACTTAAAAATATGTATTTATGCTGGCCCTGGGTAGTCACAGTGAAATACTGACATGACTGTAACAATAGGAAGTGATCATTTTTATGACAGGAGTTTGTTCCCATGCACTCTGGGTAACTACTTTCTGGTGTCATCAAAACTGCGGACTATTTCTGACCTACTTTTCATTCACCACTGTCTCTACCCACTGCTATTTCACCAACCTGCAACAGCCTGTGTAAGGTAGACTTGGGAGCACATTGTTCATCTGAGCTATCCAGAGGCTGACTCAAGTCCTACTTCCCGTCAACATCACCTGAGGTTAACTATTGTCAGCAGCCAAATACCTTGCCCTCAGCCAAGTGCTCCATTCTCCTTCAGAGCAAAGTTTATGAGTGACATTTCTCAGCCACACAAAAGACAGCCTGCAAGAAATGGATGTCTCCCACCTAAGGGCAGATTAAATAGCTACCATCCATGAGGTCTACAGACATCAGAAAAGTAATTACACAATGTCCAGGTACACATGCTAGCTTCAATCTAAGAAATGTGAATAGCAGTCAAAGAAAAGAAGCACCAATAGAAACTTCAGCACAGGCTGCTACCAACTTGCTGAGTACACTGGGTATGTATACAAGAATCCCAAAACTGCATTATTATATCCTCCAGCCTGTTTCCAAGTTCCTCACTAGCATGATTAGCATTATACAAGTTGACAGTGCTAAGTCAACCTTCCACGGAAACACCAACTTGAGGAAGACAATTCACTGATTCAGCATCCAGAAACTTCCTCCCCATCCAGAGTTTGAGCTTTACTCATATGTAAGAAACATGCAGAGTCAAGATTTGGAGCTGTTCATACCATCTGTCATCATTTCTTCCAGCTTCTAGGTCAAAAGCATTCAATCTATGCCAAAATCCCTGTGTTTGACAGTCTCCCTCTACAGTATCCTGCTCTCCTTGTTTATTTGTGTAGGAAAAAAGGCCCTCATGGGTGCACTGAAAAAGTCAGTTGGAGCTGCAGGACAGATTGGAGCTGCTTTGCCAGATTTATCAGCCAGTGAAGTCTCAGCTGTCTTATCACATTGCAACAGTGACCATACACTTACAATAGAAGAAGCCTACACCTCAAAAAAACAGTAAGGTGAACTACAGGGGGGGCGGGGGGGGGGAAGAAGAAAATAACCAACTAATTTCCCTGGTTTTCTTTAAAAATTGGGAGGGAGCGGGGGAAATCCTACATTTTCAGTTTGATAAAGACAGCAATAAAGTATCTGGCAAGTACTCCCTTGAATACTCTTTCCCCCCATTATTCACTGCACATGTGAGAGCTTTTCTGCATGAATTGGTCACCTGCAGATTATATATAGTCCATGCAGGTGTTTGTGCTATCAACTTATAAACTGGATCAATCCACACAGCCTAGCTGAAGTATTTTGATCTTTGAACGCACTACAAAAATATGCTGTGTTACTGCGAACTGCAAGAGGAAAGCCACGCATACCTTTACATCAGAGAGAGAAGGCTGTTCTTTACTGCCACTTGCCTGGGCTATTCAGACACTTGGTATCTAATTGTGTGGCCAGAAACCCAATTCTTAGTAAACTCTACATCTTGTTTTCAAGTCACTGAAGTAAATTCAAGTACAGGAAGGAAAGTTTTCACACTGCCTCTCTCAGGTCTGAGTCAATGGAGTTTATTCAGATTAATTTAAGAAACAAAATGATAGGAATAAGAAAAAGCAAAGACTTCCATCAGAAAACACTAAAAATTCCAACATATAATTTACAGCACACATTTTTCAGTTTTGTTTGTGGGGTTATTTTTTGGTTTTGGTTTTGTGGTGGTTTTTGCCTTTTTTTTTTTGAAAAATAACACCACATAGACTTTTCAGACTAAGCAACGGTTAAAAATCAACCTTTCACAAATCTAACCTCAATTTCTTCAATGAATTTACCCTGATGGTAACAAAGACTTAATGCAAATGACTCTGTACGGCTCCCCCTGAAATCTAACTCAACATTAATCCCCTTGAAGCAGCACTGAATTTGGACACAGGTCCACAAGCAGCTTAAACCAACCAGCGACAAAGCTGTTGTTGAAAGTGGCAACTCCACCAACCTTCTTCCTCTACGTGTTCCTGCCACCAGCCCAGCACTGGTCAAGGTCCCTAGATGCCAGCCTAGAGAAAGCAGGTCCTGCCTCTTTGGGCTACTGACAGCTGAGGGATTGGCACCGCTCAGCTGGGCTCAGGAGGAGAACAGGCAGCACATCCTCTTTTAGCAGCAGCACGGACACCTTAGATTGACTCTGTTTATCAAAGTGCACTCGGGGACAGATATGATGATAATTAGAGCTAGTTCCAGGTTTCTTATACAAAGGTGGAGATAAAAAGGGTTGGTAATTATTTTGAGAGATGAGGGAATGCAGAAAAAGAAGATTCAGTGAATTTGTACTCACTTTGGGTGCTAGCAGGCTGAAGAAAGAGCATTTTGGAGATGGGTGGACAAGAAGCTGCCTACTGATCTTTGTGGTCTGACAGCATTACTTGTGAATCCTGGTCAGCTAAGTGTCAGTACCTAAATGCATCTATCACAAAAGTATCACCATAAAATTTCTGACTATCCACTACATCAGGTACTCAAAGACAATACAGAGTGAGAAAAATCAGTCTGTCAAGAAAGCAGGTCTGAGGGAACAAATGCTTAGGCATCACAAGACAAAACACGGGCATTTTAGAAAACTGTTAACACTACACATGCTGTTTTTCTTCATTTATTTTGCTGCTTCAACACACAACAGCTTGCCTGAGAAGGCTATGCCATGTAAGTCAAACAAGTTTCAATTATTTGCATCTCTTTACCTAGTTTTACAACAAACAAGAGCTTATTCATCAAGATGAGAATTTTAAGAGGATTCCACACCTGCTCAGTGATAAGATGTTTCCATCCAAATTTTCAGAACTTAAATGCCAACAGCATTATTACTCGTACTTACTGCTCAAATCAAATTCTCCTGCCTGTGAACAAGGCATCCCTTCTCTGTGCAACTGTTCCTAGTAAACATCTATTAACACAGCTTGAATATAACCTGGTGGCCTTACCACTGATCCACTGAGATTCATAATTTGTTCTTGTTCCAAAACAAGTCATATAAAAACAGCTGCCTTTCAGTCATTTGTCCACTTCATTCTTTCCACATGGTTTCCATACCCAGTGCTAATAAACCAGCTTCCTGAAGCTTCTCAATCAGCCACTGCCCATTACATCCAGTTAACACTCATATGCAAGTTATTCCAACCTTCCTGTGATTCTACACAGGCAATTATAACCATATATTCTACTTTTTATGCTGTTTCTGGAAGAAACAAATTATTTCCCTTCTCACTCCTCTTTATATTTACCCTCATTTTTGCTGTCTGAAGCCAAACTGAAACACAAACACTACAGCAAGTTCTCATAACTTGGAAAAAAATCAGATCCTGTTCCTTGTTATAGTTGTATTAAGCTACAACACAATACTGAGTAGACCTGTTTTTAAATTACTTGGATTACTTAGAATAGAAAATACTTAGTTACATGAATAGGGCTCACCAAATCAAATCCCTAGAGATTAGGGCTGATTACTGTTAGCTAATTACCAGCAAGAAGTTGTATAGATTTTCCCTTTTTTTTTTTAATTCTTTCTACCATTTTATTATTAGCACCTTAATTAGGTCCTTAACTGCATCCTACTGTTTTGTATGAAGTAATACAAAAGACAAAACCAGGACTCATTAGAAGAAGGAAGGGTTTTTTTCAACTTAATATATATTGAAAAGTCCACTTCAGATTGAGCCTATTTATCAGGCCTAACTATTATGTAATGTGCATTCAGTAAGTGCCCCGCCTTTTTATTAAATTTTAATTCTCTACAAATTTTCACTGCATGCCAAGTAACTTTCAACTTTGAAACAGAGTAAGTACTGCTGGTGTCATGGGAGCTGCCTCTGCTGTTTCTGTGCCAGTCAGGGCAAATCTCACACATTATGAGTGATGAAAATTGCTATGCCCTCTGTTTTATTTACTAAAATTTGTTCTTGGCCAGCTACCCAAGAACATTCAGAGGCTTGGTAACTGCGCACATGCTGCACTGCTCCTGTATCACCCCCTGCTCCAGTGATGGCAGGGAGGACAAGTCAAAGAAAGGCTTCTGTTTTCTGCCTCTGGCACCTCCTGCTTAGCGTACGATACACTATCTCATTAAACTGGCACATACCATTTTCCTTCTCGTGGTGTTTAGGACTCCTCCTTGTTTGGGATAGAAATCAGAGCTACAATAAGAAGAGGTTTTGTTAATCTCACCTCCCACTCACTGCAGAAATTGAACACTGTGCAGTGAACGAGAAAGGATGGCTTTATGATTACAGAGTAGAACAATAAGTCAACTGGACTGTCTTTTGTTGACAAAAATAACTCTGTGATGTGGGACAACTCACCTAAACCAAACTTTTACTTATGATGTATTCTTTAATGGAGACCAATTCCTCACATATGTTGACTGCTTATATTCTCGAGCAAAATCAGTGGAATCTAGGAATATTATGCACATCTGATAGAAAGACACATATCATGCTGGGATAAGTATATGGATGAAATTCGGTGTCGTGTTTGACCACTGTTACACTGCTTATTTTCAGAAGGTCACACATAGACACTGTTTCACTGTCTTCAGTGGCAAAACAAACAAATTATTTTCATCCAGTTTAGCAATTCCTGACAGGAATCATGGTTTCTTAATCTCACAGGAGTCAAGTCAACATCTTCCAACAAAAACAGACTTCCCTAAGAAAGTGTATCTGAACCAAGCAGCCACACTGCAGAAAGAAGTAGGTCAACTAGGTTACCCCAAGAAGAAAGGGAGAGCATCCTGGGCACAGAGTATAGCAGCCAGAGTACCTACGCAACCACTCTACTGTACCAGATAGACATATCCTTCAAAGTCTGAAAATAGCTTACTGCAGCAACAACAGCAGAAAGGGTAAGATAAAGTTAAAAAGCAGACTACCACATAAGCCAAGAGAGGAGGCAAAAATAAGGAGCAACAAGTGTTATTTCCACTGGTCTTCAGGAACAAACAACAAGCAGTATTAGCACCTCTGTTGTTTTAAGGCAAGAAAACAAGGGCTGTATCTGCAAAGCAATGTCTTACTGAGTGAGATTTGGATGCTGAACGGTACAAATTATTCCAGAACTATAGTGACACTGAGAAACAGTGCAAGAGCTAACAGAAAACAAAAATACGAGGCTACACTGGAGAAACCTTAGGAAGAGTAGGACCTGTTCATTCATTCAGCAGTGCCTTAAGAGAAATGATCAATACTGTGTGCCATCGGGTTATTTGTAACAGTGCCACGACAATGCTAACAGATATGCTGTACAGAAGAGTCTTGGCTGGGACAGGGTTGCTGGAGGATCCCTTTCTAGAGGATGCCCGAGTGCACCCCCTCCTGCTCGGCTCGGCGGTGCCACCCGCCGGCTGCAGGCATTAACACAACCTCACACCTCAACACCAGGCGAGCACCTCCTCACTCCACTGCTGCGCTTCCACCTTCCTCAAATAATCCAAGTCTTTTAAATGCTCAGGGATAACTACCACCTCCAGTTCCACACAGCCTTCAGAAGCTGTGTTACAGTCTTTCCATCCCACAAGAGGGATTTATTGAGTCAACAAACTCCTCCTGACAGTGTCATGCCTGCATGTTACCTATTAAAAGGCATGGCATTCAAAGTGGAAGTCAGGATGCCACTGTCAGCATTTCCAAATTCATAAAGGCCAACACATTCACAAGCTTCTAATGAAGGGATGTGGTGTGCAAGGAACAAACTGCAGTCAGATATGATGTTCCTTCCCCCATCTCTTAGCACAATAAATAAAGAAGGATTTATTGTCCTGTAAAATACGAAAGGGAGATTATTCAGAGGACAGTGGTCTTCATTCTGTTACACTGACAGACACAACTCTTCTAGACTCATATTGTCGTATGACAGAACCTCCATTAAGCCACAAAACAAAGCATGTATGCATCATAAGAATATGCAAGGCTGTTGCTACATCCAATAGATTTTTCCTCTGAGAAGGAAAACCTTAGTATTTTGACAAAGTGCAGAAAGCATTTATTAAAAAACAAAACCAGTAATTCCCGTATCAGATTTTCTTAAAGTTAGAATCATATAATTGTTTGAGTTGGAAGGGACCTTAAAGATCATCTAGCTCCAACCCCACTGCCATGTTGTAGACTAGTCAAGGCTGGGTAGTTGGGAAGGAACAACCATCAAGAATCCCAAGGTTAACACGGGCAGAGAGAGAGAGAGAAAGAAAGCACATTTTAGTCAGAGCACCGCAGAAACATCAATAAAGGGACAAGTCAGAAGGAAAAACAAACATGTTGAGGGGAAAAACAAGATATATGTATCCCTAATATGAAATAATGAAGACAGATGTATATGCATGGATAACCCCTCTCAGCCACTTATATGAAAGTGTATCAAGGATTAAAAGATCCTCTTTACAGATTTGGCAGTATATAGCCACTATAGCAGCTAACACATCTTTCAGGAGAGAACTGCTGAATGTACACCTTCTGGCAGAACTCAACAATCTGTCTTGCTGAGCTTTGTACTCTGCTACGCCACTTGCATGTAAAAGGCTAACTACTTAAAGAAGTCCGGCTCTTCAGACTGCTGTGGGTGTAGAGACAGTTCTTGGAAACTATTCAGGATGTTAGCGAAGGTGGCAGCTTTCAGGAGAGCAGCACTAACAAACAGCTAAGCCAGTAAGCACTGTGAGCAGTAGCTGCAGTGGATGAAGGGACATACAAGACATGCAGTCTTTCTAACACTATGGCAACAACTAACAATTCTACTGAGGTGACTTCATTTCGAAAGTGGCACAGGGAACATGGAGCTGTTGCCCTTGTCTAACAATTAACTGTTTTCTGTATCTATTTAAGCCTTCAATTCCGCAATCTGATGTTCCAGCTGGGTAAATGTCTTCCTTTAGGAACAACCAAAACCCAGCATTTAAACAAGAAAGGGGTTTTCACCTTTGAGTTTTTGTCAGTCAGGTCTGCGCTCAGCTCAACAGCAGCATTAAATTATTTTCTTTCTCAACAGAAATTCTGTATTTCTGCAGAACCCAGAAGATTTGCACACTTACATGATGGCCAGAAGCATTTCAAGTCACCCTGTAATGATGTCAGTCCACACGAAACACAGGAACTCTTATGAAACAAATGTTAGTAAAACCTGAGTTTGTACTGAGTGCTGGATCACAAGTCAAAGACAAGCTGGAGAGCCTTACAGTGTCCCTCATCAGCCCGGCCACACTCTTAAGTGACACCAACCCCCATTTCACCATCCCAGGTGTCAAGTGTTGCAGCATTTTTTAATTAAACTCCTGAAACACTAAAGAAACCAAGTTCAGCTACAAAACCCCAAATTCCTCTAGGTAAAACCCAACAATAAATCACTGCTTTTAGCAGAAGCACATGACTAGGAATGCAACAGAAGCTTATATCTTGGTGTGTTTGGGTTTCTTTTATATCAGTACGCTACCAAAACAGAAAGAATTTACAGGTTCATTAATTAACAATTCTCCAGTTTTTCCTCTACGGATTTTATTTCAAGAACGGTGTGGTCAGAACTTTGGACAAAGATAAGAAAGTTTTCCTTTAGTTTCCAAATTTTTGATCTCATCACAGTCAAATCTGCCAAAAATTATAACCTGATCAATAAAATCACTGTAAACTCTTGCGCTTGCCAAGAAACATTACTCCAATTACTTCATGGCAAAGCCTGTAACGCCTCATAAAAGACACTCTTTGGTTGTGGGCTAGTCCACATGCACCAGTCAACATATAACAACATTTTTGCTGCAGATTTCTTTTTTTCTCCTAAAGAGGGCTCCTCCTTAGGAGTCAGCCATTCATGTACTCACTGTGTGAGCAGCAAAGAAGTCTGCCTTGAGGGTAGCTACAATTTTCTGTTCCCTTCCTTCTCTTTAAAAAAGAATCTCTTACAAGATGGAACCACATTTCTCCAAACCTAAGAATTCATTCTAACAAAATACCAAGAGAAAATCGGGAACAAGAAGTATTTCATAAATCATATCTAAAATTACTTAGAGTATCTAACAAATTACAATCCAGAACTGCAAACAGATGTGTATATGACTCATCTCATATATTTAGGCGGAATTCTTTTTTTTTAAATTACTTGCAAAAATAAATCTAAAAAGGAACTTAAAATTAACTGAGTTACTTATACAGCTGGGGGGATAAGAGGGAAGCAAGCTTTCCATCACATAAGCCCTTTGACATCTTGTTTAAAAATATGTAGTTAATTTACTTACTTTCTCACAGTTCAACAGACAAACATGAATATGAATTAAGACTGAAATCTTAAATGGTATACATCAATTTATGAAACAAATAACCCCACCAAAAAAACTGCACCCAAATACCATAAAACACAGAAGACAAATCTTTAAAATAATTAAAGTAAAATGCAATAATAAACTAACTGATGCCTATAACAACACAGTTTTAGAACTGAGAAGCAAGAAGTATATTGTTTTTGAGAACTGCTAGGTTTAAGTTAGAAGCTGATGATATTTAGAACTATATAATTCTATCCGTAAGGATATTCAAAGTCAATTATCCTTTTAAGAAAGGCCTATAGAATATTAGAAAAGCACATTAATAAGCTGTAAAAACAAACACGTTTCAAAATACCACAGCATTAACGTAACTCACCAGTACTGTAGTATCTTTTAAGTTCTGTGCGTCTGATGTCTTTCAGTTGATTGTATTTTTTCTTTTTCTTTTCCTTGTCTGGAGCAGTTTCCTTTTCCCCAGGAAATTTACAGTTGTCTCCAGAGGAACTGATTTGCTCCAAAATAACTTTACTTTCTTCATCTTTCTCTGAAGGTGTTTTGGAAACAGGAGATCCAGGGGAATTGGCAGAGACAGTCTCGGTGTTTTGTTTGACTTGCCTTTTCTTTTTCAAACTGTAAAGAAAAGAAACCCACAATGTTAACATGTAGCCAACCTGTACAGAGAAGTTAACTCACTTGCTAACTTGATCTTCTTAAAAATGAATTTAATACCACAATTCCTTACAACTCTTTAAAAACCACACACTTGGCATCAGTGACTTGGTAACTAAAATTATCCTACCTCATACTCTTCAATTATATCACAATCTCAAGGATACTTTCTCAAGAATAACAAAAGAGGTAAAAACTTTATTACTGTTGTTTACTGAGGAGAAGGAACAGGGACAAACAAATGAACAAAATATTGAAAAGTTGTTTTGTTTTAAAGCACTATACATCTGAATGCAGACACAAGATACTGAATCATGTTTTCAAGATGAAGCATAGGATAAAATAAACCCTCAGATCATAATGTATTATAATGCAACAGACAACATCACAATTTCACAATCCACTGCTCCTGCTTCATAAAACCATTTGTTCTCATACAAACTTGTTGTTTTGTTTTGTTTTGGTTTTTTTTCATTTTGTCCAAGGTTATCTCCTAGCTGGCACTCATGCTATTCACAGCTGTTCTTGCATAACCCACACCACCTGGTATTCCAGGTGTCACCCAGTAGCTCCTTCTGCAACGTGACCGATGTGGCTGCAAACTGCTTGTGCCAGGACATTTTCCAGCTGCCTTTTTCTTCTGAGAGAAACCTTAACAAGATGCCTATAAATCATCCAACTTATCCCTATAGCAACAAGAGTATTTTTCTTTTTAGATTACCTCTTAAAGCACAGCTCAAGGGAGAAGGATGCTTCAGGAATCCTAAACCAGAATTTTCTGCTAAATCACCATCTAACAGTACTGACTTTGCTTAGTAAGAGCAAAGATTGACTTTATGGGTTAAGGATCAGTGTAACTAAAATAGTTCCCAGTTAATCACTGACACATACCACAAAATGAAAAACTAATCTAATTGTCTCTTAGTTACAAGGTACCCAAGGGAGGGAGTAGTACATTTATCTTGTTGATGCTAAAAACTTTGTTACGTGCAAAGGAATGCATCTGAATAGAAACTGCAGACAACCAGTGAGTCACCACAAACGTGTAAAGGTTACATGATCTCACAGCAGTAGTTTACGCAAGTGAAATTCAATACTTGAAGTTATTAATATAATGCAGGAAATTCAGATTCTTCCTTCCACCTTTTATGTTCCTGTGCTATTCGTATTTTTTTGAGCTACAATATAAGAATAAATATACAGAGTATTTGAGAATTTTAGCAAGACATTTAGCCTATCTATTTTTTCTTTTAACAAAAGAGTAAAACCAGTTCCAAGTTCAGAATGTCTAGTCCAAGACCTCTGAGAAGGGTCAGTTTCTCAAATTACATGTGACTAACACTTTCTAGTTAAACATTTCAAAATACCATCTTACAAACTGCGTCTATCACACATGTATGTATACATATTTCTTTAATACTTCCCAAAATAGGACAGTAGGAGATTCACATTCTGCAGTCAGCTCAGTGAGGATGCTGTGGTTCCCCATTCTCTCAAACCCACAGATCTGTAAGACAACTAGTAGCAGTTCACACTCCCCACAGCAACAGACATTTATTGTACGTGCAACTTTCTGGATTCCGTCCTGATTACCTACGAAAACACCATACAGGCAACTATAAAAGATAAAAGTGAATACCTCTATATAGCAAATTAAGTGCTTTGTTTAGACTAATGAAAATTTGCATATGCAAAGGAAGCTTGACTAATAAGCCACAGCCCAGATCAAAGGCTGCTGTAGCAATAACAAAACATTAGTCATATTGCTTGCACAATGCGTGTATTTAGCCCTGGTACAGATCTTTGCAAAGCAGCCTCTATGCTGAAATGGCATATTCTTAACATGGTTGAACCTGATTCCAGAGTTGTAAATGAGCCACATCCCTGACCTTTTACTCTAGTCATTCAATGACCTTCCTGTATGTGTGTATGTCTCGGGGTACCCAAATCATCTGCTTCAGTAGACAAGAACCAGCAAGTGTCCACTGGCACCCCTATTTCTACTCACATGGCATCAGAGGCTTCCGTCTTCAGATTCCAAGTCTATTTGTTTTGATCACAAACTCTTAAGTAAGCTCTCTGTAGTATGAATGTGGTGTCTCAAAACAACAGAAAATCCCAGTAATGGAAATATACAACCCTCTTTTAGAAGGGAAACAGAAAAGAATAAAGAGAAATGCTCCTCTAGAGGTCAACAGTCCTTGTGACAATACTAACAGCTTCTGTCAGTGCTTTCCTTAAAACATACTCATTTGAACTAGAGCTTTCAAAGTTGCCCCTGGCAACTTTTAGAATGGAGAGCTAAAACAGAACTGGTCCATTAGTGATAGAAAAGAGGAAAGAAGAAATAAGCGTCTGAACTGACTCATGGCAACGCAACCGACTGGTGTTTCTTCTCACAATGTTTAATCTTGCTGAATTCCCAGTACTACACCCCCCTGAGAGCTCATCACACCACCTACAGCACCCCTTTCACACAGCTAATGCTGCTGCAAATGGACAATGACACAGGCACCTTTCAGATACTACTGATCAAGAATCCTGGCAGTCCATAAGTTCTATCCCGTCCTCATGGCAGGCATCAGATTTTCAGATGGTGCCAAGCTTACTCCTCCTGCACACTGCTCTGATTCAAGGCCACGATGATCCAACTCCCAAAGTGGCGACCTTGGCACTAGAAAAAAAATATCAAACGAGGACCGAGTATCCGTGTCATTAAAGACAGAACCCAGAGTGACTGCAGCCCTGCCTAGGGTTATGATCTCTGCTCAGAAGATGCTGCTTTTAGAGGTCTCTAAAGCCCGGTCAAAATTACTCCGAACACTCCAATTAACTCACTCTTGAAAAGCTTTGACTAATACATTCCAAGGAACTAAAACAAGCCTTCAACAGCATTTAAAATCATAACAGCAGCCTCAAATCTACTATACTTTTTGACATTATGTGCACCCTCTTAGTAAAGCAAATATGAAGCCCTGTATATACACAAGGCAATTCATTATTAACATGCATTGGTATGGTGCAGCAGAGAGTGGGCTTTGAAGAGCACAGCTGGAAGGATTACTGCATCTTAAACTCCACCCCCCAGAGGTACCTCCTTCAGCCTTTACTCACCCTTCTCTCACACTGACCTGCATATCCCACAGAAGTTTCCAATCCTTCTCCCACTCAGATACCAAACCTGTCACCTCCTGAAGAAGTTGAAGGCTGAAGGTCTCATCTGCTCTTCTCCCAGCTCTCAGGTCTATTTCCCAACCTTCATGGTAAGAGCTATGACAGATGATGGATTTAGAACATCATTTGTCAATTTTTTCCTTTTTCAACTACTTTGGAAGATTTTTGAGTAGTTTTGCTCAGTTTTAAAGAGCATGTCTATGAATAAATCCTACACTCAGTCTTGTTCTAACAGTTATGAAAGTAAAAGGGAGCTGAAGGCCAAATAAATAAATTAAACCCCTCAGTTTGATCAGTGTCATGTTTTGCAATTAAATCAGCCTTTCAAACAAAACAATATGCATCTTTTCCAGGGAATGCATTAAGTGTTACTAGAGAAAATGCTTGGTTTTCAGTATCAGTCATAGGAAAGTTGCTGGGGAAAGAAAAAAGAGAAAGAAAAAGGGAGGGGGGGATAAACAAACATCTTATCTGCAAAAACACTCGTGTTTATGGATAGAGTCTTACACATCTGTAATTTCATTTAGACACCAGATAACATTTTTCAAGCTAATTGGTTCTGACAAGCAAAACATTTCCTCTAAGTTTCTATAGAGGCATCCTTTTCCAGCTCCTCAAAGTGTCTTCTGAGCAACAACCACTAAGCCATTTTCTAAGTTTGTCCAAATACAAAGTTTCCCAAACAAGAGTTTACAAAAGAAGTAAAACTTTCTGCAACACAAAGATCATTCTCATTTAATAAAGGCTATTGACCTAAAATGGATACAATCTCAAAGTCGGCACATAAAAATGCAAGGTTAGCAGTGCCTACTTAAATTAATTTGCAACTGACTGTTTAATACCTTGGGCACTGACTTACAGGAAAAGAGCCAGGAAAAACTCCAAGAAATGCCCTGCTTCATCTTTCAGACCCAAGTCTTGACTGCCTATGAAAGGCAAATAACTAGTTTTTAGGATAAACCAGTCTGAATTTCCCATTACACTAACAAGATAGACACTTACTGTAAAAAAACCCAACTGCTCAGAGGAAGGAGGGGTGATGTTATCTGCCCAACTTCCACTAGAAACTACAAGCAACCAGTAAAGTTATGCAACTCTGACACTGAGATAATAAAGAAAAGGAAATCTGACAATAACTTTTTTTTCTAGAAATTCTATTTTGTTTTTCTTAACACTTATGCAACAGAGATGCCTATCAGAAAATTAAATAGGACCTCATCTGATACACAATATTACAGATAAAGAGCATTACATCCATATCATAGTATATTCTAAAAAATCCTAGGATAATAAGGCATGTTTTTTATGATGTATTAGATTAATAAAAGTCACATACCATGAACAATTCTTGCTTTCGAAATAAAAGCATCTAATGAAGTGGCCCTCCAAAAATATAAGAAAAAAGAGGGAAGGAAGAAGAAATCATTTTATCTTGAAGCTGACAAGCTCAGGTTTTCCTTTTGGTAAATTTTCCACAACGTGCATCCTCTTAAATGTGCCTTGATATCTGGCATACAATCAGCTTAACATCCTGCCTAGTGCAAATAGACCACATTCACAAACGCTGCTTTTCTAAGTTCATTTATGCATATATACAGTAAGATCAACAGAACCTGTAAAAAAGAACTTAAAAACAATTCAAACATCTTAATCTGTTTTGCTCCCATCAAGATTGCTGTTAATTTACTTTTTTATAAAAATTATATACACCCTAATTATTTAATTCAGAATTAAACATTTTAATCTTAATCTGTGCACTGATTATAACATGTACTAGTTTCTTCCTACCCTACATGCCTTTCTCCAACCATCCAGAACAGCTAAACAAATCAAAGCCATGTCAAAAAAACGCCCACACCTACGTACAGAAACCTTACGGTAAAAATCCCCACCAGGCACCCACTGGTCTGATGCTAATCAGATATTCTCTTCCACCCTGCACAGATTATCCGTCCCCCTTTCACCCAGTTCGGTGCCAGCACGACTCGGCCAGCTCCAGGCGTGGCTGTGCACTCATCCCATTCAGTACGAATAAGGAATCTCAGACAATATAAATCACTACTGTCTGCCAAGCCAAAGGAAGTCAGGCTGCTCACCAGACTGTAACACTTCACCCCAGTGCAGCTACTTCCACCTCACCACAGAAACAGACACAAAACCGTTCATCCTCAGTTAGAAACTTTCCTAGAACTGAACAGCATCCACCCCCAAGGAAGTACGCTCCATGAAACACCAGCCATTTCAGGTTGGCCTATGACCTGTTTTGGAGACGAGCAAACCACAAGGCTGTATATTTACTATTAAAACAGACTATTAAGGCAAATATAAGGGAGGGAACACATCTTTTACCAGAGATTTAAACAATTAACTACAGAGAGAAAAAAAATACAAGAAAACCTAACTCTGAAGAACTTATCAAGGACAACAGTGTGGTTGCAGATGCCCAAAAGTGTCCATAATCTGGTCATTCGTAATGACAAAGAGGAACTACAGAAAGCTCTAATACTGGTAGCATAGGTCAAAGCTGGAAATTTCCACTTTTATTGGAACTCCTGTTACTAATTTACAACAAACATCAGCACCAGGCTTCATGCATGGTCAGTCATCAGAAATGCTCAACAAAGTTAGCAAGCTCCAAAAAGTGAAGTGCTATACAGACAATCAGGGTATGTTCATTTTCTTCCTGATACTGCCATTAGTTCACAAAAATAAGTCACTACCTCTGTTTCTCACCTGTAATGTATAGAGAAAGATTTGTAGTGAAGCTTTTTCTGGAATTTTAAAGGCACTGCACTTTCTGATAAAAAAAGGTTTTAGATTAGATGAAAATATGTAAATTTACGCTCCCCAGTTTTCAGACTTGCATCATGGAATTTTAAATATCCCAGCTAACACCTTTTATGTTTATTTAGGGGGTAGGAATAATCCCAGTTTCCCAGGGTAAAGCTCAAGAGTTTTGAGCTGTCAGAAAGTTCTTATTTTCTTAAATTTAAGACTACAACATTCCCACAAAGTTTGATAAACTTTCTATTTTCAAAGGCAAAAAGTAACCCCATCTTTTCTGTTTACTTAGCAAGAGAGGTTATGATGTATTCAGCACTCTATTACCATGACAATGATTTAATAGAAACATTTTCCATAGGGAGAGGATTCTGGAAAGCTATTTTGCTTGATTTAGACATCTGTTTAATTCCTTTTCTTATGACCTCAGTTATTACAGGGTCGCAAGGAACAGCTTTAAGCAGAAAGCAAAACAAAGAAATCCTTCTCTTCGGATGACTCCTTTAACTTTGCCTGAAGTTCACTTTAACAGGCTTGTGAAATTAAACCAGGATCACAGACATTATTTTGTCACAAATATTAACTTGACTCTTAACCACTCCCATCCTGCTCCTTCTCTGCTGACAATGCCAGATACTTTCTCCTACTGCAGTGTTCATTAATCATCCCAAACAGCTCCTACACATGCAAGGAATTCTTCCCAAAGTGGCTCAGCAAGACACTCTCCCTGCACTGAAGCCCTGGCAAGGGAGGAATGGCCTTGCCCCTGTCACCTCCAGCCAGCACTGGCCTCCAGCTGCTCTCCCACACTTAGTGCCAGCTCCTTGAGCCACCATTCCCTCAATATCAGTGGCCAAAACTGAAATTAAGTAAAAGGAAGTAAGAAAAAGGGAACTGCAGTTACACAGCAAAGGAGGATGTTACAGATGCACAGATTCTGCACAGAACAGTCATGCTGTATTAAAAACTGTTAAGATTATTCTGATGGGGACAATACGGCCATGGCAATCAAGCTGGCTGAAACACATCTCAAATTTCCTCAAAACTTCTATTCCCAAAACTCCTCCCCCTCCCTGCCTCAACTGAACACTCTTCATGGAACTCAAACTCCATGAAATAAAGAGGAGACCCTTTAAAATTAGTAATCAATTAACATAGGGAAACAAAGTCAAGAATTGAGAACAACCCAAAGATGACAACAGGGACATGGGAAGCTCCAGGAGGTGAGTACCGCTCCATACAGTCATTGCTGCACACCCACTTTATCAGATCACCTCTGTACCAAATTTTCCTGACAGTAAAAAGAAGTTCTAGTATTGATTAAACTGACTGGAAACAGTCAGAGAGAAATTTAGTGCTCAGTGACTCAAACAGCAATAAACATCTACAAGGAAGCAATAAAACAGTAGATGAAAACCTATGGTCAGTTAAAGCAAAATCCGCAGGAAATGTGCTGTCCATCATGCAGCAGTAATGTAGCTGGAAACCACCACCAGGAAAAAAAAAAAAAAAAAAAAAACAAAACAAACCTCAGGGAGTGCTTTCTTAGAGAAGTACCGAGGACACGAGATTAAATTATTTCAAGAATTACCTTCAGATACGGTGAAAAGCAGCTGAAAATAAATAGATTAGGCATGCTGTGTTTGCCAAAGTTGTAAAATGATGCAAAAAACAACCATGAAAACTGATCAAGGCAGGGCCATGGAGAACACAGTGGTTTGGGTTTAGTGGTTTGTTTTGGTTTTGTGGGTTTGGGGTTTTTTTACTCAGCAGGTACCTGCGCCACCAACTGCCAGAAGGCTGTACACTCGTGGGCAGACTCTTGAAGGATACTGGCATGCATCCACCTTTCCCTCCCCCTCATTGTTGAGCATCCTTGACTGGCCCCTGGCAGGAATAAAGCATGGCAAGTGTAACAGTAATGAGGCAAAAAGCACAGCAAACCTCCAGGGCTCAGGAGGAGCACAACATTATTTGAGGAAAAGGAGACTCATCTCAAAGCTTGTAGCTCAAAGAAGCTACTTAAGCTACTTCTATCAGCAAAAGAAGGTGCCTCTCTGCTCACCACTGATCCTGTCCATTCTCACACACAACCATTTGCTGCAGCTGCACAGGGACCAGATCTGGGAAATTATCTAGGTTAAAAATAAACCAGCAATAGTGCCAGTACATAAATTATTTTTCAAAATTGGATCACTCCCTCATTAGATCCCACTTGGCTGTGCTACCATTCCTATCAACCCAAAGGAGAGGGCCAAAAGAGGATGTAAGTGCTCCTCCAAGCACCAGTGCCAGTTCAAAGGCACATTGCACAGATGGATGCACTTGTCAAACAACAGCCTTGGTTCTTCTCTGCAATATTAGTTGAGACCAGCAAAAAGAGGAAGCCAGAAAGCCAAACCAAGCACACACCACACCATGCCCAACAGACCTCTGGACAGGAGTATCGAAGCAGTTGTGGCAGCTTCTTCCCACTTATCCGGAAAAGGTGCGTTGATGATGGGAAATTTTCATGAACATTTGTGCTCCTGAGGGTTGGAGGACGGGCATGTTCCCCTGCTGCAAAAAGGTAACAGTGATTCTGCTTCTCCAACAGCAGCAGAGAAGAAACCATTGTTTTCTTCATAAGGAAGATCTTAATGTTGAGTAAGTTGATTCAAGTAGGAGAGTGAAGTCACCTGTCTGTGTTTGCTGAGCAGTAAGGTCAGGGGATCCAAAAGTAGCTATGGCCAAGAAGTCAGTGATTAAATTCAAGTCAAAACCTCAATGATTTCTTTATTTAAATGACTACTAACAGATATCTTAGAGAGGGAGGGGACTGAGATTTAAAGTACCTGTCTTTGCATTACCTTTTGCTTTCATTTAAAAAGTTACTTTGAAAATTACCATTTAAATGTTGAGGCTCTCTGCATCATTGTATCATTCTGTATGGCATCAAACTACAGATTTAATACAGCTGTAAACAAAAGTAGCTTAAAGAAAGAAAAATACAGAGAAAAACATCCTTTCTCTTTTCTGTTATTAATAGAGAAGACCAACTTTTATTTATAAAAGGCACTAAAAAGGAAGTAAAACTGTTGATTTTAAATGCTAACTTACATAACAATGCCAGAGTTATCCAAATGTCACTATATATTTCTCAAGGATTCTGTTAATAATAGCTGGAGCTCATAGTATATGAGATGTTGTGCACATGCCTACAGACAGGCATTCAGGAACAAACTTACAGCAAGAAGCACAGTGACATGAGTGAGAAAAGGTTTTATTTAAAGTATTTCAGAGTAATTGCTAAAAACAAATCTCAACCAACCCACTGCATGTCTCAGTTCTATGTTTCCATTCATTGCCCTCAAATGACTTGTAACCTATTTTGCATGTTGAGCAGTTTAACGGATTTCCTGAACAGACTTCCCATTAACTGACACACAGCATGGAAGAAGTGCCCAAGCGCACTGAGTAGCATGTTACGTGGATTAAAGTTCTAAAAAGACAGCCAGAGGGGCCGATAATAGGTGGGAAAAGAGGAACCTGTAGCTACAGTGCTTGGAATTATGACTGATATTGTCTCACACAACAAGTATTTCATAAGTGAGAATGATAATCAATCTACACCCAGAGGAGACGTTTGCATCAATGCTTCTATTCAAAATAATGTGGCACCACCTTTTTAATACTGTAGTCAAAAGACATTACCCATAGGCACAAAGATGACAGGATAGGGAGGGCTTGCCTACAGTCACATGGCAGCTATGTACCAATGCAACTCCTCAAATGCATATATCCTATGCTAAAATGAGAATTTGGCATGGTCTGATATTTTCCTCCACCCATACCATGGGTGGTAGTAGTAGGTCCTCAATTACACTTATAAGAGAAAAAGTGTGTATTAATTACTACATCTTAAAATTTCCCTGTGGGTTTTATATCAAGTATTATATTATTTATGCTTTGATTTTTGAATGAAGAATAGTTTGGATTTTTTCATTTTCACTTCAGCTGACACTTTCGACATGTAATCAAAATGTATATGGTTGGAAGGGGAAGAACCAATTCCTGCAGGGGAAATAAAAACACAAAAAGTAAATCTTGCCTTCTGTCAGCACAATGGAAGAAGAGATGACAGGAAGATGCAAGAGGTTCTGCTCCCTTTCCATATTCTCTGAACTCAATGAGTCTATAAGGTCCCTCGGCACTTCAGGCAGATGCTGAACTAGAATAATAATGGGAGGAAACCAGAAAGGTACAGTGCTCTTGAATTAGATCTCACAAGGCAGCCCCTCTGCTTAACACCAAGTGGCCTCGCTCCTTGCAGCACCCACACACCACCCAGGCTGCAGCACATTCAGGAGGCTGAGTGCCACCTCCTCCCTGCAGATGCAGAGCAGGAGGGTGGTGGGAAAGCAGGCCAAGAGCTATCTTCAGTCTCCTGCTATTTTCAAGGACAACGACCTCCTAGCAAATCTGGCTGGCCTGAGCCAGATAAGGGAGGTGCTCTGTGACACCCTGTTCTGCTGCCTTGCACTATGCCCACACCTGACCATTCCCTTCTGGGCTGAGGAGGAAAGCTTCCTGTCATGCTGGTCCTACCCCTGCTATGGAAGGTGGGTAGGGAACTGCTGGCCTCCCCTCCTCTGCGGTGCCCTGGCACTTCACCCTGCAGCCACAGTGCTTTGGACCCGCTCCCACCACCCCTGCCTGTACAGCTCAGTTCCTGCAAGCAACTTCCCCTCTTCTGTTAAACCTAACAGTATCGTTCTTCATATGCATACAATTGCTGAAGTGCTTTAGTCCATGGGACCAGAGTCATATGATGTAGTTTTGGATTGCCAAAAAAAAAAAGAAAAAAAGTTTTGGCAGCATTTGTAAAACAAAACACTGCTATAACAACAAAAATCCTTCTCAGCCTCAGGCAAGCAAAACTGATACATGCAGCACCTTCTGTGGTCCAGGTATAAAGAGGAGCATCATCTTTTTAACACAGATAATGAACATGGAGATAAATCTTCTGCTTAAGGAGACTTTACTTTCAAAGATTGTCTGACTGAAATATGTGATTAACTGCTTGAAGCCATTTATTTATAGAAGCATTACTGAAAGCAAAAATCCATGAGAGAAATACACTGTTATGCCAGAAACATAAAATATAATTTAAACTAAGCTTACCTGTGATTGGTTAGCTGTTAAGTTTACATCTACTTAAGTAAAAACAGCCAGTCCAGAAAAATAGTGCTAAAAACCTGAAGCTATTATCAGTATTATACAAGTGTTATGCAAGGCAAGTTCTCTGTGCCAGAGACTGATGTGTCACAGGAAAATACTCAGTGCACTGAGACACCTAGAGAGTTGATTTATGGCTCATTTACATTACAAACGTTTTCTGAAGTAAGCACAATTATCTCCCTCCTCCCCAAATTCCTAAACAGTTCTGTTGCTCTCCTTGGGATTTTCTTTCACACAAATCAACAGAAGGAATCCCACAGACCTCAACCGAATAGCATAGAGACTCCGAGCACAGCTAACACACATGCTCAAATTTCAGATGATCCTAGGAAACACTCCCTACCCAGACTACTGAGCAGGACAAAAAAAAAAACACCACAAACCTACACATAAAACTCACCTCCCCATAATCAGATTGGCAGGAACAGGGTGAGTTGGGTAGAAATCCCTTCAAAACACAGTCTGGAGGCTGGATTAACTCTGAGGGCATGAGAGTTTACCACCCTAGCACCATGGGGAACCTAAGGCCATCAGGAGTATCCACACAGCCTCTTACCCTGTTCAGATCTGCAGAGCATAGAGAAAAAACTTCAGTCCCTTGGGGAGGCAGGAGCCGGGACCCCAATGTGCACAGGCACACAGCAGAAACTTCAGAACATGCAATTAATAGTTCAGATACACTGCAAGCAAACAGGCACCCAGTGCACCCAGACAAAATTCCCTTAGTTAGCTGTATACTGCTCTACAATCTCTCTGACAGAGGGGGAAAAACTGCCTTTTTCCAAAAGCACATTCCTGCAGGTAGTATTCATACCTTTCCCTTTAAACATGCAGCACTATTACCAGAAACAAACCATCCCACCAGCCAAACCAACAATACAGTGTAGAACAGCACATACTAAAACCAAACAGGCAACAGCCTTGAAAAAGGGGCAGCAGATACAAGGGCAGGCAATTTAATTTGTGGGCCAGAAACACCAGCACCTTCCCTGAAGGGGCTTATCTAGCTTCTTACCAACCCGTGTTTCCTTCAACCCAGTAAACTCTTAACATATCTCACAATGCTGACTCTTCTCAAAATACTGTACACTCCATTCCCTACTGCAATGTGGTACAGAGCACAGGAGAGCTGACCAGGACTGCTGCCACAAAGAAGTAAGGCAGCTGGGGTTTCTCCAAGCACGAGAACAAGATGAATAAGAGCACCACTAAAAAGTCAGTACCATGAGGCATCTCTTTAGGTGGCTGCTTCTGGAAGGTGCCCTCACGCCGTGGTAGCTCAGTGATGCAGCTCAGTCACCCATAAGAGACGTGGCAAAATCAGAAGGCTGAGCTGGACCACCTCTTTCAGTGGCATCTTACACAACATCGCTTTAAAAAAAAATTGATCATAAAACACACATCTGCCAAGTAGTAATGCTAAATCTCCACCAGCATTTAAGCTAGACTTAATTTTAAAACAGTTCACTGGGATTAAGCAAAATTTTATGCAGTAAGTACATAAAGCATCTAAGAGCAGAAGAAAAGACATGTCTGGGAGGCTGAAGAGACAAGACCATACCTGCAGACACTACAGAAACAGTGCAATTTAGAAAGGTAATTATATCAGATACAGCAAGAAGTCTGTATCTCACCTACCCAGAAAGCCAACTTGTGAAGCCTCCAAATTTTATAACCTTTAAGATAGACATGTCTTTAAATCTCTCCATGAGCGAAAAGGTCAATGGCACAGCCCACCAGGAATGTCCAGCACACCCCCTCATGCTCGGCATTCATGGGGAAGGGAAGCAGAGAAAGACAAAATACATTGCAACAATGTAAATAGCAACTCTTATCAAAACTGCACAGACGTCTACATCAAAAGGCGTATGGTGCAACTGTGTTCTAAAAAGGAGGCTAAATAAGTTTCTTTCTAAAGGCTGATAAGAGGCACCCAAAGGTCCCTTTGGGAAAAGCAAATTTAAGGTCATTGTTAGGCTTCTACCTAACAATCCAGACTTACACGAATCTCACAAGGTGAAAAATTGTGAAATTACTGGTGTGACACCACATGTTTGAAAATTAAATAAACTCTTTTCTCTGCATAGTCTGTGATATAACACTCAAAGAAATCAAGAACATCACAAAACTCCGCCTTTCTTCTCCCTCCTAAAAAAAGCCTCTTTATACAGAGCCCACACTGTTACCCAAGTCTCACTTCACATGCAGGGGGGAAGTGAATAGGTGAGAAGATTAACCACTCTTCCCTTCTTATGTAAGGTTTTTATCTTCATAAACAGCATTTCTGGTACTGGAAAATTTTGAAGAACCCTAAGGAGAGCCTCAGGGTCACATTAAATACTTTCACTAACTCTGTTACCAATAACTAAAGTCTTCTTGAATCCTAAATAACTTTGCTACTCTTGGGGATGAAAGCAATGAAAAGAACCAAGACTACAGAAACCACTGTCTTATTTATGTTTCCCAGAAGAAGCACTCCCATTGGGAATAATTCTGTGAGTCAAAGACTAAATAGAAAACAGTAATTCACATTCTGCTGACTCCCAACCTGCATCACAGAATTAAAAGACTGCTAATATAAAAACGTCACAATCCAGAAAGCAAGTGTGCAACACAATGTGAGATGAGGAAACAGTTCCCAAGATAAACAACTGTTCAACATACTTTTCCATGCACTGCAACACTCTTCAGAAAAAGCAGGTTCAATTTCCCTCCCAACTCTTATTCTCCAGATTTACCCCTATGATAAAACTTTTATAAATATATATACAACAGTAAGTTTGTAAGCAATGAATAGCAGCTGTCTCTTAAGCATCTGAAGGACCTAACCAACCTTCCAAAGTTCTACTCAAAAGGTCCTAGTGCTGCTGTTCGTGAAATTCTAGACATTTTTCAATGCCTTAAACTACAACAATTGCAAAGGACAGCTAAAACACTAACCTACACAGCAGCAGGCAGAAAGTTTGCGAAAAACATTGAAACCCTTCCACTTGAAGTAACTGGAAGATAAATCACAATACTGTATGTTTCAGAAAACATTTTATGGTCTCTCTCAGCATCTAACATAGCAAATCACCTACCCTGAACATATACCCCTAAATAACGGACCAAATAATAAACACTGGACTCCATAAATCTGAAGTAGTGATATATTCAGTCTTTTCCTACAAAATAAAATGCCTCGGGCATAAAAGTTATTGACTGAAACAATGTGAGCAAAATGCAATACTGTTATTGAGTTTCAGTAACAGGACTATGAGGTAATGTTTATATGTCTGGAAGCAGAGCTATTTCCATTATACAGATGAACTGAAATGATGTATTATTTCCTACAGTAATTTAAAAATATTTAAGCATCTCCAGGATCTTGGCTTAACTATTCTTCACACCCAAGATAAACCTCCGTGATGGTTTGTTTTAAAAACAATGTGTGGAAACTTTTCCTTCTAAAAGCAAAAAATAAATTATGGGTGCTACAGGAAACCTGAATAAACATCAACAATCTGGCTCAGCAGAGTAAGAACAATTGCAAGGAGGCAACTGCTGGAGAAACAGCAGCAAACATTTGAAGCCCCTTGCATGGATATAATGGCCAACAAGAAAAGTACTGAACAGAACAACTTATGACAAATTCTCACACACAGGAGACGCCGTCAAGAAAAGGTGTTTGTGTATATATCCTTTATTTATATTTCCCTTATATCGTGTTCTCCTTTGTCCTAGACACCACTGATTTCTTCTTTCCACACATTCCCTCTGTGCTAGCTGCATTTTTCTTATTTCATCATCCTTCTATGTCTCAATAGCCACAGGGAATAAAACAGAAGACAGAAAAATTCCAAATGAGATGCTTACAAACCTGTTAGCTTGCAGTACACAAAGGACTGACCTAGGGAGTGACCATAGCATGTCAGACCCAGGGTCTCTTCAAGCCAACATCCTGCCTCCAACAGATGCACGGACCATGGAAAGGCCATAACAATATGATATAAGCTTTCCATACTCTAGCTGTTTACAACTCAGTATCTATGTATCAATGATTCCTATTGTTGGAATTGTTGTGAATGTTTAAAGGGAAAGCTAATGTAGGTCATAAACAACTACTGTAATTGAAAATCTGTAAACCATTTGTTGTATGGTTTGCTTTAGTTATTTTTAGGCATTAAAAATAATTAGAAGGGGGAAAAAAGCTGTAAATTAGAGCCTGGTAACAACTAAATAACAACTGCAGTAAACACTCATATTTCCTTGTAAATCTTGGTTTTAATGTATAAGTCTTCATCTTAATGTACATGGAGATTTACATCATCTGGATGTAAATGTACATCTTCATCTGTTTGAATGTACATTTAGGCAGTATCTAAGCCAAGAATATAAATTAAATGACAACATGCTGTGAATTCCCTTATTTCCCTTAGATATTCACATCATAAGGAAACATGAAATGAATATTAGGTTGTTCAACTGGCTTCAGGTTCTGACAAAGTATTAGCAATCTGGAACTTAAGGGAGCGTCTGCCTACTGAGATGGGCTTTGGAGCATGTCCTTGACATTTATGTAGTAAGAATGATGGTAATACGACCAATGTAAATGCAATAAATACAAAAGCACCCAAATCCCAGTGAGAACACTTTCCCTAATACTTTCACTTCTTTGACTTCAGAAATCTGGCTCTCAGTGGTGACTAAAAAAAAGAGACTGAAAAACTAAGATTCATAATTCCTCTGGAAACCACTAAGAAATCATTCAATGTAACTATCATTTTTACAATTCATCTGCACACAGCATTCTTTAGATTAAAGTCACCACAAGTTGGAGACATAACAATTAATAAAATTAATCTAAGTATTTTGATCGACTTGTGGAAAAGCAACATCTTTTCAAATAGAGCATACTTATTTGTTTTCACTGCTAAGACAGCAGCAGACAGCTACTTGACATAGATCGTACACAGCATGGAAAATGCTGAGTAACTCACTGTGATGAAAGGTAAGAGACACAGAAAACTTGAAACTAAAAGAGCCCCTTTCATCATTCTTTCAGAAAACTATTCAAACTCTTCCATTATGATCTCTCATCTCCTTCAACTTCTTGTCCAAATATATCCAGTATCACACAGTAGCACAAGCAAATCAATTGGCAGTTTCAAGCTGTACATTCAGCCTTCTAGATTACCAGTTCTTTCCATGTGACACACATCACCCATTTTGGTAATTTCTTTTTAAATTAGGTTAAAATTTTAATAGCTATTCATTTATGAGGTGCATTACTTAAGAACTTGACCCTCTGCTATGGGCAAGGGAAAACAGAGAAGCTCTCCATTCTGTAAGGTGAGAGGGAAGATGCACAGACAGAGGGAAACACCAAGTTGTACCCGGGCTCAAGGGCACATAATCACAATAAAGGGACTAAATGTCACAGCAGAGTCAGGGACCCAACAAACATAGATGTGCCACTGTACATCTATGTTACAGTGTGCCCTTTACTTTTGGACTTGTTGTATACCAGCACAGGTATTAGTCCATTTGGGAGCCAGTGACAACAGAAGAGCCTAAAAACAAGGTTTGTAAAATTAGGCAAGAAAACTTAACTACACAGAATAGTCTTTAAGTAGGAGTAACAGTCTTAAATAAGGACCTATTGCATAAGAGAAATTTATGCTTGCACGTTACTCTTTTACTTCTTGCCTGTTAAACTCCCACGAGCTGTAACATTTTATCTACATAAGGAGTCTAAATTGCTCTTTAAAGAGTCTTGTAGACATTTCTATTTTGTTTGAAAAGTTACTTTTTCATTTCTTGCCAGCCAAGGCAAAAAATAAGCCCTTTACCACAACACAAAAAAGGAGCATTTGGTAAGAAGCAAAAATGGATGGAGAAGGTTTTATTTCAGCTTCACTTGCCATAGAGAGGTGAAAAGACCAGGGAAAACTGAGGAACTCAGACCATGACTATCTGTAGTGGAAAGATACGATGGCTGGGTGGCTCTCTTCTACAGAGAAATTTCAAATATTTTAAAGGATAAATGTGTAAACAAGTTTATTTACAACATTAAACTTCAGGGAAAAAGATGTAGCTCATCTCATGTTCATCTTGCTTTCTCTCTTGCAGTTCAGGAGCTGGTTTGCCAGTACACAGTATTTTGGCATTCTCAAATTAACCTTTCCAGCAATTGCTAGAGTAACCACTCAAACACTGAGCACCACCTCTACAAAAAGCTGTCCAGGAGGAACAAGAATTACCCTAGTCTGAAAGCCAAAAGGTGCCTTCTAACTGGGAGGTCAGCCACCTTCGGATGCTGGCTGGGTATACCACCTACTGACATACTTTAGCTTCTATTAAAACATGAGTTGAGGGTCTGCAAGAACATTCTTATAGAAATCATGCATGGGTTTGCTTAGAGTGGGGACTTCACTTAAGGGCCTGCAACCTATATAAAGAAAAAAAATGGAAGCTGGGAGGGAAAGAGACAGGTGACCTCCCCAAACTTACACAGCAGTTAACTGCTAGAACTAAGAACTGATTTCAGATCGTTCTGACACTTGCTCAATGTCCTATGCCCATACAAGACACACTGCCCCTGTGAATTTTTAAAAGAGAACAGCCACAAGATGACAGAGAAAAGCTGCACAACAGATTAAATACCATGTCAAGGACTTCCCTGAAAGCCTCTTGGGGCTTTCCATTTGTTTAGCAGACAGCACTTAGAACTCAGAACATCCTCAATACTAAAGCATCTTACTCAGACATCTGTCTCAAAGCTTAAGTCTTCCTTAACACAAAGTTAATTGTTCCTTAGTACAATCCCTTTAGCTACTTCTGCTTTATCCTTCTTGATGCCTCCTCCTCTGCTATAGGTGGCATTGTCAATTTCCCCTTCTCAGAATCCCAAACTGCAACATTCCACTCTGTCACGGAACATCAACGTAATTGCATTTCTACCAATGGAAAGCAAGTCACAAGGCATTAAGAGATGAACAAAATTCCACCTCAAATCTTTAGCCACCACTGCATCATACCATCTGAATAGCAATAAAGCAGCAGCAACTTTTCCCCACACCACTACTTCTAAGTAGGATAGACATCTCTCTAGATGTCTGCAATGCACTACAGCTACTGGTTTAGTTTCGATAACAGTTACTTAGTACTGAGTGAAGAGAGTACAGAAAATATCCTTGAGACAAAGATGTTTTTTATACCTCCCCCAAGAGTAAGTGAGCTTTGGTTCTTCTTGTGCATCAGAGCTCAGAGATGATTGAGACTTGCTAAATTAATAAAGAAAAGTTTGTAGGAAAGCAACATCACTTATTTTTTAAAAATCACCAATTGTAAATTCCAAACGATAAAAATGATTGACTGAAAAAACATTGTTCTCATTTATAAAGTTCAAAAATCACAGAATATGCCAAGCTGAAAGGGATGCACAAGGATCATCGGTCTATACACAGGACCATCCCCAAGAGTTACACCACGTGCCCAAAGAGTATTGTCCAAATGCTTCCTGAACTCTGTCAGGCTTGGTGCTGCGACCACTTCCCTGGGGGGCCTGTTCCAGTGCCCAACCACCCTTTGGGTGAAGAACCTTTTTCTAATATCCATCCTAAACCTAACAAAACCTCAGGCCATTCCCTTGGGTCCTGTCACTGGTCACCAGGAGATGATACAGTCTAGACAGCTTACCCTTTCTTTAGTTGGTCTTTACTATGAGATAATACTACTTAGTCTGTGGTTTATTTGAAATCAGATAAACTTTAGGCTTAGACTCGTTTGTATTTTAGATACGCTTGTTTTCTGAATACTCTTCAGGATCTGGATGTTGGAAGCTCAAACGCAGGGCAATTTGCAATCAAGTACCCAAGAACAGTTTAGTGTTACAAATTACAATTACAATTCTCTCCACTACCCAAAATAAAAAAAATCACCACTCCAACACTGGGCACACAGCAAGGAAAGCATTTCCTGCAGCAGGTTTTTTATACATATCTGAAAAACAATACTTGTCTTGCGAAAAAGGCAGAATAAGGAATTCCATACTTTAATCAACATTGAAATAAACCCTGTAACCTTACCGAGCAAAATAGCCTTGTCGCCTTTCTTTCTTCTCTTCCTTGGTCTCCATGATTTAGAATCAAATGGGCAAGGTGAGCAGCCAAGCGTGATGCTCTTTTTCCCCTCAGTACCTCATATCCAGGCAGAGTCTCCTGTATATAACAATTAAAAACCAGAAGTTCATAAATCAACATGTCAACAACACGTACAAAACCCAACAGGTTATAGAAATAAAACTGATCCAGTGACAAAGTAAAACTTTAACCAATGTTTGCCATGCAATATCCATTTAGTATACAATGAGACAAAAACAAATAAATGCACCCAGGCCAGTTTCCCCATCAGCAGAAAAGGGATAGTGCAAAGCAGGTAACCCAAAGAGCTGCACCAAGTTCTAAAACCCTGGAAAGATTAAAATACTTTGCATGTTTCTACCAAAACATCTTCCAGGTCTCATGTGTTTCACAGACAGGAAGATCAAGAGAAGCTTTGGAAATACACAGTACACAAGTAAAACCAGTAAGACACACGGTGTTTACTTTATAAAATATCTATAAAATAGTGAGAAATCAAAAAGTTTTAAAACACTGTAAAGGAAGAAAGAGTGATCTACATTCTTTACACAGGCTTGACTGTTGTCACCAATACACAAGTTCAAACAAGCATACAGGGAGAAACAAGATGGACCTCCAGCTCTCCAGATGAAGTGCAGTCACCTTGCGAGAGGTAGGACTAGGGAAGATTATCTAGGTTATCTGAGAAGTTAAAATTAAAAAAAAGAGACTAGTAAGACTGGCTTTCGACATGAACATCATCGCCTCTTGGCAGAATGTCATACTAAGACACTTGGAAACCAGGAGTTGGGAATTTTCGAACTGCTTTATAATTACTGCAATTAACAATTTGCCACATCAATCGCTGTCCAAGATCCCTGCTAAGATATTTTATCCTCCTTCCCCCTTAAATACGTGTTAACCCACCCCAATGGTTTGTGCACATGCACAAAATAAGTTTGCTTTAGAGCTCATTATTGGTATTTCAGATTAAGCTTCAACCAGAAGTTACTACTAAACATTTTAGTTTAATGGGCTGCATAACAAAGAAATGGAAGCCACATAAATTATGATTCATAGCAAAAGAAGAAAAATGCCTCTGGGACCTAATCAGTTCCCACTATTTTTCCTTGCATTAAAAGATCATAAGCTACAAACTACCAGTTTTCAACAAAACAGATAATGTAGCAAAGACAGACTAATCTACTTGAAAAGCCCAGGAACATATTATGCTAGATTCTATCAGAAGTACTTGCCACAATTTTCTCTCCTTATTTATGGACAATCAGTACATAGCAATTGAAGCCCATTGCTTCAAAATGCAGTTTTTCTTACTCCTTAGGTTTGAATACATCCAGCACATCAAAAGGACTCTAGTCTCTCTGATCTTTTCACATCAGGTAGAGTCTTACAGTAATGGGCACTCTTTAAAGGCAAATGTCTAAGACATCTTTGGATTTATAAAGAGAATATTATTTTATCTCTGCAAGATAACACAATGCAGTCTTCAGCTGGACACAGAAACCTACATGGCAGCAGCATAACAACAGCACCAAAAAAAGTGGCCTGCTCAGATGTCCAGTCTGTATGAAGATACCACAGACTCCCTGAGAATTTTAATGCATCTTTATCTTCCCTGTTGGGGCAAGTCCTTAAATCTTCAGAGGATCAAAACTGGTGGCTGCATTTAGAGGTACAATAAGTCTTTCAAAGTGTACAACTACAACCTATGCACCAAATAACAAAAAGAGTTCAAAGAAAGAGGAACTACTCTTTCCCCTTGGCCTTCCCTACGCTGAGCTGAGGCATGAGGGCACTAACAGGCCAGAGCTGAGTCTCATGTTGATACCAAGAACTATCAAATAACCACAAAGCATCGAGATAGTACTAAATCCATGATCACAAGGCCAGCGGAACCCATGGAAATGAGAAGAGAGAAGCAGGGAGAGCCCTTCACCTCACTGAAATGTGGTCAGCTGGGACGAACAAAGTGAAGAGAGTTCTCTCCTCAGTGCCTCATCCAGTGCAGGACTCAGTGACACGATCCCTCCATTCATTCTCTTCCTCTCCCATGACCTGCCAACCCCTCCCAGGGGAATGAATAACAGCCCTGCCCAGATGGGATGCTGGCAGATGAAGGGAGCGCTGCTGTCCAGGCAGCCAGAAGCCCCTGCCTGCCCACATCCCTGTCTGGCCCAGTGCCAGAGCAGCCCCTGCCTGCTTCAGCAAAAGGGGGATGAAGAAAGAGAGAGAAGGTAGGGCTTAAGCCTGGGCCTAACCACAGACGCTGCAGGAGGTACCAGCACCAAAACAGCAAGGCTCATGTAAGGTTTGCTGTTTGCTTTCAACACTAAACAAAGCTTGCAGTGACAAGGCAGGTATAAAGCCTGTTCTTCTCACAACAGCTACATGCAACTCCAAGTCCTTTCACACAGTGAGGGGGAATAAATCAAGAACTAAAAAAAAATTAATAAATATATTCATAACAGATGGGCATTCAGAAAATCAGAATGCTATCCACAGAGCAGAAACAGCAAAGGCATTCAGAAGAATTTTTTTTCTTTCACTAATAAAAAGATACAGGAATATAATATCGAATTAAAGAAAACTTTTACAATAAAATAATTTAACATCAGGTCCCACTCTTTTGACTTAAAGCTTATTTAGCTCATCTTCCTAGAAGAAACAATGGTGTTGTTCTAGGAAGGCATATTTGAGTCTGAAAATTATACTTTGAAAATATAGTACTAGGAAAAGCAAACTGATTAGGAATGCTGACTTTGTTAAGTTCTGAGTTTACTTTTTTTTATTGGGAATTTCATGTACTAGTTGCCTTTAAGGGAGAAAAAAAAAAGCCTGAAAGCTAGGAGGATCATAGTGCAACCTGCAGTAATTGCTACTGAAAACTAGTATTTAGTATTTCTGAAAGGTCCTTTTAATTTTTCAGTTCTTTAAGCAGTAACAGTATAAAAGCCACAATTCCTTTTGGATTGTCACTGACATTTTAAGATTATATTAAAAAAGGCAAACCCAGCCCACACTTCCCCTCTACCTGCCCTTTGATATCTTCCCAGAAAGAAATACCAATATTAACTGCTTAAAATGTTATTAATACTATATGATTAAAATGAATCTTGGTTTCCTGGCACCTCCTTTGTGGTAGAGATGAAGACTGAATCAGACAGACTATTAAAAATGTACATATTTGGGGGATATTTATATGTCAGGAGACAGACAACTTACGTATCATGAGTTCAGTGCAAACTCAAATGATGACAAAGCTGATTTTATAGAAATTTCAGGCTGAGTTTAACTCTTTCTACTCAGAAACAGAAACAGTGAAAAGCACATACTACATGTCTACAGCAAGGCTAATTCTTTTAATTAGGCATTTTCAAGAGGAAAGATATTCCTAATGACCAAACAATGCATTTAAGTAAAGATCCTGCTAAAAATTTGCCACTCTCCAAAATTTCACCAATGTCAGCACCCGACAATTATATAAAGAAAAGTACAAAATACATAAAAATATACTGTCCTTTCTGACGTCAGTCCTATTGTTCTGGATATTTTCATTTATATTTGCTCATTTTTGGACACTTGCTTTGTCTATTTAGTTTTGTTGCCAGGGTGTTTGGGGGATGTTAGTGAGAGTTTGTAATGAGGGTGGGAATGCTCCAACAAGGCCATAAAAAAAGAACTGAAGTTTTTAAGAAGTTAAAATCACAGGAAGAGACTGAACTCCTGACGATAGATACCCACACCACTTCAACTGCACCACCCTCCCAAGATCTTCAGAAATGCTGCTTCAAGGTCCTGCTGCCCATCCTGCCACCTGGCTCTGCAGGACAGCAGCCTCCTGCACTGATACATTCAAAGCAGCAGCATAAGATGCTTTAAGTGTGAGGATAAACAAAGGGAATGGGAACTGTATTTCTGATGGCAACATTAAAAATAACTAAGTAGGTGACTAGAGCAGCCTTTAAAAGCTGATAGATTTATCAATTTTTCAAAATTATTTTTTCTCCCTTTTCCCTCCCTTCTCAGGCATGAAGAATAATGTACCTGCTACTTGGAGTTCAAGTAGTTTAAATTTTCATGAGACAACAAAAAGCCCTTCTTGCTGTACTCAAGTGTAAGCACCCACAAATCCTGTTTGCTGGCTCTAAAGCATCAGCAATTAATCCCCCAGCTGTGGGCACTACTTTGAAAAACCATGCACATGAACAACAGTACATCCAACAGCACCAGCAATGCAGCAGCTAATAGAGTATCTGGTTATTTTTAGAACACTCAGTGAACTTGACGGCCTGTCTCTGACCATCTGTGCTCACTGCAAGTCCTGGAAAGACACACAGAGAAAAAGAAGCATTCAAGATCATGCAATTCTCTAGATATATTTTTTTCTGATCCTGTAGAGTCAAGATCTTTCATAAGGTAGGAAAATGATGTAATTCCCTACTATGCAAATAGGCAGCTGAACTACAAGAAGTACCTTCACATGCTCAAATGAAAGAAGAAGAGCAATGTGTGCAAGTATCCTCCCACAAGCTTTAATCCAGCCAGCCTAAATAACCAGCAGCAATGAGAACAAGGGAGGAGACTACTTTGACAAGGAGATAGCTATTATTTTCTAAGAAATTTAAACTAACTTTTGAGACCAATAGCACAGTCTCAATTTTATTTGGCTCTGCGGGCATATTAATAGAAATTACAGCTCAGATCTACAAAAGAAAATAAAAAGCCAGTCTCTGAGGATCCAGGTTCTGGTGCTCTCTGGTGCAGTATTCCACACAACAGTAATTTTCTAATTTTTGCTTCTCTATTATACCTCTTCCCCTGACACTACAGACAAACATCACCCACATGTGCTCATACCACTGCACACTTCCTTACCATCACCTGCTGTAATACCAACATTCCAAACTGATCATATTCAGACATGAAGCATTACTAATTATTTGGCTTAGATCTGCAACTCTGTCTTCTTATCAATAACAAGTCTTCTGGATACATGTGCCAATTCTGACACTAAAAGATGCACCATGACAGAAGACAAGGATTACACCAACAAGTCAATACTAAGATCAAAAATAGAAAAGATACATATGCAGTATTCCAAGAGCAATATTTAAAATGTCTATCAAGTTGGAAAAATACGAAATTGTAGAACAAACCACAGGTATAGAGAAAGCATTTTCAGTGTATCAGATCTGAAAATGAACCCGTGGGGGTTGCTAGCTGTGCCTCTGATGATGCCTGTATTTTATTTGGTGCAATAGTAAAGAGAAAAGTTTTGGAATGAACACTACCACATTTCAAGATGAAACGTTAACACAAATGCACAGCCAGCAATGAGGAGAGCGAGCTACAACTCTTTTAGTCTTTTTCTTCAGGCAGAATGACCTAGAAAAAGGTGGTATTGGAAGCTTTCAGGAAAGCACCTAGCACAAGCAGACAAAACACAGCACAGACTTAATACATTAAGTTGGATTGGTAAAATAATTGTTTATTCTAAAGCTATCTTAAGATAAATATGGAATTAGAATTATACAGACACATTATAATCACTATGTGAATAGTAATGTTATTTCTAAAACATTAATAAGCTCTGTAAGGAAGTTCCAGTTCATTGCACATAACTGAAGGGTGTTTAACCTAGGAGAGATTCTCCACCTGAAGTTGAGGATGATGATTCAACCCTTGCTTAGGTGAATGACCCTTATTATGCCTTTAACCTTTAAAGTATTAATCCTGTCATATTATTTCTTGTAACAAGGGTACACTCTTAAAATCCAGAACAATTAAAATGGAAGAATTAAGGGACTGAAAATAAATGTGTATGCAGAAGCAATTTGTAGACTTCTTGCTCATATTAAACACAGAACAGTATCACAATTTCTGTGTCACCAAATGGAGAGAAAAAAAGAGATTCGATGTGGCTATGTTTACACTGGGAACTCTCAAGGACAGATAAGATCTGGAGATAAGACAGGCAAAGAAAACAAATACTCTTGCTCTTGAGGAGTACCATACAATGTTTAGGAGGTTACTATCCCCCCTACAGTGATATAGTAAGCTAATAGTCCAAGCATTTTCATTCCCTATTAATGAAGTAAGAACAGGCTAAGCTTAGATCACCTTCAACTCCCCAACTGGATCTGCAGTCTGCCCACATGCACAAAGTTCAAATAACAAAACTTGATTCGGCTCCAAAGAACTCTCCACACAAATTATTCCTGTCTTGCTTGGGAAGAGATTTTTACCAACTAACTCAAGCTGTCATATTTCACACAGAACAAGGAGAAGTAAAAGACCTACCAGAAATTCCACATCACCAGTGAAGTCGTCAAGAGACAAAAACATTCAGATTTACTCTTCTCTCATTGGCAGCTGAACATCACCAGATGTATTTTCCATAAGGAACAATATATTTTACTGTTTAACTCAGCTGCAGTTGCTAGACAAAAACTGGTTACAAAACAGAACTATTAACAGGCAGAGTGTTGTGCCATCCCAAATGTAAAAGTGCAGTGCCGTTGGAAATCAGGCCACTTGGGAAGATTTTGATTTTTAGGTCAACAAGAACATTGCCGCAGATGTTTTAAAATAATTAATACCTTCATTTTCTTGTGTATCCTGTTTCAACACATCCCAATTCAATCAAGCATCAAGTCCAACCCCTCTGAATCCTGCAGCTTTTCATGCTCACACTGCAGAGGTATACACATTACCCTTTACAACCACTTGAAAGGAGGTGGGGATTGGCCTCTTCTCCCAGGCAACTAGTGATATGACAAAGGGAAAAGGCCTTGAATTGCACCGGGGAGGTGCAGGTTGTACATTAGGTTAAGCACTGAAACATACTCTCCAGAAAAGTGGTGGAATCATCATCCCTGGAAGTGTTGAAAAAATGAGCAGACATGGCATTTTGCAATACGGATTTGGTAGAAGGTTGGATTTGATAATCTCGGAAGTCTTTTGCAACTTTAATGACTCTGTGATTCTACGAACTAGAAAGGATGCAGTTTACCATATCCAGAGTGAGTAAGATGGATGTCACTGTTCCCTTTCCTTTCCCTGGAGCATGCAGGCATATGCACAAGGGACTTTTTATGTAGGTGTTTCCCAGCATTCAATTAAAAAAACCCAAGTATTTACCGTTTTCTACAATCCAAAAAAAATTATAAACATTCAACATATCAACTAACATTTAGACAACCTCCTTAGCAGCACCTTGCTGACTTGCAAGTTGACATCATCATGTACCTTGCTCATAAAAACTGCTAATTTCATGATCTGTTCAGTATTTCAAAGAAAGCCTGCACATCTGTTTTGACAAGGTCAAAACACATGCATACAGATAACCACATCACTCCCAGACTCAATGAATTACAGGTTCTCTATCAGGTTTATAAGTGACACGATCAACAAGTCCTCCTTAAATTCCCCTCTCTGAAGCAAGCAAAGGGATAGAAGCAGTGGACACAAAGTCACTCACAGTGGTGTGTTACAAGAGCAAGTCAGGCAGCAAATTCGTCCAGCTGCCTGGTGCCACCTCCATGCCATGTGAGTAACCAGAAGAACTGTCCTACACCCCACAGTTAGAATGCTGCCAAAGGCCACTGAAACCACAGTGTCACATATCGCAGCCTGGCCACACACACCAGAGCTGTTTCTATGAATTAGCTTACACAGGCCTCAAGTGGGACTTGCGCTGGTAAAACAGCGGCATCACGGCAGACAACACAGAACAAGTGTCCTTTGGTGATAAAGGGGACCCTGACCAGACATAGTAATTGGGCTTTCACTCATCTCTCTCAGGCTGTTAAAATACTGCAACAAGCAGCTGTCAGTTTAAAGTATTACTGCCCTTTGCCTTCCTCCCTTTCACCTACTTCAGCTGCTTGCTACCACTTCTCCACCCAAAATTACCACAGAGATGACTTGCAGAAGACTCAGCAAAAGTGGCTCTGTGTCTGTACTTCAGTTATATCCTGCCATGCCAGCTCATGCCCCCTTCCAGCGGGTTTTGGCTGCACCCGGATGAACTGCAGACACACCCTCGCTTGTGCCACAGAAGGCAGAACTGTGGGAGAAGGTTTGGGCAGTGACTTCGTTCAGGAGGCGTTAGCAACCGCTCACATGGAAAGATGTGTGCTGTGGAAATCTATCGCCAGCATTTATGAGATGAGAAACAGGCTATGAAAGACAAATAAAAGCATGATCTCAGCTTCACAACAAACTTGCTCTCTCTCTTCTCAGCTCTTTTCTCACAAACACAAGAAAGGCATTGATACCAAAAGTAAACAAAGCTCAGTTAGAGCAGAAAGAGACTGGTAACTGAAGAGTCACTCAAGCCACAAAGATGCGGCTTGATGTTTGGCACAAATACCTGTACCATCAATCCCAGGTACCACAAATCACCTTCTACTTACATACAGCTTAGATCCCAAAATGCCTACACATGAAGTCAGGTTTATATTTGCAAATATTCACATTGTACTCAACGAGACATGGCTAACATGTTCTCAGTGCTTTACAAAGTAAGACCAAGCAACAAGAAAGATTTAAAATATGAACAAACCCATCAGCACTAGAACTGGTCACTGTTTTTTCAGGTCAAGCACATTTCCAGCCATATTCATAATCGTGCTGTGAAAATTATGGGAAATTTTTCTTTAAAAAGTACCCATCATTCTCAGGTTCCTAGAAAAAGAACATCAAATCAACAGCCCAATGACACTACAGTGTGAAGGATTAACACTGAAATACTTCATTACTTCAGAAAAGCAGCTAAAGACACAAGAGCTACCTTGAAGGTAAAATTATGATTTTTAAGTTTCAGCTCAACATCCCATTTTTCAATTGACCCTGACTTATGCAAATTCCATGCTATGCCTTTTTCTCTGTCATCTATCTCCCAACTGAGAAGCAAAGGAGCTGAGAAGTGGGGGCAGAAAGGAGTCTTGCAGTAATGCAATGCAAATGTTTTCCTATCTGAAACACTGTTAACAGAACCAAAATGCCAGGTTTCCATAGCAACCTGAACTGTGTCACATTGCATACTCTGTACATTAAGTAACATATTGAACAGTTTAATTGTAATTCAAAATCCTGTACATTTGTAATGTACAAAATCAACACTGGAAACCTTCACTGTTTACTTTCCAGTTGCTTAACCTGCAACATTTATTGCATTTACTGTCTGTTGAGTGTGACCCTGCACTACACCAGCACACGCAGCTTCACAGGTGCTCTGATGCTGGCACCATTAGGTGCATTAAAATTACAATGATCAACCGTAAAGCAATCTCTCTCCCTGCTGCGTAATCCAAATCCTGTAAAAGCAACGTTTCCAATTATTTCCTTCCTCCTTGCACATTCCTTTACGCATTGTGTAAGAGAAAGTGATTTAGTTTTCTTGCTTTTCTGAAACATTGTTAAAATCTTTATTATCTTATCATTTTTCCTTCCTTCATCTCCAGATTCCTGTAAACTATATACAGCTTCTGGCCTTGTAACAACAGTCAACTCACACTATATACAGTGCAAAAACTCTCCTCTCAAACACTAACCCTAACCCTTGCTATACACCAGAGCACAGACACATTTACTACTAATCAGAGAGTCTCTCTTCAAAGAGCTGCTTTTTTCTTTCCAGAAGAGTTCTTACTGCTTTTCTGTGTTCTAAGCATTCATGCACAGCTGTCTGCTCAAAATTATTACAGTAAATACAGTTAGTAGCCTATTTCTATTTATGCAGAAAAGACAGTACAATGGAAGGATTAATACAAAACAGTTACATGACATCCCTTCTTCAGCATATCTAATCTGGCCGTTATTTGCTCAACTCTTGGGTGCATTCAGTCAGGGACATGGTTCAGGGCTTCGTTAAACAACAAAAAGTTGAAGACACATTTAAATTAAGGTTGAGTACTGTTGCATAAAAAACAGAAGTGTAGAAATTTTCTGGTATCACAGTAGCAGTATATATTTTTCCTTCAGATTACTCAAGTGTTTCAAACATTATTATTGAAGAGAGGTGCTCTTGTTGAACAAAACGGACTGACTTTGAAACTAAAACTTGAACATACACTGACTATCGACAAAGTAACTCAGCATGCTGAAGCTAGATATTTCTTCTCTCTGGGAAAAAAACCCACAAAACAAACATCCGCAAACTCAGAAAATCTTTCAAACACCTTCAATTCCTCCAGTGCTGCATTTTCGTGGAAGCCATTCATCTGAACTACGCGACCAGGTACAACAACAGAGGCTCCCTGAGCTCTCTATTCATGTACCAAGTACATTCAGAGGGACTACTCGCTCACACAAGTTATGCTTGTGATACGTAAGCACACATGTGCAGAACTGGGGCACAAAGAAGAAAGCTGCTAAATTTCCATTCACCACAAATTATACCTGACATAGCTGCTAACTGTGAGTGTTTCAAATTGCCCAGCAAAACTTTGTATTCTCTTGATTCTACATCAATGCCCTATCTCAAGCTGAAGCCAACCAAAGCACTTAACAAGTTTTGGGTTTGTTTGGGGTTTTTTCCATGTTAAAGCACCTATTTTTGAGGGGCTGTAGTCCTTCCATTTTTTGTGTTAAAATCTGGCTCTGGAAATCTTTCAAAAGAAAAGCAGCTTGCACCTATCTCACCAAGGTGTATTAGTGAACTGTAATTACAAAAAACTGACACATTATCTGTGGAAAGTGTATCACCCCACAGCTAGATTCCTAGAATCAAGGATCATTTAAGTTGAAAAAGACTTTTTAAGTTAAAAGACCTTTAGGGTCATCAAGTTTAACTCTAAACCTAACTGTTTAACCCAGCTACCTGTTCTAGTCAATAATTATTACAAGACCTAGGATTAAAATGCACTCATGAATCTCAAACACATGGCTGGACTAACCTAATGAACAAGTAA
>JAWWES010000115.1:62060402-62106713 GCA_035583135.1 Lophotriccus pileatus
TCCCCGCGGCCCCGCCCGGCCCCAGCGGACCGCGCTGGCCCCGGCGCCGGCGGGCGGGGGTCCCGCTCATCGCCCCGGGAGCCGGACCCTACCGGCACACGCTCCTCCTGGGCTTCACGGGCTCCGAGCCAAGTCCTGGGGAAAGGGGCCGGTCTGCAGGGCCAGAATAAGTCCTACGAGTACGGCGTGTTTCTTCATACAGCCCGAGCGCCAGTGCCTCTGAAGAGGAGTTTTCTCAAGGGCAGTACTAAAAACAAAACAACCAGTTTTGGAAATTGAGGTTAACCAAAGCCTTTAGATCCGTGGGAAACTGAAACGCCTGCAAACTTCATCTGCTGTTTCTGCACTGCTAGCAAGTAGGCTTCTTCACCCGACCCCCAAAAACAACACCTGCTATAGCTACCAGAAACTTACATTCCCTTACCTGAGGTAACTCCAAGTAACCCTTCTAGATATTTGTGGCTAGCCTGAACAAGCTAGAGCTGCTTATTCCTCCCTTCGGTCAGTAACCAGCTCTAAAAGGCTGAAAGCTTAGAGGAAGGCCTAAAAAGGCATTGTAACATTAAATCCTAAATTCTGCAAGTCAAAGGCCTGAAGATAGGCAGATACCTGCATAACTGAAAAAATGACACAGACGGAGATGCTAAGAGAGTATGTCAAAATAACAAGTGGTGCGCTGGTGTTTCAGGTATAATTTTTGTAATTATAATGTTACAAATCCAACGAAGTCTAATTTTAAGTAAGAGAGATATTTGTCAGAGGCCTATTTGTTAATTTAACTGCTGCTTAAAGACCCATTTTGAAAACATGTACAATTTTCAGGACGAAATGCAACTCCAATACAGACACGCAGCCATCTCCCCACACTGCCATTACCCTACTCATAGCATATGCTTGCTACCACTCAGTGTCAATACTGGGATATCAACCGCCTCAATTCTTCCCCTAAATTTGCTGCTGCACTTTCAGCTAAAATTGAAGTTTCCATTTAATTTTTTTTTTAAACTGAAACAGTGTATTTTTCAAGACAAAGATTTGCTTTAAAATATAGTCTCCTGTTTAGAGGATCCATTTTGAGAGCATACTGCAACTACTACATCTTATATGAATATTATTATCAGGCAAAAGATGGACTAGCCCAAAGTTACATTGGTTAAAATCTCAAATACTTCACTAGCACACACGTTCTCTACCACTGCACAGAAGAAAGGGGCCCTGCTCTCAGTTACTCTTCCAGCAGTGCTTAGATAACAAAATCAGGGAAAAAAAAAGAGGAAGAAAACTGCAGACTTAAAATAGTACTATTTACCCAACTTCTTTTGCCAAATTGCAGAAGCTATGAAGCCCTATCCATCAAAGTGGTGGAAACCCTACTTATCTATTAGCTGCACAACCATGGCAGTGACTAACACCTTATTTTAGCTCCAGGAAAAGCTGTCCCTGTCCTAATGTACCAGTTTGCTGCCAATCATCACTCCAAGCAGTCACCTCTATTGTATTGCATAGGCAGCTCTATGAAGACAATGCATAGATTCCATACAGTAGATAAAGAAACTACAATTTCTATAGTATTTCTATTGCCCCAAGAATTTCAAATACATATTCTAAACTGCTGGCATGGGGAAGAAATTACTTGAACTCCTGTCAGAGCAGCAGCCTAAGTAGGTTAGGGCTAGAACAGAAGCACTGTATAAGTTCCAGTTATGGTACTGTGGATTATTGCCTGTAGCTCAACCCACGGACTTCATGTCATTACAAGAACCTGGGTGAGTGGGATGTAATGCACTGTTTTGCTTTACTGAGTCTGGAAGTAATAAGTAATGCCTGCCTATTTGTTGCATCAAAGAACATGAGATAAGTAGATAGGTAGATTAGACACTACACACACATCACCTTTGAAATAAAATTTAGTTTTGATCTCTACAGTTTAGAGATCCGAATGGTTTGCTCTTTCCTATGGCAAGATGTTCTGTGCCAATTAATTTGAATATAAATGCTTTAACATAGTTTAATTCATGGTCTTTGTAGTATCAACTGCTGGTTTGAGAATAGATAGTTTGAGGCTTTTACTGTTACAAGTCAACCCAAAGTTGGGGAAGTTTGTGGACTGAAAATGGGGCATGAATTCTTGCTTTTACTTCTTTCTTCAGAAAAAATTACCCATTTTCCTTGGTTTCTTAGCTAAAGGCTTGTCTTCACATAATTGTAACGGTGTGATTAAAACATAATATTTTCCACTGCAATTGGTAATCCTTAGTATGATCTCACTAGTGTCAGCTCTTATCCTAATGACAGATGGGAAACTGGGAACCATGGGTCCTATTTCAAGCGTCGGATGGTGGCACTTGATTTGCTCGAGAGTCAACCCCAGGCATTCCCAAGATATGCATCAGGACCCAAGAAATCCCAAGGCTATATTTAAAATTATGAACATTTTACAGCAACGTGTGTCTCTCTCCTCTGTCTTATTTTTTTTCTTTATATTTAGAGGAGAATATCTTTAGAGGTTAGAATATCCTTACCTGAGAAAATCTTAAGTTCATGATGCTCATTCATTTTACGATTGTGCAAAATTTTTTTACCACCAATTGCACTATTTTGATGGAGATAAAATGCAATTTTGCTATTTTAATCCCTTCCAAATTGTGAATGTTTACCCTAGAAATAGACTTCTTACAAAACTCTCATGTATAACCACACATGGAACATAGAATAGATTTGGTATACTTAAGTACTACATTTGAAGGGGTTTTGATCTTCTACAATACATATTTGAACGTACATTAACAGAATTGCATGCATTACAGTGAAACAATTGTTAGAGGTACAGTATGTTCTGCATTCAGATCAGCTTACATTAATAGCAGAAAAAAATATTGTACTGCTCATGTGTGTTTCATATGGTTTCTGGATTTATTTTTTTTTACATCTGCAACTATTAGCTTACAGCTTGCTTATTTAAGGAAGAAACCTGCCATAAAGAATTACACTGATAACCTTGACTTCTACAACAGTCCATTTTTGAAAAGATATGAAAATAAAGGTGACACTACTCTTTTTTTTCCATTAGCAGTCCCATTTTTCCCAATTACTCCTACAATTATTCACCATGAAGTAGTCACAAAATAGGTTTCATACAGACAGACTTTTATGCATACATAATTGAGGCCCAGCTTGATCCTACCATGCACTGAGGGCTATTTTTAGCCTGGTTTCTTCAGTTTATGTAATGATGAATTTTCAGAGTGTCCCCAACTCACCCTTTAACTTTGAATTGATTGTCTAGATAGAACTCAATTTGACAGAGGCATTGAAAATTTCCACAAGTTTTACAAAAATAAGAAAGAGGCCATAGCTTGAAAGTTTTATAAGAAGTTCCCCACTAATAACTTATTCTGTGCACCTATTTTTACTGTGTAGTAGAGCAAACCAAAACTTGCTTCCAAAATGCTCAAAGAAAGATGGCAAAAAAGTCCTATTTGTTTCAACTAAGGTATTTTTTTGAGCTCAGTGGGCGCTGGATGAAGCACCCCACCACCATACCTTAATCCCAAACCGCACAATCAGGTACATTTTAACACAGGGTAAGAGGGGAAAAAAGCTGACACACCAAATCAAATACAGTGCCTGTTAAAACAGCAGCTCAAGGAAAAGAATAAAAGAAGTATTTCTAAATAAAAAAAAAATTATAAAATATTGCTGGTTGCTCCCTTTCTTGTTCTTCAGGATCATTAAAGTATTTCCCGTAAACAGGGAACGCTGTGCCTGGATGGCACCGAGATGTGACGCTGCACATCCTCGTGTGCCGCTCCCTGGCACTGTGTGTGCCACACTGCAGGCAGAGGGAGCCTGGAATAGGGGCTTGGAGCTGGGAGATCAGCGGTCCTGATACTTGGACAACGCCTTCAGAGGTTTTCCTTACATTATTTCCATAAAAACACTATTTCAGTTAAAACAGATACAATAAATAGAAAATATAATAGTATTTTTTCCACCAGAAAATCATTATAATCTAACAGTTAGGTAACCATTCTGACCATACATGGAAATTAAACATAAAATAGCAAAAGACCATGCATCATCTTCTCCATCCGTCTCCTCTCCACTTCCTTGAAACTGGGATGATCTACATTTTAAGACAGGCTAACTTAAAGAAGAAAAGCTGACTTTCCAAATGAAACACACAAGTGAGGTAAGAGAAGAGTGATAAATGCACAGATTACACAGTCACAAATACAATTTACAGATTTTGTGCAGATTGAGGATTTTCACTACTGCTGAAGCATGTACCACAGGTACTAAAGACACTTTGTATTTACCATTATATAGTAGAAACATACTCAAATGATGTACTTTCCATAAATTAGCACATTACTTTGATGTTATTCTTACTCATCTTTACACAGTAAGCCTACTGTCACACATCAATTAACATGGCAAATTAAAGTAATAATAATATGTAACATATTCATATGGAACAGACAAGTTAATTGCATGCTGCTGTACAGCTTGCATTTAATAGTAATTGCTCTGATTTTCCAGGTTTCAAAGTTCAGCTTTACACACCAAACTGACAGCTGTGGTACAGTACCTCTAATGCTGAATGGTACTCACTTGGTTTTACCAACACACCACCGTTCTGTTAAGTGAAAAGAAACATCAGCCTCTGACATTCCTTCCCTGGTGCTTTCGGGAAGATCATTCTTCAGCTAGCATCTCAGGGATGCAGGCACTGGCTGCTTCTGTGCTGGCAGGAGGCTGAATCGCTGACAGTTTCACTGATGCATTTCTCTGTCGGATACAGGAAGCCAGAGAAGAGGCATAATCTTTTGTCAGTGCACATGACTTGTACAGCAAAGAAAGCCATTTCTAAAAATAACTAGACAGCATATGACTCTCAATGCTACTTTCCTGATGGTCTAGTGGTCAGCCAGGTTCACATCCAGGAAAAGATTTCTTACTTCAGTACATTTTTCTAGTACATACCTTAATTTTCACTGCTTCTATGGCTGTAATCAACAATCCCTTCACTGCTCAAGAGAAATTTAGGAAGATGTATTACTTGGAAAATAATTTGCTAATTGTCAAGCATAACAGAACAAGACTGATTTGTTTCTACCTTTAAGAGTTTTCTAGGGCCTGTAAAAAACACATTTTCCCACCCTGCCATCAGCTGTAAGATCACATCTTTCACAGGCTCAGCTACTTTTCTGAAATTGTCGTGGGGAATATTTTGTCTCTAACATTCAGGCAGCTTAAGAATCAGGGGGCTCACCCCTACCTTCCTCTGCAGTGTCACACAACAGAGGCCTTCTAAGAACTCAGTGGCAATGACCCTTCTGTAACACACACCTTCAACACTGCAAATGCAGCTGCTGTGGACCTACCCTAGCTCTAACCTCATGTGCTGCTAACATTCTCAGCCACAGAAGCACAGAAGTCAGTACCACTCCAAAACACACCTTATAAGCACTCAGGGTGGAGAAGCCTATGCTTTTAACCATGACACTGTGGACCTAGTGAAGCATACAAACTCCTTAAGACTAGCTCAGTTTGTCCAGCATGGAACCACATCAGTATTTGGTTTATGTTCCTTGCAGCTTCCATGTTGCAGGAAACTAGCACTATGCCTTTCTCTTCAACAATGGGCACAGATTACCTGCTGGGACCAGCTGACCCCTCTCCCCTAACCACACAACCCTCTTTGCAGTGTCCTCAGGCCACACTGATACCTCACCCTCCAGCACTCCACAGCTTTGTCTCCTCAAGGCCTGAAATGCCTTGGTCTTACCAAAGAAGGTGCTATCAATCTACACATGTGAATTGGTATTCTTGCATATGTAAGACATAAGATTGTATTTAAGTGGGCCTCCTATGATTATAACCTCCTATGTTGTGTTATCTACCTCACTGCACAGTAAACTTGCTCAGACAAAAGAAAACTCCACTGCAATCAAGACACACGTTTTGTTCCAGCCTGCTACAGTGAAGGGTTTGGGATGAAATCAGCTGTTGGCCAATGAGAACAAGGAACTCGGATGAGACATAAACCAAATACCATCAACCTCCTGAATACATCCCCGAGGAAAGGGATCCCTCTAAGTTTGTTTTCACTCTAAAGCTTTTAAAGATCAGCTAATGTATATTTGCACAGTCCACAAGAAGCTTATCTACCTTAACACAGAAAAGGTCCCTTATATAATGCATTTTAGAGGCAGAGCGCTTGAGAACTAGAGAAATTTGCTTGTGTAGAGCCTGCCTGTATTATTGGACACTTTTCCTCATACAGCTCGCGGATCTACTGCGCTCATAAAACCGACACAGCAGAGGAAGAAGCGCTCATGCAATGTCATCTGCATCGCTGGCAGCTTTCATTCCTCCCACGCAAATCTTACCAAAACAAGCAAGGTCACAGATTAGTATCTATGGCCGCGGGAGGAGCAAGGCAAGCAAACCCCCAACCTCGAGGCCCTGTGCGGAGCCACTGGGTCCCACTTGAGGCAGGCCTTTGGACCGGCTCCCCCCTTCAGGCCTAACACCGGTGCTTTTACTTCCACAGCCTGCCCGGAGAGCGACCAAGCCGGAGCTGCGGGAAGCGCCACGTTCAGTCCCCTCCGGGCAGCCGCCTCCCGGCATGTGTACGGCAGAGCGCTCGGCTGACGAGGCACCGCCTGCAGCCGTGACAGCGACACCCCGTAAAGAAACGATCTTGTCAGGAACAGCGTAGACAGGCAAGACGAAATGAGGGAAAACAACCGCGTTGAACCCCGCCCCCGCCCAGGGTGGCCGGAGTAGTGACCCCCGGGGGCGAAGGGAAGGAGACGCGGCCCCCAGCTCGGGCGCCTTTCCCTGAACTCCCCACCCCTGCCCCGACCGCGCAACTCTTGCCTGTGGCGGTGAGTGGGTCCCTCTGGCTCCCGCTGCGGCACCGCCGGGCTGGCGGCTCCGTCCCTCCCGACCCCCCACCGTCATCCCGCCTCCCGCCCGCGGTGGGGGACCCTCACCCGCCTCGCCTCGGCCGCCCGCTCTCCTTCCCACCCCGCCGTCGCTATCCCCGTCTGTGGGGTGGAATGGAACGTCCCTCCCTACGCGCAGCTGCCTTCACGACTTGGTACTGCCTGCAAGGTGGGAACACAAGGAAAAACCAGCGGCACGCGCGGTGCGGGGGTGTCGTTATGGCCGTTGGGCCTTCGGAAAGGAGTGGTAGGAAGGAATGACAGCGCTGTGTGTAAGTTCCCTGGTGGTCTAGTGGTTAGGATTCGGCGCTCTCACCGCCGCGGCCCGGGTTCGATTCCCGGTCAGGGAAGTTACGTTTTGTGTTTCCCCCCTTCAGCTCTCTTGCGTTTTCTGATTTTTTTTACGACCTCTCCTGCTTTTACAATTCCGGGAGCATCGGCCGGCTGCTGTGCGAGCCCGAGGCGTGGGCGTTACTGCCCAGCTGCGAGCATTTGGACGCATTTGGCACTTTGGAGGAGTCGTGCACAAAGGCAGTGAGCGCGGACACAGCGCCTTGTGCAGGTGGGCAGGGGAAGCGTGGCCGGGTGTAGCGTCTGGAAGTCTTCCCTTCGCAAAACTACCTGTGGACACCCCATGCCCACGCATAGGGGTTCTAAAAGCAGGGCTGTTGGCCACCACTTACAAATACCATAATTTCCTTTTTTTTTTTTTTTTTTTTCTGCTCTTACATTTTACAGTGTTTCCAGATCTGTCTCCCCAGAGGTGAATGATTACTCAGTGCTATCACAAATCTTTGAACCATCTCTGTTATGCGGAAAGGCTGAGGAAACTGGGCCTGTTCAGTCTCAAGAAGAGACAAATGAGAGGAAACCTCATCAATGTCTACAAGGATCTGAAGGGAGGGTGTCAGGAGGAGGGAACCAGGCTCTTCTCAGTGGTGCCAAGCAATAGGACCAGAGGCAACAGGCAGAAACCGATGCACAGGAAGTTCCACCTGAATATGATTAAGAACTTCTTTACTGTGCTCGTGTCCAAGCACTGGAACAGATTGCCCAGAGAGGTTGTGGAGTCTTCCTCACTGGAGATATGCAAGAATCGTCTGGATGCAATCCTGTGCTCTAGGGTGACCCTGCTTGAGCAGGGAGGTTGGAGCAGATGGCCTGCTGTGATCCCTTCCCTGACCCATTCTGTGGTTCTGTGACCCGCTTAGCTGTCTGTGGTGGGCATGTGCCTCTCTGACCGAGTGCTGTTTCCCCCGAAGAAGGTGGGAAGGGTTTGTCGCCTGCACCCCTGTCTTAGCAGAAGGGGGACTGCAGCGCTCGGTTGTGCTTCCTCAGCTAAGCAACAGGCTGCCTTTGGGCAGTGTATTTGCACAGCCCCCACCATGCAAACCATATACCTGCGGGGGTGCAAGGAAGAGAGGAGACATTCTTCTGGAGGTGGAAAGAAGTAAACAAAGAGACAAAGGGACTTTTAATACCTCCCTGCAATTAGCACCTGTCTGGCTCCCTCCTGCAGTGAAGCCCTCACCACACCTTAGAATCGTTATTGTTGGAAACAGACCTTTAAGATTATCGAGGCCAACCACTGACAGAGCACCACTGCCACGTTCACCATTGAACTGGTTTTTTTTAACACTTCCAGGGATGGTGACTCCACCATTCTCTGGGCAGTCTGTTCCAATGCTTTACAACCCTTTTCGTGGAAAAGAAATTTCCTAGTATATAATCTAAACCTACTCTGGCACAACTTGAGGCCGTTTCTTTCTCAGCTCCTAAAAATGGTGTGGGTGCTCCAGTAGGTGGGAAGAAGTGATGAGAACAGGGTAAAGCCTGAAGCAGGGGGTGCCTTCCCTCTTCCTCCACCCAGAGCTCAGAGCTCTATCCTGTAGCAGTGCACAATCAGCTGTACATCCAAATCCTTATTTGGGGCTCCAGCAAGAGCTGCTCTTCTTCACCAGTAGCCCACACACACACACAGCTGCCCCTAATTTGTAGGGTGAGAGGGCAGTGTGTTCTTTCACATTGGAACAGTGCCTGCCTGTGGTGGGCTCACGTTGGCTTGCTATGAGGTGCCCACCTAGTTGTTCTCTTACGCCCCCTCATCAGCAGGACAGGGGGAGAAAATAAGAAGACTTGTGGGTTGAGATAAAGGGAGTTTAATGCAAGAAAGCAAAGGCCCAGTACATGTAGCAGTTGCTTTGGAAGACAAATGCCTTAAAAATTAATCCCTTCTCCCACCCTTATCTTGCATTTTATTGCTGAACAAAATGGTTATAGGGTAGGGAATATCCCCTTTGGTTAGTTTGGGTCAGCTGTCCCAGCTGAGTCCCTGCCCAAATTCTCCCCCTCCTGACTCAAAGCCTACTGGCCTTGGAAGGGAGTCATGTTAGTATCTTGATGGGAACACTGATCAGCAGTAGCCAAAACACTGGTGTGCTATCAACACCCTCCTAGCTACAAACAGAAAGCACAGAACTATGAGGCCTGCTATGGGGAAAATTATCTCCATCCAGCTGGACCCAGGACACTGCTGTAAGAAATACTATCAGTATTTCTTCGTAAAACATGAAATAATGATAATAAATTAATATAATACTTAGCTTAGACTGCAAGCCAAAGGCTAGCACACCTGGCAGATTATGCTTCAGCAGGGATCCTCCCTGCAGCCAGGAGCAAGCCACGGCCCTTGCATCACCCTTGTAACTCCTTGGTAGTGACAGGCCACTCTTTATGTGGGAGTACTTTGGTCTGATGTGAAAACACCACTGGAAACAAAGGTTTTGGCTGCCTTTCCCAGGCGTGCCAGAGACGTACTGCAGCCTGGGCTGCCCTTCAATGCAGACAGGAGTGTCTCATGAGAAATCCCAACGCCCTACACCATATTTTGTATGACAAGCTTCAAGAAGGTGCAAAGGGATGGGATAACCTTTGCTTTAAGGCAGAAAGTAAACAGTCAATAGGGCTGTTGTCACTCTTTAGATATTAAGAAAAGGTGCCAAATACTAGTTAAACCCAGGACGAAAGGATGTCACTTAAGGAATTATTGCATTCCTATGGCTGGAGATTCTTAAGAGTGGGCTGAGCATGCATCTCATCAACACTCTCAGACTGGATCAGGGGAATAGCTCAGCGGGTCTCCTAAGATCCTGAAAGTCACAATTGCATTATTTCATCTTGCACTTTCCCCTATAATTAGCAGTTCACATGAGTTGCACTGAGCTGTGTAGGGCTCTGAGATTCTTCTCTCCCTCTTAGATTTCAGTGAAACACCTTACCAAGTTGGTGGAAGAAGTTGCTGGTTTCCACCTCAAAAAATTATGGGTGATTTCAGAAGCAGCTAGAATGAATTACGGGTGTTGACTAGCTTCCCAGAAAAGGTATATGTATGGGTTTACAGAATAGGAATAAAAAAAAAGCATTTCCTTTGGTTTTAACTAATTTTGTAGTAGGACATTTGCACACTTTTAGCACCTTAACTCTACCTTCAGAGTCATCTGAGAAAGGATAATCACGTGTAAGATTTTAGAAACAGAGGAAAAGCCACCTGACTACCTCATGCACACAAAGAAAGAGTAGTTTTCAAGATTTTGTTAGGAATGCTAGCATAGTCTCTGAAGAAACTAATTGCCTTCCCAATCCATTTTCAGTCCAATGACAGACCTGAAACTTTCCCTTGTGCACATGGCAAATAGCCACCTGGCAAGGAGTAAGAACCACTCCTCTTGTTGGTGTTCTTCCTGTTCATGTCCCAGTGTGATTAAAGGTATCCTGATTTGGGGTGAAAAGACTCCAGAATCAGTGTTCACCTTCAGCATGTGTTGAACAGTTACAGCAGTTTCTGATTCCCTGTTTCCTGGACCTTAGATTAATGTAATGGAAGGAAAGAACATGGTACTTGTTTTTAACAGGTGAAAGAACCATCTTTCCTAGAGTATTTGTTGGTATTTTGTTTAATTTAAAAAATAAATCACGATGCTGGCATGCTGAAACCCCAGAAAAGGCAGGCAGTTTTACAGAGGACCAGCAGTGCAATCAAAAGCACATTACAAAAGCAATCTGGCTAGAACAGAGATATTGCAAACAAGTATAAGATTATTAATATCATATTTTCAAGATGTGAATTCGCTTTTAACTGTGATAGATTTTGAGATAGTAGCTCGCAAGTATTTTTACTTTCATTTATCTTCTTCAAAAGTGTGACCAAGTGCTTTTCATCTCACAGCAAAGGTTGACAGGAATGCACTGCAGAAGAAATAACAGTAGATCAACTTAAACTACCAGCTGACTCAACTTTTCTTTCTGGCTACCTCCCTCAAGTTATAGCCCTACATTAATTCCACTTCTTAAGATTTTTTCCAATCTTATATGAAGTATCTTGGCTGGGACTGAACATAAAATTTTGCATGACTTTTACAACCAGCTACTCTTTGGAAAATGGAAGATCCCCTTTTTTTTTTTTAAATAGGCATATTTTCTACTTGCCCTCATATTTCACTTCTATCTGAAGGGCATACAGTCATGCAGTCATTAGATTTATTCTGTTCCCAGGACATTCTGGTGGCCGCTTATGGCCTTATTTTTTTATTGTGGACATAAACAAGTACAACTTCCTCTGCAAGGCAACGAGCCTCTGCCTGTTGATAAAAATATCATTGGGACACGCCACGAGGTGGCAGCCCGGTCCTGTGTCTGCCACCGCCCGCCCGTGCATCCCAGAGCGGTGCCTGCTGTGGAGGTTTCAGATTCAATTCCGTAGGTTAACATTGTGCCCGTTTCATTCCAACGAGCTATAGAGTAATGAAAGCTTTGTATTGGCCGATAAAGCCAACTTCATGCACAAATGAAGTTGTTATTAAGGCAAATTATATGCAGCCTAGTTCCGAAATTGTACGTGGAAACTTTACAAGCTGTCTTTGAACAGTCTTGACATGGCGTTAAAAAAGCCACGAAGTATTATCAGGAGTACAGCTTGGACTCTAACACCTCATCCTATCTGTGGCATTAATACACTGCTGATACGTACCCTTACCAGAGTGACAAAGAACCACGTGTCCCTGAATGTGTTCACCCTCACAGCCACTCTGTCAGGGGCCAGCAGCATCCCTGCTTTTCACCTGTAGATTTTGAACTGAAGATCATGCAGAAAGTTTGTGCCCAGGCAAAGAAGAGAAGCAGAATTTCTGCATCCCAGATCAGGATCCCAGAGCATTGGCTGCTCAGGGACACAAGAGAAGGTTTGGTTTCATTCCCTTTTGCATGGATTCACAAGGATAGTGAGCAATGGGAGCAGTCCATGCTATGACATTAGTGCGATTTTCACCATGGCAGTCAAACAACACAAAAAACGCAAAGTGTTTATTAAACTGCTGGAGGTGGAAGGAAAAAAAAACAACCCCAAAAGAAGCTTTCAGGCACACAATCCCTTCTCCAGACTTTTTCCCCGTCCTATTATCTATCCCAAGATTCTTTCTGTAAAATATTGCTGTCTTAAAATATAACTGTAAATCTCTTCCCTAGCTACAGATTCAATATGAAACACCTTCTGGACAGTAAGATAAAAAACATAACCTCATTTCATGTCCTCCTAGGACTGTCCCTTCAGAACTACAGTTGGGAAATTTAATCATGTTTTAAGAGAAATTCTTTTATCCAAACCAAGGTATTTCATTAAAGGTAGTGTTAACAGAAGTCCAATGCAGATTTAATTACCACTCACAGATCTGGATAATATTATCCAAGGACCATTTTCCAGCAAGTCCTTTAACAGGAGCAATTGCCATATCCTATTAAGAAGTGGTATGATCAAAAAATTATGAAAGCTCTGATCCTTTCAAAAGTCTGAACTTTTGCATGCTGGAAATCTGTTTCCTAGATCCTTTTTATACTGCCTTGTGGCTACAGTCTATCATTACCTTCTGCCTTTCCATGCTTTGTTTCCCATGTGCTCTTTTGATTAATCACGTTTTAGTAAACTATATTGACAACATTATTATGCTGCGCCTAATTTTTGTCTTGCTGGCAGGAAAACATAGCTGGGAGGTGCCAGTTTCCCCCCAAAGCAGGAAAATAATAACAGACTATAAATTGCTACTACAACACATGCTCTGGCTGGTGGTGCTGTCTGCTGCATGTAACAGGGAATAGCAGCCACCCAGACAAGGACAAGGTGGCTGAGCTGATGGAGCATGGCCATAGCAGGGCCATTCTGCAGCTCTGCCATCGAGCAGCTGTGCACCCAAACTGGTCCTGCATCCTTTCCAAGGGATTTTTTTACATGAATGACAACTCTGTATTCTATAAATGGCATAATTGGTATTGTGTAAGGTATGGATCTGCACAGAAGTTCCAGCAAAGTAAATGAAGAAAAAGGAATGATCTTCCCTTCTGTTCAGATAAGAGACTACCTGTCTAATTCTATCAGGGTGAAGTTTTGCAGCATATAATCTTCAGTCTGTTCCTTCTCCACCCCAAGCCAGGTAGTAAGTCTCAATTTCAAATTTGTTTGGACTATGACCTTGGGTCAATCGAAACGGATTTTCTTGTTGTAGCCTGCTGGGTGGCTTTCATCCCTCCTCCCATACTGCACTCATCTCCCTTAAGCAACCAGAGGTTGAGAGGATGAACATGAGCTCCTAAGCTCCTATCACCGTGACTCCCCTGCTACAAGGCTCACAGGCAGCCTTTGTGTGTGTGTGCCAAACCTGGTTCTGAGGTGCTCATCCTTGGGTCTACTACCATGATCTTCCCAAGTCTGTCTTTGGTGAGAGAAGAGTGACAGGTGGCTGGTGGTTCTGGCTGTGCATGCAGGCAGTATGCAACAGCTCCCTGTGGCATGCTGTGCTGCCACACTTCTTCAGAAACACAGGAGTTTAGAACAGGTGCCCATCACCCCCTACATGTCTGCCTTCTTGGTGACTGCACTCCGTTGCTGGGCTGTTTGCAGTACGTAACTCTCAGAAGCGTGAGGCAAACAGATTGCAGGCAGCAGGAGCAGGCAGCTATCTGCCTACAGACAGGCAAGAGTCACCCCATCCCAGGCAGGAGACAACAGTTTTCCCAGGACAGCTCATCACAGCAATACACAGAAGCAGTGTCTTCTGCTTATTCATTCCCACCATATTGGTATATTTACAAGTATTTTAGTGGTCCTGAAAACCAGGCATCTTAAAATCTTTTGTACCTAGTGTTTATTACAGTTTGCTGATCCTTCTTTAAGAGTAAAAAAATCAAACAATTAAAAGTAATTTAATAAATTCTGCTTCTCTTCTGGTCATACAATTCAAAGGGGATTTTCTTCCATATCATCCCTTATGCCATCAGAAATTTGTCTCCCTCACTAGCATCTGGGCTCCAGAAGAGCTACTATCTCCTGTTAACCAGAGGCTTATGGTAAAGGCCAGAAACTCAGGTGCTCACAAGATGATGATGATGAGTTAGGAGACAATCTTTCCCCTGAAGTCTGAAGTCTAATTAGACAAGATCAAGGACAAGAATTAAATAACATTATTCTCACTTTACAGGTGGGTGGCCAAGAAGCAGGCTAACAAACAGTTGTATTTCTGATGTATTTAAAAACTCAAAAGTAGCTAGACCCCCCCCAAATTTTTAAAAATCAGACAAACAAGAATGCATCCTCTAAAGTTTTGGTCTTGCAGGCTTGAAAGTGTAAATAATTTTGTTTATAAAAATAGTCACAATGGAGAGGAATAGTTCCTCTGTGTCCCTCAGAAGGACATCCTTAGTCCATATGTAGGACAAATCCTAAATGCATATTGATGAACTATAAGCCTGATTTTGAAAAGCAACAGGGAACCCCTCTCCTTTGCTGAAAAAGTCATGCATGTTAATGATAGCTAAAAACTATCTCTCTAACACGTCTAGCTTTTCTTCCCTTAAAAGATTATATACAGTTAAAAAAGGGCTTTATTTCCCATTTTTTTTTGTCTCCAGTTTGATCCACAGGGACAGGAATACCGCACTGCAAAAGCTGCGCATATGAGCAAGCAGGTTTTACACATTTGTATTGAATTATTACTTCGCTTTTGTTTTGTTGGTGGCTACTGCTCTTGGGCATCCTTGGGGTTTGACGGTCACATCAAAGGAGCGGCTCTGGCGTGAGAACCGGTCAAAGTGAGCCAGATAATTAATGGATAAATTACTGAGGTCGGTTCCCATGATTGTCGGTGGGCAGCAGCCACTGCTGTGTCGTAATCCTCATTCGCTTGGTAAGGCACACACTGCCTTAAAAAGGTTTAATGATCCAATAGTGATTTACTAATGGGAATCTTGTTTGTCAGTTTAGCAGACCTTGAAGGAGGACAGAGCGGCATATGAAGGTCAGTTTTTGGCAGTATCAAGAAGTGGTTTTATTTGTTTTGTTTTGAGAATCCTGTTTGTAGCATTTTTATCCACTAAATCCAATAATAAAATGAAGGGTCAAAGTCATTGTAGCTGGGCAGGTATCAGACTCTTGATAACATGATGGGGGAAGGAAACAGACATTGGTGACAGCAGATTGAGGCTGAAGGTCTGAGACAATTATCAAAAAAACATTCACTTCAGCTTTTATGATCAACAAAATGAAAAAAGGTGTGGTGAGGGGACTGGGACAGCCTGATGAAACCGCAGGCTGGCAGCTGGTCCTTGCCACCAGCTGCTGCTGGGATGTCTGCCTGGCAGGGCCCTTTCACTGAGGTTGCAGTTCCTTGATGTTGGGAAAGGAGGGAGGGAGAGACCTGGTGGGATGGCTGCCCAAAAAGAGGGCAGGGGAGGGAAAAGGAGAGGAAGCAGCTTTGCCTACCCAGAGGGAAGGAGATGCTCTTGCTGCTCAAGGAGGCAGCACCCCTGCCACCATTCCCCCCTTGCCACCCTCGTGCCTCTTCAGGAAAACAAACCCCAGAAAACCTGAGCAAAAGAAACTCCCTTTTCCTCCACGAATATACGTTTAGAAAACAACAAAGGGAGAGGAGGTGGGGAGAAAAACAATGTTACCTTATTTTAGGTTTTGTATATTAAAGCCAAGGGTAGTGCTGGCAAGTGACATTAAAAACTGTTCACATTAAAAAATGTGAACAATCAACACACAACATACCTCATCATTGTAATCAAGTTTCAAAAATTTACCTATGTAAGGTTGCTTAACTTTTCTTTTAAACTACTCGAGTGAAAGAGTCCTTCTCCTAAAGAAAATTAAAGTTACTTGTGTCTCTGATATAAAAAATACAGCATTCTGAGTTAAAACAAAGGGTGGAAAAATAAAGGCCTTTAAGTAATTATAATTTTTTTTCCTTAGGTTTCTGTATTGCATTGTAGTAATTTTTTAGATTTTCACTTACCACACAGTAATATGTATGTGTGTTCTTTACAAGTAAAACACTTTTCGTTGATCTTCTATTGAGACACTGTTTCCTGGAACACTGTGTGCAGAGCTCTTGCAGCGTAACACACATGAAGACACCAGCAGCGTTTGAAATTTCCCACCAACCACAATTTGAGTGTTACATCGAGATATTTTTTCATCCTGAAGACTTTCCTTTGTAGAAGAGAAAAATGCCAAATATGGACTGAGCAGAAAGCAAAATTAAATCAACACCTCAGAAGGACTTTCCTGTAGAATAAGTAATAACACTCTTCAGATAAACGTTGTCTAAAACATTTATCTTTGCTTGAATTCAATATTGGCAGTTGTATCTGTAAAAAATGAGTCTGCCACTCCAGACCATGAAAGTAATTCACCCAGATCTTCATTTTATTTTCTATAATCATTTCCTTTTGCTTCTGATATTTGAATATCTAGGCTATGACACCAATTCATGTGTCCCAGCTTTGCGTTGCCACCACGAATGGAGAAAAATACCCCTTAAAAATAAATTATATTGGTATCATCTTATAATCACTGTCACTGCTGCAGTCAGACCATTAAGAGAACTTCTGAAATTAGTGCTAAATGAAGTGTTGAGTGGTCTTAGTTTTAAAATTTGACAGATGATGACAACACGTTTATCGCTAAATGATTTTGATATTGTTCTGTTGTTTCCTACTGGTGAGGAGTCTGATTCTTTGAAAAAAAATTAGAAAAAAAAATCTCCAGAGATTATGCAAGATAGGGAGAAATTCAGTTGCCTGGCCACACACATTTAGTGCCACTTAAGCAATTTGGGTTTCCCAGGCATCTGCACAGAGACAGAGGTGACACAAGACACAAAGGAGACCTGCACCTTCCAGAGGTTGGAGCCCAGCTTAGGACATAGCAAATATTTAGGCAACTAAATGCTGACTAAGTGATTGTATTTACACATTAACAGCACTTTACAACTTCCAGTAGTAGCAATTACCAGGAAAAAAACCAAACCAAAGCAAAATCCCACATATTTTCAGATCTCTCAAAATATTGTTTAATTTATAACAGGAAAGGTTTCGTTTACCCTCAAGTGGAGATCCCAGCATTTCTAGCACCTGCCTGGTGCTCCTCTGCTTATCGTGTCTGGTTATGGTGAGATGTGTTGCTGCAATCATCCCTTTGAGACTTTTACACATTTGCTTCCAAACACGCAAGTACTTGCTGTGTAAAATGATGAAGCAGAGAAACAGAGCACAAATAAAAAGTTCACTGCTGAGTAAAATTAGCTCAGGTTCACGCAATGACCTCACAAAAATGAGGCTTGCAAACAAAGCTATACAAATTCCTTCATCTTTTCTCCAAGTTGGACAAAACTACCAATGACTGTTCAATCACCAGGCCATCATCTGTGTGATCTCAGGCTATCTGTGTTTGTAAAAGCAGATGACTAATGAGCTTGGTGTCTACAACACTGGTAACAGTCCACACTTCACTAGATTTTCTGATGTTGTATCTTCTGATTAAAAGATGCTTGTGACCTTTTCCTGTTGTAAAGAAGAAATTCCTCATTTACAATAGCCCTAAGAATTTGCCAATATCCATGTCCCAGGCTTATCTCACACCATCCTGATTAAAGTGTCATCTTCCAAAATAGCTGCAAACAAACATTTTGAAGGCTCACACTATGGAGGCAGCAGCATGAACTGGCACCTCCTGGCAGTTGTTCAGGCAGATGTAGTCACAACCATGAGATGATTATTCTACTTTGAATACATGCATTCAACACTCAGCCACAGTAGCTGGTTTTCCTTCTGGGCAATACCTAATGCCGGATTTCCTCCACTTGCAATCAGAGCAGAGGGAGGACAGGCAGCACCGCCTCTCAATTGCCTGTCTTCTCTCTAGGGTAATAATCTTCTCTCAGCAGCCTAAGTGCTTTTTATTTGCATTGCTGAGGGCTAAGGTTTCGAGCCTGCTAATGCTGAGTGACAGAATTGGTTTTTAGTTTTTTCCTCTTAAGAAAAACATTCTAGGAAATCGCATAACCTGCTTTGATCCTCTTGAAAACTGGAATTTAAGGTTGCAAACCCACCCACTGAAAAGTTAGTCAAAGCCAACTGCTTACTGTTGAACAAGCAGCCTGATTTGCCTTCTTGCAGTATATGCTATGATTATGTACTAAATTATATAAATTTAAAAACTTTATTCTTCATCCAGGTCCATTCATCACTGAATGCATTATAAAGATACAAAAAAGCTGAAGTAAGGTTGCACATGCACAGCCACAAGTCCTACCTGTTGGATCTTGGTTATGCCAAGAAAACAGCTTTCCCTTGCTCTGTTTTAAAAACTGCATAGACTTCTTCAGCGCTGACCAGTTAGCACAACCATCACCTCTTAGCACCAAAGCCATCAGCAGTTATCACCCTCTGATGTCTTTCCAACAGCACATTGTGAAATATACTTCTCCGTTAATTTCTCACTTGGGAAATCTTCACCCATTCTCAGAGAGGTTCCCAACCGGCAAGGAATAAACAGGCATGAAGGATGAGCTCCTGCTTTGTGTCCTGGCCTCTCTAGGTGATTGAATTAAAAGAAACCAAAACAGAACAGAAGCGAACACAACAAGCAATAGAGGAGACCAAAACGCAACACAACCAGGAATAGAGAAGACATCAGCAACTCATCATCCATGGATCTGGCCTGTTTTATGAGTGAAAATGGGATAAGCACAAACAGGCTGCAACAAATCCGTCTGTGGTGTACTGTTTCAGGATGTTAAAATAACTACACTTTCATCTAATCAGTGTCTTAGAAATATTTCTTCAAGCTGACTTTTTTTCCTCTTTTTAAGTCAGTGGGTGCCAATTTTTAACGTTACATGAATGGGAGACCTCCTACCAGGCTCTTGGAAGGCAGGTTAATAGTTAACATCTTAAAAGTCAAGGAGGGCTGCAACCTGCTCTTTTTCATGTAAACCCCACTTTTTACGTACCTACCAGTTCATTAATGTCACCTTTTTTCTTGAAATTACATACATAGAAAGCGAATGGTATCTGAACTGTACGCTGCTAAAAATGGCAGTACAGCAGTACAGCATTACTGTCCTTAATGAGAAAAATGTCATATTCCTCTCCATACAATACTGCAAAGAATATCAAGGTTGATTTACAGTGCAGGGATTGAAAGGCTTCTTTCCCGTCTTTTGCCCATTTCTTCCATGGGACAGAATGCTGTTCACATGAATCACAACACCCCCTCAACTAGGAGCTGGAGATCAGCTGATTCAGGCTGTGTCCATTCCAGGTTTAACATCTGGGAGAGAGGGATCATAGGGAGTGAACCTCAGCTGAGGCTGCTGAGGCTTCTGGTGACAGATGAAGCATCTGACTGTAGGGTGATCACCATTCTTCTGTGCCGCAGTCTTGTCAGTTGTAACTTGGGCATTCAGACATGTACGAGTTCATGCTCATACTTTTACAAAAGAGCTTTACACACCTTCCGTAGAGGGGCTTCGCAGGTCTCAGATGAAACAATAACAAACCCTTGCCTCAGTGAGCACTGGCAAATTAGAAGATCAAAACTGGACGTAAAAACTACCTCCTCTCGTTCTGTTTATTTATAAATGATGTCAATTACACTTCTTGCCTTCTAAACCCTTAGTGTGGATCTGAAGGAAAGCTGAACCTAAAAACCACAACGATTTTTGGGGCTCTCCAGGATGGGCAGATAGGTTTGCACCATTAAGCACACTGGCAATGCAGAACCAGTTTACAAGCCTGAAAAACGGTACTGCTTCACTGCTGCTTTTTCCTGCCTATTCCAGAGCACACTGTATGAGACAGGCTTCCTGGCTGAGCAAGGGGAGCAGAAGAGTAAAGAGCAGCCAACAGGCTTGTTACCAGTGGCAGAAAAAAACTGTGAGTCCACAAGTATGCCTCAAAAACAAACAAAAACTGCAACAAATCATCCATAAAACGCAGTCAAAAAGGACCTCGTTTAATTAGTGATATGTAAAGACTTTTGCATAGAAAAAGGTTAACAAGGTAATGCATAAAAGACCGAGTAGGTACAGTATTTTTAAAACAAATATTTTAAAGTATATTTTGCATAATGTTTAACATTCTCAATGCTTATTGCTTTCTCCACACAGCAGAGAAATCAAGTGCATAATAATACATGCTGTGCTTTATTTTTATTTTTTTTACATAAAATCTCTAGTTCTTGACTGGATGTATTAAAATACTTATGTTATTTTAAGTCGCTGTAATAAAAAATGAAAGCAAACCATTTTATGCAGCACTAGTTATCTGGGTATTGACAAAATAATTTACTCACATCCCATTAATACATTCATTTTGGTTTGGAATCAAACCCACATTACAATGTTGGCATGTTAATAGCCAATTTAAAAATTGTCCCTACCGTAACTTCATTCATACCCAGAGTGATCATTCTCCCAGAAACTGATAGTGAAAAGTAGAAGGATCTTGCATGGAATCAGCTAAATGTCCAAATACAGCTAAATAAGTTAAGTTGAACTCTTACAACACTGAGTCTCTTGTATTGGCATGAATCAACTGTATCCAAGTGTGCACGCTTTAAATAGGTGGTTACTTCTGGGTGCATGACAAATTCACTGTTTGTGCAGATAGAGCTAGCACCATGTTTAAGCCATAAAAATGGGTGCCTCAGGGCTCACAGGCAGCGCTGAAACGTTCATTAATCCCAGCACTGATAAGATAATTGCTTTTGCCAGTGCTATGCTAGACGTCACAATTTGGCAAGTCTGTACAAAGAAAGTGAACTAAGGAAGTGACAATTAGGCCTGTCAAACTGAACATTCTTCCTGGGCAATCTTTTGGCTAAAAAACCCTCTCCCCTTCAAGAGCACGCTCTGCCCTGGAAAGGTATCTGAGTTCTTAAGTTGAATGCAGAATTTTGTCTGTCCCCCATACCATTTCTATACCTGTGCAATGTTATTTGTTTTAGCAGAACACACACACATATATATATTTATTTATTATTTTTTCAATGTCAGGCACTTAATGAAACTCAAACTCTTTTTCTAGCCTGAGTAGACCTGGTAGATGCAATCCCTCACTCTCTGCCAAACAAGGATGCATAGCTGGAGAATTATTAGTTCTAATGTCTACATATTCCTAAGTATTTGCAGGAAACCTCTATGTGCCCATGTGGTCACACTGTTATGAAAGCCATTGCTGCTCCCTCAAGGTGCCTCCAGCAAGACAAACTGAGAAGAAGAAGGTGTCACCCCATGACCTCTCCGGCACCCCAGTGAGGAAGATAACTGTGCCATTCCTCGGCGGGCTTGCCGGCACCTCTCAAGCCCTTTGGGTGAAGGCGGCTACCCAGGCAGCCTGAGCGGGAAGGACACACCAAGTCCCGGAGGCCCGTGCGTGGGTGCGGTTGTGTGTGTGGGTTGAGCACATGTGCGTGTGCCGAGGGAGAGGAGGGAGGTGGACTGAGAGGAGAGAGGGAGGGGACTTAAAAGGCTCCAACTTCAGTCCCCCAGGGTCGGTAGGGTTTAGTGCTGCCCCCGCTGCCGGCCTGCTGAGGGCTGGCAGTGGCCGACACGGCCAGCGGAGGGGTGATGGCTGTTGCCGCAGCTACGGCGGCGGCAGCCGCGCTGGGGGGAAGCATGGGGAAGGTGCCAGTGAAGGAGAGGGGGAAGCTCTGGGCAGCAGCTGTAGCTGCGGCTGCCGCCGCGTGAACAGTAGCCGAGAGGGACAAGAGGGAGGTAGAGAGAGGAGGGACACAGGGAGCGATGCTGCCAGCGGAGGGAACTCTGAGGGCCGCATCGGTGTGGGCGAAGGTGGCCGTGAGCAGGGCGGAGCCGTGGGGGGGCACGTCCGAGGAGAGTCTGCATGGGGCGGCATCGGAGGCGTGGAGTCCATTTGGCTGCAGCAAAGCGGCTGGGAGGTGGTGAAAGGCAGCTGCCCAGTGGTGAGGATGCAAAGGGTGGTGGTGGTGGGCCATGGAGGAGGTCATGGCAGCAGCTTCCCTCTGAGATGCACAGGTGCTCAGGTGAGACACGAGTCTAACACGCAGGGGGTCAGATGTGTCGAGACCTTCCACTGAAGTCAAGTACCTTGCCACTTCCGTCAAGCACTCTCGGAAGCCGATGCTCATGAAATCCATGGCCAGAGAATGAGCATCAAAATAACCTGCAAGGGGAGGGCAAAAGATGTGTTGAGTGTGGAGCCCTCAGCTGCCCCATCTCCCGTTTGCCATTTATGGGTTAAGATATGGAATATGAGAAGTTTGTTCTCTGATCTGTAAACGATCTCTGTGACCATCCCTGTAATGCAATAGGCTGCAGTTGTTTATGCAGGCAATATACACATGAAAAGAACTAAGTCCATAAGACACTTAAAAAGATACATGATGCCTCTCCTGAAATTCCTCGGCAAGCTGCTGCAGTGCAGTGTTGATCCTGTATGTGTGAATGAGATGCTTATCCACACAAAGAAACAGGCTGGAGATCAGAGAGCTTGCATGTACTACCCTGCCTTTTCTTCCCTACACTGGCATTCGTCCTAATACTTCAAACTATTTCTTGACATTGTGAGATAGTTGTTGTAACTGCTGCCGGGGTCCCATCTACTTCAGAGAGTCATTAAGACAATATGACATACGGTGTTACTTAACTACAAACTAAAAACATCTTGTGATGACTCTGCACACACACAATAAAAAGCTTTACTGAGAAAACGTTTTATGTAATGCCATTGCTAATTTGGAGATGGAAGACTGACAGTCATATGGCCCATGAGGTATTTCAACAAACAGCAACTGGAGCCTCACAGGCCCAGGACAAAAAAGCATTTGAAAAAAACAAAAGTCTTATTAAATGCACATGAAAAGATACTCTCTTTCCAAAAGGGTATAGCATAAAATCTTGTGTTTATGTTTTAGCTCTTCAACCAAAAAAAACCCTATTCCAGTTTTTGCAATTTTCCTATTTTAGTTTAAATGTAGTCTCACTGGGGGAATAATATCCTATTCACTCCCAAGTTGGCGTGGTGTTTTTCCACTTGCATTCAGTGAAAATTTTTAGGTATGCATGACAGTGATGTGTGTCCATATATAAAGATCAAGTGCCCTTATGGAGGAACGTGGCAGCAATACCTTGTACTCTGTCATGAAATAATCTCTGCCTTTCTGAAAAGTGCTAGCACCTCAGACAGCTTTTTTCACTTCTATAAATTTTCAAGCTCGAAAGGAGTGTTTCCATTGTTGCATGCCCACATTATAGAATTAACCTGGGCACCTTTATAGATGTTACCCCAAATCCCCTGCCCACTATACACCCCTTCTTGCCAAATCACAATGGCGTTTCTGCTGTAGGCCATCTTATTCATCTGAGCCTGAGAGAAACTCTGGCTAGGCCAGCAGATCAGCGAGCATGAGAGGCCAACGACTCCTGTCAGCAAGCACTAATTTCTCAAAGCTTTTCTCCTGCTAGGTCCACTTCGACCAAATGATCTGTGGAAATGCCTCAGTTTGAGTGAAATCCTGAGAAACAAAGACCAGGCATGCCAGCAGTGATGAGATAGGAGGGTACCTACTCGGGTGCCAGTCAGCCAGGCTGGAGGCTCCAGGACCTCCAGCGGCTTCAGAGGGGCTGACGCAGAGCCAAAAACGCTTCCCAGCTCTGGCCACAAGTCAGCCAGCCTGGGAGTCCTGGGAGCACTCAGCTCAAGCCAGGGCTTCCCAGCCTCCCTCTGTCCCTCCCTCTGGACCGGAGGAGATGTGGGGGATGTGGTTGTCACCAGCTTCCTCTGAGTCTGAGCTGCTGGCTCTGTGACGAGCCATCCCAAAACCCTGGTGATCCTGGCTCCCTTTCAGTCTCCTGTGGTGGCCGAGACACAAGAACAGAGGGTAGATGAGAGCTGGGACTCCCAGGCTCCATTCATTATATTTTGATGGTTATCTTTTCCAGGTTTTCCCTTCTCTGGCTTCCCCCATCTGACAGGGACTTAAAAATGTTGTTTGTCGTTTCCTTCCAAAACCCAAGAACATCCTCCACCACCACCTACACGCATACATGCCAGTGTTTTGTAGCAAATGGGAAGTCTTGGTTTTACTTCAGCTGTCCTGGTAACCCACCTGCGCTGCACACAGGGCACAGGCCATTTGAGCTACACAAACCCATGCTGCTGACCCAGTTATCAGTCACTCAAGATAAATTTGCAGTGAATCTGCAATAAAACCACACTGAGGTCTCAGCAAGCAACTCACTGTTGACAAATCACTCCTCCCTGTGCATGCTTGCACTGTCAGCAAAAAGCCCTGGCCCTAGGCCAAAATAATAACTCAACGTGAACAAGAGACCACTGCCTGCACCTGAGTCAGGGCGGTGGAAACGTGGCGTCTGCACAGGTCCTCAGAGGAATCTGCCTGCCCACCCAGGCAGTTCAGAAAAGCAGAGAAGGGTCAGAAGCCACATCGGGTTTCCTTCCACTATGCCCACCTCAGGCTCAGCATGCTGAGAGCGGCAGACACCGTCCTGACTTGCCGAGCCCAATGCATTCTGCATCCTGGGTGTCCTTTCTGCATAAGGAGGAGGAATTCTCCTAGCCCTCAGTGCAGGGGAGAATAAAGGTATCAGGACCCATTTCTCTTTCCTGCAACAATTGCTTTTGTCCATGGGAAAAATTATGAAACTGACTTTCTTGCTGATGTAAAAAACTTCTGCTCACAAGATGAATTATGAAGTAGGAATAACTACACTTGCAAATAAAACAGACATCTGCTTTAAAAACATCCTAAGTTATATTTAAAACTGTTATTTAAGCTGCAAAGTAAAATATTAAGTAAGCAGGAAAGCAGGCTTAAACTTTGCCCAGTACTAATTCTCAAACCTCTTTTTCTTATAGTTTCTTAATTCATGCAATGAGATTACTCTTATCTCTGGGACAGAAGGAGAAGATAAAGTTGTAGTATTTGTGGACCCTAGTGTGAGGCAGCTGCAGAAATCAGCCTGCATCACTTTTCCCCACAGCCCAATGGTTCATCCTTCCCTGCACTGCCACAGGTGTGCCAGAGTTAGCCTGGGCAGAGCAGGCATAGCATTAGTGACTGACCAAGGAAGAGACCAGACCACAGAACCTGGGACTGCTAACAACATCCAGCTTGTCTAGCAGCAGACGGAGGCTGGGCCTCCGCCAACACCTCTCTCTGTCCCATGGCTCCCACCCTCACTAGCTGGGCCAACTGAGCCAGTTATAAAAAAATCCCCCACATACTTTTTTTTGGGTGGGGAAGCAGGGAAAGGAAGCTTCCTATTAAATTAGGCCTCTGACTGGGTTCACCTCCTGGCCCTCCTGCCATTGTTGCAGACATTGGAGGGGTGGGAGCTGCTGCAGCTCCTCAGACAAACAATGTGCCATGTGAAGTGGGGGTCAGGCTGGGATAGCTGAGCCACAGGTCGCATGGGGAGGATGAAGTGAAACAGCCACCACTTCCCTCAGCAGACGAGCACTGTTTGCTCTGTGCACTGAGCGAGACAGAGCTTGTGGAACGCTACCACGCAATTAGAGACAGCACCTTCACGCACACACACACAGGATCCGAGTCCAGATTGCACAAGCGTGAAAAATTCTGGTGTTTTGTTTCGTAAATTTCAGGTGTGTAGCTTTACCAACTAGATAGTGCCTTCCTCAAGAACTTTCTAGATATATACATTAATTTCTTTAATTCTGCACATTTTCTGAGGAATCAAGAGGCATGTCTGTTATCTGATGGGCAATAATATTCCTTTCATGTCTTACTGAACGAGTCACCCATAAAGTTTAATCTTAAATGAACTCCTAGAAGAAACTCCTTAACACGTAGAAAAAACGTATGTTTGGTGCTAATTTTCACAATTAACAGACCACCAGCCTTCAACATGCTTCCCTATAGCCATCTGTTGTTAGGCATGCACTGGTTCTAAGCTGAGTTTTGTAATTGCTGCAAGGTACGGAGAGAAGCAGTAATTCAATCATGCGCTAAAATCTTTAATCAAAAAAACGAAGAAAGAGAGAGCAGCAGCTTCTTTTCTAGCTTTTACCTATATGGCATAATGGGTGAACGAAGAATCAGCTGGTTTCCATTGCCACAGTTTGAACAATGATCACAGCTGACGGCATGGGACGTGGGACCGTGCTTACAGGACGCCAGCAAGTTTTTCGCTCCAAATAAGTTCCAAAATCATGACTACACAGAACACCTCGTGGGTGGCTGAAATCATTTGGCCTCCGGCCTCGGGACTGTCAGCTTGCACAAGCGAGGTACGCTCGACTCCCGGCAGTCGGCTGATCCAGCGGGTCAGCCAGTGCAGCCACTGTGTCACACCAGCACCCATTAACAGGGAGCAGCTACCCAGGCCTCTGACACACAAATGTAGCATAGAAGTAAGAGTGCAGAGAGCACTGCTAGCCTCCTGTCTGTCTGCTTTATTGGATACCTGGAGCTGTATAGAGCAAGACTGGGTTTTGTTCCGGTGAATGAGATGGTCTAACCTGGCACTGAAAAGTCTTTCCAGAACAAAGAAAATATTTTAAAATAAATTCCTCTCCATCCACTTCCTTCAGTATAGCTGCTAGATAATGAGGTTTAGCATCGGTTTTGTGCTATACAATTGTTGCCACAAACCTTCTGTTTATGTTTGGTGTTTGTGTATTTGTTTTGTCTCCCTGTGCAGATTTCAGTGCTCTTTGGAAACCCCAAACAAATCTCTGACTGGGCTGCCTGTGAATGAAGCCTTTACTCCCACAGTGTTATGAAAGCAAACACAAGCCCAGGGTCAAGTGCTTCTTTTGTCCCAGTAGTTCTTTCCCACGAGTTCAATCCTGCCATTAGCATTGATTTCCACTCCTTTAATCTGGAAACGCCTATCACAGCTCCTCAAAGCACTTTTTTTTTTTTTGGTTTTTACTGAGATTTCCCCAAATATTAGAAATCATTGGCTCCTTACCTTTACCTCCTGTCGCCTGCAGCATCTTCAGATGATCCACTGTCATTTGCAGTATTTCCGCTTTTTCTAATTTGGCAGATCCCTTTGAGATAAGAGAAACATATAAATAAAGGCTTATGGGTACTAGAAACTTTAATTTGATATACTTTCCACTGAGCTCAGCCTTATGGTTTCAATTTCCCCTATCATTAGGGCATTTTCAGCTTAATTCTTTCGTGAGCATCTGCTTCCCAGACTTTGTCTAAGGACTAATGTTGTCTCCTATCTAGTGACATAAGCAGCAGCAGAATTTTGCTTTATTAGGGCTATAGCTCAGTGTAGCTCTGGCCTTAAAGATAGTGTAGGATGACATCTTTACAAAATGAGAGAAATATGTAACTTCCTGGACTTCTTTTTAATGACAAACACAAATGGAGAGCTGACAAGACGGGTCTGTATGGTCATCGATGAAGATCCTGCTGCAACATTACTTTCTGTGCTATTACCGGTAGATGTCCCTGCGGACACACACCCAGCACTATCCCTCTCTTAATTGCCTGTTCATTTTCAGCACGTTATTCGGCTGCTGAATATTTAATTCTCGTTCTCAACCAAAAAAAAGCTGCACAGTCCACAGTATTTTAAGTTAGTGAGAGACCTAGCTGTAAGGATTAAGTACTGTGAAAAAGCAAGGGTGTAGCTCCTCTGTCAATAAAATCTTTTCTGATACTGAGGGTGGCTCACAGAGGTGCAACAGGTACTGAAAAAGTACAAAATACAACTCAAAAGGTAGTATTAATATATAAATAAAACTATTTTGCCTGGTAGCCTTCCCTTCAATATATGGAGCATTCCCAGACAACACAAATATTATTTCCAGGGAAGAGATCATCCCTTGGCATAGCTAAAACAAGCTGCAGATATCGGTGCATCACATCCTGCAAGCAAATTTCTTTCTCTTAGTTATCATGTGGGCCACCTCACAGTCTCAGCTGGCCTCACCCAGCTGGTGCGAGTTAGGAAAGGCTTACACCCTCTTTCACAGCGCCCATCTCTGCTACAGTCTCCAGAGCGGTGCTGTGATTTGGGAAGGCAAGGAGGCGGAAGCGAAACTAAACCTCCAACTTGGAAACTCCAGTGAGCTGAATGTCAAGGAGCTGGAAAAGGACTGATGACTTTGTCCTTGGCATATTGCAGAAAAATGGTGGGACTTTCTGATCCAAATACAGCGCGTGCTCATTTTTACGCCAATACATTTTTTTCAATCCGCTTATTGCTTTCAGTGCTTTGCTCGTACAAAGGTTGGTGTGCGTGTGAATTTTTGGTCAGAATTCCCCATTTTACATGTAACTACATCCTGTAGTTTTCTCAGACTTCATCTTTTCCATAGACACAGTACAAGCTGTCTCAGCGAGAGTGACTAATAGCTAAAAACTGCATGGTGCTGGGTAATTTCCAAAGCCTCTTGTAGGACTTGTTTTATAATGTTTGTGGTTTTCAAGAAATAAACAATAAAGTGGGACAAACAACTGTTGTCTCTTGCCCCTGTTTATCTAGCTGAAAATATCTGTCGCCGTTTTGCCAGTACCAATATGCAAGGGTACAGTGACAACTACCAGTTACTAAAATCATATTGCAGGTGACACAAGTGATGCTCTCACCAATACTTAAATTTAGTTTTAGCCAGCTTTTGTTCAGGCCAGGGATGGAACAGGCCTAATACAGTGCAGTGTTTGCCACGTAGTTACCACTGGCATTCAGCACTTCCCAATCCTGCTCCCAGATTTTATTTTCTGTTTTTTTTTTTTCTTTTGATTTTACTGTTACAAGGAAGTCAGGTTATTTATTGTCAGATGTTTCCTTTTTATTGTAACACAGTGTCAATTGCACACATCCATGGATCTTCAGACACATCCAGAAAAACAGGAACAAGGCTAAATACTGAATCAAAGCTCAAAAAATAAAAATCAAGATATTGAGAAAAAAATTAATTTGACTGGCAAAAACAAAAAGCCTTTTTTTAAAAGAACAGATTATATTCTAAGTTTTTGGTCTGAAATTTCATGACCAAGGAACTGAGCCAAAATTAGCAGGATCCTTCCACTTTTCCCTCTCAATATTTTCTCACTGAATAGCCCACAAAACATGGGCCTATTCCACCTCCTCATGCACTGGTTCTAAAGAGTTATTTTAAAACGTGAATAATCCAGACTGTCTGTTCCCTTCTAAGGAAACTGGATTGATTAGTTTGCAAAGACAAGATTTAAAAATAAAAGTTTCTTAAAGTAGGGGCAAAGGAGATTATATTTAAAGATTTAGACAGAAGGATAATTTACATACAGGTTTGGGAGAGTTGTGTTGCGTTTGTGTAGTTTTTTTTAAAAATATGGAGTAATGCACATTTTCAACAAAGCCACTACTGGAATTCATTGAAAGAACAGAGGCAACATGAACACAGTTACCCTTAAGGGAAAAACAAGCCAAAGAATGGAAATGTTTTTCAGCCTTATAATGAATTATGTTTCTAATACTTTCGCCACAACAAAGCATTTTATTGAAATGCCTGCTTTGTGCCAGATCAGGACACATGCAGTATTATTTTAATGAGATTTACAAGAGCACTAACATTGCCAGATGAGATACAGAATTTAAAAAAAAAAAAAAAAAAGAGGGCTTACTTGTTTTTCAAAAGCAGTTGGCACAAGCCGCCTCAGCTCTGATAAACTGTTATTTATACGATCACGGCGCCTTTTCTCTATAATCTATTCCCAAAAAAACAAAACACATTAAGTTTATAAAAAGTGTTGGAGGAAAAAAGCACAACACACATGCAAATTGTCAGACGTGAAAACAATTAAATGCAACATACCCCTCTTCTTTTCTTTCTGGCCATGATCTGAGATGTCGTTGTTGGTGAATTTGATCGAATGACAGAACTATTACTTTGCCTGTGGAACAATAAAAGTATGTCAGGTGTTGCACAACTCGAGGGAACTCTTTGAAGACACCTTAGGTCACCATATTACGTGTGCAGTCCCTCTCATGCCATTTTCAATGCCTAGAAAACACGCCTTGCATTGCACAGTATTTTTAAAGAGAGAGAGATTTCAGTTTTGACTGCCCCAGCATATATTTTGAATTGCAGAACGTCCTATTGGAAATAAAGTCCGTTCCTGGAGACAATTCCTGCAGACAAGCCCTTTGCATATAAAGCCTGTACAGGCTGAAGAACCGAGCCCAAACCCACGTGAACCATCTCTATATGCCAACAGAAGTGGTAAGTGCATGTACACTATGACACAACCTCTGCCAGGCCTGCTGGGTTTTGACGTTCCTGCCCATTGCTATGCGAGTCAATAGATGCTCAAGTACGATGCCAGTTGCCCAGCCTGGTCTGTTGCATCGTTCGGCATCGGGAGCACAATTCAAAATCCACTTTTAAACTTACGCTACCCACGACTACCGAAGGCTTTAATTTTACGATAAGCGAGTTAAAAAAATCCACTAGCCTTTAATACTCATTTGGCCACTGATGCGGATGAGACGGAGGTCCGGTACGTGAGCCTCTAAATCGGCAGGACCAGCCCTAAGGCCCCTCACCGTGCCCGCAGCGAGCTCAGCCCGGCCCTGCCGGGGCAAACACCACTGCTCGCCCTCGGCTCGCACGGCGGGTTTGCTGAAGTTCGACTGCTGGGGATCCCTACTTGCTTTCCACGGATCATTTCTCACTGGCGCCGATTCCCGTAGGTTGTTCGGCCTGCTCAGGACCGATTTCGGAAAAGGTCTGATTGAAAATGGCAAATTAAGCGGAGCTAATGAACGGCAGCCCAGTGGCTCACAAGATCCTTGAGTGCTCCACCTAATTTCGAGGCTCGGGCAGTCAGACCGCGGGGCTAATTTTAGGTGGGCTAAGAAGGAGCTGCCAGCTGACCGAGAGTGACACAACAGCACCCCGCTCTGTCCTCAGGGGGCCACCCCCTGCCCCCGACGGGGCGGCCTGGGTCCCCGCCCGCCCTGCCCCATCCCGGGGCGCACCCCGGCCCGCGCTACCGGCAGAGACGGCGGCCCCGGGGGTGCCCCACTCACCCCGAGTAGTTGTTCTCACTCCCCACGTCTATAGTCTCGTCCATGTCGCTGTCTGAGGTAGTTTCCTCGCAAGGTCGCTTCATCGTGAGCACAGGGCGCGGCGCAGGGGCAGAGATAAATAAATCCCGGGGGTGGGGGTTCCAGGACCGCACCGCCAGCAGAGCAAACCCTCTCTGAGACGCTTTCCCACGCCGCGGCACAGCCTCAAGCCCGACGGCCCGCCCCCGGCAAGGCCCGCCCTGCCGAGGGTGACGGGAGGGGGCCGCCCACCGCCGGGGCGCGGAGCCGTGCGGGGGAGCGGGCGGTCGCCCAGCGGGGTCTTGGCCGCCCTCGGATCACGGCAGGCGGAGAGCGGGGGCCGCGGAGATGCCACCGGCACAGGGCCGGGAAGGGGCGGCGCGGGGCTCCGGGCATCCTCAGAGCTCACCCTCCGGGGGAAAGAAGCGCCATCAGGCTCCCAGCCCTCCCATGCCGCCGGAGGAGGGAGGGGGAGGCAGGAGGCGGCCCCGCTGTGCGTGTCTCACCAGGCATTTGGGAAGACCTTGCTCCCCCTAGCCCCTAAGATAGGAGACGGATCTGCCCCCTGCCCCGTAGTCTAGAGCCCCAGGCGGTGGCGAGCAGCCCTCACCGCCTCTCTTGGGGTGCTGTGGGTTGTCTTAGCGGGCACAAGAGCTCGGGTTGGATTGCTGAGTTTTCCAATCCCGGCAAAGGTATAAATCTTGCCCGTTCGGGCGAGCGGCCCCGGGCTCCCCGTCCCGCTGGGCTCCACGGGTGCGCCGAGGGGTAGCGGGCGCTTGCAGGGCCGGGAGCCAAGCACGGCGATAATCCCTTCTGGGAACGACTTGGAGGAAGTTTAGCGCCTCGCTTACCGGAGGAATTGTAGCAAGCGGGTTTTATTTTGCTTTTGTTTGAGATTTCCCCACCCCGTTTGTGTTTTCAAATTCCGGGTTCCTGGCAAAACACATTCGGAGTGGTATGTTCTCCGCAGAAATTTAATATTTCGACTTTGGTGCCCGTCCCTCTGCCTGTTCCCCCCTCCGTCGCCTTCGCCACCTTCCTGGGAACGTTTTTCTTCCACCCCTGCTGCCGGGACGCTGGCCGAGAGAGGCCGGGGCGGGGCGGGGAAGGTTCAGCACCAGCTCGGACACCGCCGCGTTATCCTGGCTCTCGGGGCACACGGAGCCGCGGTCGTTCAGCAGCCCTGAGAACTTGCGGGCGCTGGGCCAGGCGGGGCGGTGAGGGGGCTGCCCCTGCCCCTACCCCTACTAGGCAGCGAGTCGGGGCAGGGGCAGCCCCCTCGCCACCCCGTTTGGCCGCTCAAGGCTGTGGCAACCCGTCCCGGGCTCCGGGGAGCGCTGCGGCAGCACCTGCCGGAGAGAGACGCGGGAAGCAATTAGCGGCATCGCCGCAAAATGATAAAAGTGGCGAGGGGTCGTCTCCCCTTCGAGCCGGCGTGGAGCTGCGAGCCTCACCGTGGCGCCGGGTTTCCAGGCGGCGACAGCATGATGTTGCTGTGTCCGGAGGGAGAAAGGACCGGCGGGTCTGGGAGGGAGGAAAGAAGGGTTTGAGGGCGCCAGTGGCTTCGGCTTTCCATTCGGGACAGGCTGCGAGCTCGGCGGACCTGAAGGAGCGAGTATTTTCCCGGCGCAGGGCCGAACCTGCTTCTGCTCCCGAGTGGAGTTTGCCCCAGCTGCCTCATATTTAGCAGCCAACAGTGCCACTCACTCAGTTTTCCGCTCAATTAAATTCCCCGGAAGGTACAGGTGGTTTGGTTCGTTCGCGGGTGTGCGTGCGGGAAAGGGCCGTGGCGAAAAAGAAACTGGCGCCAGCTCTTTTTCACGCCAACATCCGCCATCTCTGCAATTATATTTGGTGGCACGTCGAGTGTTTGCCCTTTCATGTGGATGTTGCTACTATGTAAAGGAACAGCGGGATTTCATGCCTCATTGCCCTACCGGGACATCCTTTTCATGCCCATATTTGTAGAGTTACTAAAAGCTCCGCGGCTGCTCAGACACAACAGAACCGAGCGCCCGCGGGAATGGTGAAGACGGCTCCCGGGAACTTGGGACGCACTCCCCACAATGGCCCCTTTGATGGGGTCCGAACAAAAAAGAAAAAAACCAAAACAAAAAACCAAAAACAAACAAGCAAAACCAAAGAAACAAACAACCCCCCCCAAACAAACAAACAACCCCACGAACAAACAACTCCAAAAGTCCCGGTCCTTTCGGGAAAGTGGACTAGCAGGAGCAGCCTGCAGCGCCCGACTGCAATTTGAAGCACAAACGCTTTAGAAATCTGGGATTAGGCTCAGCGGTTTTACTGTTCGATATGGGGTTTTCTCTAATATTTGTTTAAAAATCCAAATAAACAAACAAACAAAAAAAACCCCACTAAAGTTCCCTTTGCTGTCTCTGCTGTGACGACACGGGAGACTTAGGAAAGCCGGGCCCGCTCCCGCCGCCAGCCGGGACCATTGGGCTGGGCGCCTCGAGAGCGGCCGTGAGACGCTGCCCGGCCGCAGACACCGCTTTTCGGAGTGGGGCGAGGATTGGTAGGTCTGAGTTAAAGTCCGTTTTACCCCGCCTGGGCTGCAGCTGCTCGAGAGGCACCTATGAACAAGGGGCCACAGGCTCGAGGGTGGGTGTCTGAATCCCCGCTAAGCCACGCGAATCACCCGAGGATGTTGGTGCGTTTTTGAGCTGTCTCGGGGTTTTGCACAGAAATCTTTAATGTCACGCGTCAGCGCCGCTGGATTTGTAATTTCTGCTCACTCTGGAAATAGCTCCTGCTGCTTAATGGTATAATTTTTTCCCCTGGGGCACGAGTCCCGCGTGCTGTTCTCCTACAGAAACTTGAGCTATCTTATGGTTACCTCCCCGAGTATAGTTTATGTCAGCGTCGTTTGTCGTGGATCCGGCTACTAAATCCTCCTGGCAGCCTCGCTGAAGTCCCTCCTCCGGCAAGCTCCTGTTCTCATTTTGCCCAGATTATTTTTTTTTTTTTAAAGAGGTCTACCTGCTCCCTGGGGCTTTCCCAGGACGCATCGAGGAACGCAGGCCTTTACACCCCTCCAGGTCTCGGGCTTGCCCCCGCGGCAGGTGCTCTGCGGCAGGCAAGAGCTCCGTGGGGACCCCACGGCCCCCCGGGACAGCACCAGCGCCACCACCCACGGCGCGGGGGGCAGGGGCTGCGGCGGGCCCTCCGCGCTCGGGGAGCCGCCGTCGCGGGGCGAAACCTCTTGTTTTGCTTTGGCCTCGCGTGTATGGCTCGCGTGTCCCTTTCCCCGCTAGCTCTGCAGAGCATTTGCTGCGGCGGGATTGCCCTCTCTGCTAGCAGCACTCAGCGGTGACAGCCACGCATTTGAAGCTCAGACAGACGCGTCTTTCTCTATTCCTCGGTGCTTTTTCCTCCAAAGGGAAAACCCCGGGCAGACTCGCCGCCTCCCTCCCGCCTGGAGGTCCCGGGACAGCCCCCGCCCTCACCCACCGCAGGCAGGGAGAGCCGGGTGGCGACCCTCGCTCCGCGAGCGGCTTTTCCCTGGGAGATGCAGCCCCACCGGCGGGTGGGCAGCGGCTCCGCGGAGGCTCCCCGGCCCGCAGGGCTGCTGTCCCGGCCGGGGGGCTGCGGGAGGAGGTCAGGCAGCTCCCTCTCCCTCGGGTTTGGTTTCTTGTGCGGCTTTTTTTTTTTTTTTTCCTGGTGTATTTTTTTTTTGGGGTTTTTTTTTTTGGTTTTTTTTTTTTTTTTTTTTTTTTTTTTGGTTCGGTTTGGTTTGGGGTTTTTTTGTGTTTTTGTTTGGGTTTTTTTAATTATTTATTTTATTTTTTGTTTTTTCCTCTTGGAAAACTTGGTGCTCGGTGTGGCTGCGGGGCCTGGAGGCGGCGGTGGGACGGGCCCCCGTGGGCCCTCCGGGGCGCGGTGGGGCCAGTGCCCCCCTCCAGAGGCTGAGCTGTGGGGGCGCTTCCACAATTGGCTCGAGAAATAAAGCAGGATATTCGCGATACATCTATAGAGCCGGCTCCCGCAGACAAGCGACTCCGTCCCCGAAAATGAAACTTCCTTTTCCCCGAGGTTTCAGGATTGCCCCTTTTACACGTTGCTGTGAGCCATTTAAGATTAAATAGTTGGGGGTTTAAAGACTGTGTTAAAAATGTGTGTGGCCTCCTGAAGGAGCTGAAGTTTTGCTCATCAGCTCTCTTCAAAGGGACTTAAGATTTCTTTACTGGACACGGAAGACACTCAGACTTTTAAGTCTTAGAGCAGTTTGGTGGTTTTTGGTTTTGGTTTTGTTTGGTTTTTTTTTTTTTTTTTAATACTTTTTTCTGTCTCGCTCTAAACAAACGTTTCTAACCCATTTCCTTCACTCAGTAAACAGCCTCTTAGGGATAACTTCTATTACTTTTAAGTTACCTTCTTATATTAGGAAGCTCCTAAGAACAGTAGAGGTAGACAATTCGTGTTCATAGACTATAAACGGCAACACTGTATTCTTGTTTGTTGGACTCATCACTAACTGCCAGGAAAACAAGAGAAAAATCCTTCTTGATTTTTTCTTTTCTCCGGTGTGATTGCAAACAGAAGGTTAACATGATTTCTGGCCACATTCGTACCAAGGTGGGATGGACAGACTGAAGTAAGAGCAGACAACTGAGGAAACCGTGTGTTATGAAGCTGAAGGAAATAATGCTCAGAAAAGGTGAAGACACCTTAATATGTATGGCTTTGCCTAGACAGTGGCTGCACACGGGTGGAAGTGGATGCATGGCATTCTACTCATGTTTGCGTTGTGGAGAGTGTTTGACTATTTAGCTGGGTTGTCGCATTCTTGCCAATGGGTTACACAGGGGCTGATTAGTGCAGTAGTACAATAACCTCATAGATACTGATAAAACTGCAATGCCCTCAGATGGATGCAGTCGCTCCAGTAGATCACTTCAGCTTACTTCAGTTCTGGTAAAAAATGCACAAAGACATGATATAATAAACTAACATTTCAAGCTGGAGATGATTAAAAAAAAATAGGAAGGAAGATGCAGTGGGTATTTATAGACCTTTCTCAGTAACAACTTTTAATGTTTATCATTGATCTACACCTCCACAAGTCTGATCTTGGTCAAGTAGTGAAGTTATCTATCAGGTTTTTAGGCTGAGCACTGAAAACATAACTCTGCATCCCCTGTAATGTGTCACACTGCTTCTCTGCTTTCAGTGCTTACAGAGGTCAATGGATGCACCCTCCTGGGTCGAGTGCTTCCTCCTGGCCCCTAGTCAATAGGTGTTTCATGTTTGTCCACTCCTCTCATTCAGTGCATGTAATGCTCTCCCTGAGAGCTGTCACTACATCGTAGGTGATACAGAAAGACAGAAATACCTCCTCTGGCTCCTGCTTTCTGGTGATAACAAGGGTGATGAAACAGCACCCCAAGGAAGAGCTGCTGGACAGGCCAAACCCTGCAGCTGAGAGTCTCATCCTTAACTCTTTGAACCTTGGCATGCTTCCTATGTGAGCTCAGGCACTCAAGACAATTAATTAAATTAACAAAAGGTGTAAATTAAAAGTGCCTGTGAACTGTATTGAACTTCAATTTACATGCTCTTATTCATGACAGAACTGGCTGCAATTTGATTTAAATTAATTCACTTTCAGAATAAAATAACACTGAGTAGAATAAAAGCAGCTTTGGTTTTGAATTGATGTCTATATAGAATTGTTTGTGGTTTAACTAATCCACTCTAAAGATTAACTCAGTTAATTTTCCTAGGCATTTCCATCTAGCCTGGCTTGCTTTGTCGCTGTATTTTAAGCCCCTATCCATAAAACGGAAATAGTAATTGCCTGCTAACAGTTTAAAATCAGTGTGTGAAGGGTCCTGGTAATGACAGCATTTTGACTGATACTCAGCATATATGTTCTGCAAAAGTCAGGTCCTGATTTTCTACACACGTGCAAAATACTTGCCTGGTAATATTTTATGAGGACTGTACCCAGCTGTACATGACCACAGAAGACATGCGGCAGTGGAGAATTAGGGCGTCATTGTGCATTTTAAACTTCCACGGAACATCTCCTTGGCTTTGGCTCTGTGTTTTCTTCAAAGACTATGGGCCAAGATTTAAGAACTCACTAACTTTAGACATCTTAATGAACAGCTTCAGTGGTGCTAATGGGAACTGGGGCACTTCCTTTATTAATGGAAATCAGGCCACTTAATCACCTCACAAAAATATACAGAACCTAGTCTCACGGTTTTCTGCACAACACGAATTATGAACTTGAATCTATTTTAGGGGTAGCTCTATTAAAATCCATAGATCTATAGAAAGAATGAAACTACCCTATTATAATGGAAATAAAGTACTTGTAAAAATGAGCACATAATCACAGCTTTCTCACTGAAACTCATTTCTGTTTAAATAAATTTTCACAGTGGTGAAGCATAGTTTAATTCACTAGTAAGTGCTGCATGCAAGGTTAGATAAACACATCCTGTGCCGAAAAAGGGGACCTTGAAATTTTTTAATAAAATCTTGATGGGTTTTGAACTAAAGGAATTCTATTCTTTTCTTTTTTTTTTTTTTCAGTTCCTTCTTCCTAGTCAATTTTTTTCAGCATTTTCCTTTAATTCTTTTATCTTTTCGCTCCACATGGGACTTCTTTCATGCTTTTTGTTTGCCAAAAACTGGAGAATTGCCATTATTTGCATTTTGTTGTTGGTTGCTCTTTTAAGATAAAAATGAAGATGCTTTCCAGAAAGTTAGGAAGGAACCAATTTTAAGGTAATGCTAAAATTTTAGCCAAGATTTATTTATGAGAAAAATAGTATATCATCTTCAGACTTCAAACCTAGCTGTTAATAATCAAGCACATCACCCAGTGCTCTAAAAATATTCCTGCATATAGACTGTGCATATAATAAAAATAAGCAACCCCAGATATTCTGGATAGATCCATGGTATTTTAGCAAACTTCCTCAGTAATAGCAGTCATTATTGGCACTTGGAAGTGACTTTGAAACTACAGATCCTGCAAAGCTAGATAAGTAAAAGGACACACTAAACATCTGCTTGTCAGTAGAAGAAATTATGATCTCTGGAAAAAGAAAATTATTAATGAAAACATCTTCCAAGTCTCTGAAATAAAATGTGTAGGGTCAAAATGAGTGCTCAACTGGTAAAGTTTGTACCCAATTTAAACAGGCATAAATGCACTCAAGAATCACAGTCTTACCACACAGAAGAGTTTGGATCAGGTTTTTAAGCCAAAGGGAGAAACTGTTTTTCCCAAAAGTTAAAGTTTCACATGCTACCACGAATGTGCGTCTGTGTAGAGAACGTTTCATCTAAACTACAGATAGTTCCTTTCTGCCAACCATTGTCCATGGGAGAGAAGTTGCTTCTGCTCTGTTCTGCTCAGTCTTGTGTTTTACGGCTGCCTGTGCTTAAACACGTATTTTTGTGATTCTTTAGTTAATATCATGTTTGATCCTGCTGAGCCTAATCAGGAAAACCCTGTGTTGACTGGATATGACTTTTTCTTCAAGAAAGAAATTGAAGCTCTCTCTCTGTAGGAGCTGGGCCTAGTTCCAATTTTCTTCTTACTTCTAAAAGAAAACAATTTTGTCAGGGTATTTTTGATTTATAGTGATGAACTTTTCTCTCCTTCAAAATATTATATTATTTAAAATTATTATTAAAATATTTATAATATTAAAACAATTATTAAAATATTATATTATATATAACATCTTTCCAATTAATTTTATTCTGTGTAAATTTTTTTTGTTTGCTTTTTCTGTTACACACAACTGAAAATAAATATGTCATATTACAGCAAAAGGAGATCAGACTTTGAGAGGAAAGCTCTGCAGCTCTGAGGACATGTCAGACTAATTGTCAGTGACTAAAAAAGTGTTTGCTGTTCTTTGTGGTACAAGGGATGAAATTCTGTGCAGACTGAAAGCTTTCCAAAATGCTAAATGCTTTCTTTTGCTTGGTAAGTTGTTTTCTTGTGTTTTGTTTTTTATGGCAGATGTTAACCAAAGCAAGTAATTTACAATTACTGCGAGAGCGGTTTGCTTTTGGTGCTTGACTGTTCTGTGTGGGTGTCGGTGCTCACCTTTGCAAGGAGCAGAGGTGCCATTTTTGTACCCATGTGGTTCCTTTTTTGAGCTCCATTGCAGGACCTGAGTTGGCTAGCAGCACTTCCTCAGGCCTTCAGCCTGGGAATTTCCTCCCCTGGATATACTCAAAAGCTGTCTGGACACAACTACAGTAACATGTGCTAGGGGACCCTGCCTGAGCTGGGGGGTTGGAATAGATGACATGCAGTGGTCCCTTCCAACCTTATCCTTTCTGTGGTATTGTGACCCTTCTAGAACCACAGCAAGTGGACGCTCCTCCTGTCAACACATCATGGGTGTTTTTATCCTGGTGTTAAGGATAAACCAGGTGCTGTTATTTTGTGTTTCCTCCCTCCAGCCCCCAGCTTAGCCACTGTTGTATTGGTTTTGACCATGGAATGCTTTTTTTAACTGAATATTTTAGCTCCATTTTCTGAGCCAAATCTCAGGTCTCTGGAACTTTGTTTTCTTTTGGGCCATTGCTCCTGCTTGGAAAGCTGCCCTGGCCTTCTACAAGCCTTGCTCCTTAGCTTCCTTTCTGATTGTTGCTTTATTTTCTACTGCTCTTCATGAGACATGCTGCTTTCCTCTTTGCCAGCTCCATCTCTGGGAACAACCTGATGATGTCTTTGGACTTCAGCTCACAGATCCCAATTTCTAGCAATGATTTCCCAGTCAGAGTGGCTTTTACATAGTGCCTTTTTTGACAGACTCTCCCTATTTCTGTGTTCTTCTCCCATCTTTGCCCTTTACCCAGTCAACATTGAACTTCTCTTCCTTCTTAAATCTCTTGTCTTCTTTGCTTCTTTAAATAAGGCTGAGGGAACCAGTTCTTCCTGTCTTGATGAGAAAGGCTTATAGTGCTGGTGCCTTCTCTGCCCTCTTGTTTGCTTAGGTGTGAAGGTTGTCCCCAAGTGCAGATAACAGATTTTCCTACAAAACCAGAGACTAATCTGACATTTCTGACAGGCAGACTAAACTTTGTTCGGGCTCCTGCCTGGCTTCCCAAGCACATCTCCTCTCTTTGCTTCTGAGCTTTTTCAAAAGCTGTTCAGTTCATCCTCCTGGTTAACAGCTCCTGTCACTCCCTCTGGATCACTCATTCCTACTCTGCTTGAAATACCGTGCCTTCACTATCCTGGCTCTTCCCCAGCCCTCCCTCACCCCTGCCTTTTCTCTTACCATATTCTCTCCTCACTTCTGGTAGTTTGCTCAAGTCAGACTTATCTGCCTTCCCCATTCCTGTGCATGCAGAGTCTCTGATGCACTTTGGTGGATTTTTCAGGTACTCTCAGGGTTAGCAGAGATTGTTCAGGGCTCCCAACATGAGGGTTGTCTGTGACACCTGCTCAGACTCAGCATACTGATTGTCCAGGCTCAGCAGATGCTCCCCAGCACAGACTATCTCCAGTATTTTCCAAGTTATATTACAATAATGCTGCTAGTTTATCTCCTGTATTACCTTTAAATTGTTTCTGGGCCTAAGCATAGGTGCTGTAAACCCTGAGTGCTCCCAGATTACCAGGTAGGTGCATGTCCCTAAGCTGTCAAAACATTCTTCTCAGCCTTGAAGCTCCTGGTGGCTAGAAGCCCCAAACTGAGGTACTTCAGCACACATGAGGTTTTCTTTGTGAGGTGACATGTCAGAGCAGTGGCACTTGGACTCCGTCGCCCATCCATCTCTGAGGGAGATTTGGGTTTCTGCAGTCAGGGAGAATTTTTCTTCCCTGCTAGGGGAATTCCAAGTTGGAGCTCTGTCAGGGAAGATGAAGGTAAGAGGGGTGAGCTACAGAGACATCCCGTCTGCTTTCTTTCCTCAGCTGCCAGAGCGCCCAAACCTTCCTGCTGTGTGAGGGAGTCTGCCAGTAAGGAGAACAAGGGAAAATCTTTTTGCTGGTATTTAGTAAGGAGAGGGTAGTGTCATGCAGAGCAAGTGCCCTGCTGGAGGCTGTTGTCAAGTACCTGCCTATCATAATTCTGTTATTACCCACACAATGGGAACCTTCAGGGATCAGGGCAGAGTTTCATATAGAGTGAGACTTTTGCTGTGGTTACAGAAAGGCCAGAGTCCTTGTGCTCTCTAAGTTCATGGGATCATCTGAAGTCCATCACTTGTGTTATTAATAAAACAGCACTTCATTCGTTCCATACAGCAAAACATAAAATAGCACAAGTAATACATATTTAGATTTTCAGGACCACTCTTCCCTGCAGACTTTCTCCAGGAATCTGAACTTTCTGCTAATTAAAATTATCTCAGATAAAAACACTGCAGTAAAGAGAGAAAGACAGATAATACACCTTCTATAAAGTGGAGGCGCCAGCAATGCTTTATGTTCTGGAGAGAAGTGTCTGAGAGAATTGTTGTGTAGTCCATTGATTTCTTCCGTATTGATCTTAAATGGGAAGTAAGGAGACTACTGGAGTGTTGATAAATAGAGCATATAAATTTATTTAAAATGTAGAAGATCTGGCAATAGCAGTGAGAACATGAGCATGACAGAAAGCAACCTGGAGACCTCAGGAAACACAGCTCAAGGTGCAAGGTGAATCATGAGATATTGGGGCACATTCAAGTGAACAGGAGGCACAGAGTATTTTTAACATAGCAAGTGTATAAAGTGGCCACTGTAGTTCAGCTGGTGAAACAGCCATGCACTTGTGGAGCAGGCCTGCATAGGTACCAGGGGAGTAAACCCTCCTGCTGCTGCTGTCATGTCAGAGACAGAGACGGGCCATTTGGCCCACTAGAAATGCTCATGGAGACTGGGGCTGGTTGCCCTCCCTTGTGTGTTTCATGCTGTCCTTGCCTTTTTATTCAGGTTGCAGGGATCACAGTCAATACAGGAAATATTTAGAGAGGATGATAACTCTATCTAGAAACACAACATAATGTCATTGCTGGGGTCAGGAGTAGTGCAAAGTGCACGTGTGGACAACACGCCTTTGTCCACACACCTGCTTCTCACCTTCCCCGTGGGCACAGAGAGCATTTACTTTCCCATCACCACCCCTCTTCTTTTCCACATGTGTCTGCATGAGATAAGCCTTTTAGTGGGGAAAAATATAAGCCCTTCGAAAACAATGGAAGGACCTGTTGAGTTAATTTTCAGTGTAGCCAGTTTTCCAGTCCTGCATTGGCTGGACATCTGATGTTTTGCTGGGGTTTTATGGTTGCTGGCAAAATGACTAGCCAAGTATTTCAAGGGGTCATCTAAGGAAGAAAAGAAAATATCTTAGCAGAACACATTCCATCAGATGACTAACTTTTAAAAATACATTTTGATATTTGCTCATATTTAAAATTGTAACAGATAAGAAAATGCACCATTGGCATCTCTTTTCCTACATCAATTAGTATCTTGTCCATAAATCCATGTTCAAATATCTCTTGTGAGAGGTATTATAACCCAAACAGCATGGGGAGTGATAAACACTTGTTCTGAAATAATGGCATAGCTGATCTGCTGATCTATTTTATACTTAGTAGGTTTCAGTAGACCACATAATGCCTTATCCAAAGACCTCTGATATTTTATTAATATCAGGAACATTTTCACTGACTTCTATATTAGCACTATCACATAGCCTAGTTATTAATCACTTAATTAACCATTAATTAACTAAATAACTAGTGCTTAAAAACTGCATCTTTTTAATATATGGTAAATTGACTTTAAAGTATGGTAGCAATTCATGTTGAACTATTTCCCTTCTATTTTTTCACAGATTGAATGCTCTTCCTAGACTCAAAATATCCAGACTTAGTGGCTCCCATGTAAAAAATAAAATTGTTCAAATGGCAGTGCTGCAAAACTCCAGTCCAAAGGGTGAAAGTTTTGCAAAGTGTTCCGGTAATAATAAATGTAAATTTTGCTATGACCACTTGGTGTCATCTAGTCAGAGCTAGTTAGCTTCTTGTTCTAGACTTGGTTTTAGTGTTTTAAAAATCACATTTAATCTTGATTATATGAGATCCGGAGGACCAATACTAGCTTTTATACTCTCCAGGTGAGCTCCTCAGGTATAGCATTGCAGTGTCACCAGAAGACTACCAGCCTTAACAACTGGATTCTCTCTTAGAAGGGCTGCTTTTGGGGCAGACATAGGCACGTGACTGAGACTTTTTGCCCTGATGGACAAGTTACTTTGCTGCCATTGCTGCTGGAGACCAGACAAGGTGAGTACACCCCGCTTGCTATACCTGAGATCAAACACAAGGGTCCAGTGTCCAGCAGACAGCACTATTACGTGACGCAAGTGGAGCCCTCAAGAGCTCCTACACGAATCTGGTGTCATCTTAGGGCAGCTCTTCAATTCACCCTGCAGCACGAGCCCTCTACCTCTTTACCAGTCCGCTAGCGAGAGGAAAGTATTCAGCCCTCGAACGAGACAAACAACCCCAGATCTCTGGGGAGAAGCACATTTTTCAAGAATTCCTTGTGAGGTGAAACACTTGTTGTATTTTCTTTTTCTTTGTAAAGAACCTTCTCTGTTCTGTTCTCCAGTTGGGCGACCCTGCAGTGAGTTACACCCAGCAAATGTGTAATTGCTTGGAACTGGAAACGAGGGTTGGAAAATCTTTTTGTGTTTAAATCTGTACCTAATCAAATATCTACTCACTCTGTGAGGAGCAAGAATGTAGAGCAGAGAGAAGGAATATTTCCCATTGACAGAAATGAAAGGCAATGTTTTGGTTTGGTTGCTTTGCTGCCACTTAAATTCAGTTTACCAGGAGATTGGGTTAGAGAGAGGATGCTTTTGAAAGAATTTTAATTGTTTCATATATCATAGCTTGCTGTGTTTTAAATATTTATGGCAATTACCTTTGCTGTTGACAGACTAAGGAATCCAATTGTGTCTGGTGCTGCTTACCACAAAATTGTAGTATGGAGAGTATAATGGAACTGGGAAAAAAACCAGAGGTAGAATTAAGTGCAATTAGTAACATGCAACAAATGAGTTGTTGGTTACTTATAAAAAAGAAAATGGTCACACCTTGTCAGCACTGTGACAATCCAGTTATTCAAACATCAGAGCATTGCAGATTGATGTTGACAAACTGGAGGGAATTCACATAAAATAACTCAAACCAGTGTTGGACTTTAAGGACTGGTTTATGGGAAAGATTAAGACAGCTAGATAAAGCCTGTCTGTCTAGGTACTTGCATAACAGTAATGAATGTGATATATTACACTGCGTGGTGAAGGGCTCAGTGGAAGTTGAGGGATCCAGTAACCACTTACAAAGTTGTAGGCTGTAAGCACGAAGAAAGGAAAGAAGTGGGTAAGGATTGCTGAAGGAGCACAAGTGCTGAGATGAAAAGAAGGAACGCTCATGCCAAACACTAGGAAATATTACCTCCTGTGAGAACTGTTAGGCTGTGGTCAGAAGTTATACAAAACCTCTTAGCTGAGTCATTTAAACTGAATTGTAAAAAACACTTTAGAAAATATGCTGTATTGGCACAGAGCAAGCCTAGATCAGGAAAAACTAGCCTACTCCCTGGTTTCCTTTTTCCCAAGGGCCTTTTGCTGCTAGTGTGGTAGATATTGACTTAGCAAGAAGTAGAACAGGAATGGCTGGAGGCAAAGAGGGAAAATTTGGTACACGAGTTTTGTGCATCGTGGGAGCTCAGCATGGCCACCCTTATGTACATGCAGTAGCCCCATGGACATGGCACTTCACAACACTGAGTGGAAGGATCCGAACGCACCTTGTCCCACAGTGAGCTGTTGTATGAGCTCAGATCTAATCTTTCCTGTTTCACTGATCAAAGGGGTCTGCACCAAGAGGAACCATGGGAAACATAATGGGGCAAACGAGGGAATCGGCAGCAGCTGCTGCTATTGCATCTATGTTCATGGCCTGTTGTGCCTGTGGAAGGGGAGCGAGAGGCAGGAGGTTTGCAAAGACACATCACCTTGCCACACTGCTTTATTTTCACCTCTTTCTGGCATCACCACAGATTTCCTACATTTTTAGTTAAGAAGCGAAAACAGTTGAACGCGTCACTCTGTGCATTTTATGTTTCCTTCCTTTCTGGTATTGATAAGACAGGAGTTACAGGGATTTGGGGGGACGCTCTATGGTAGTTGGAAGCAGTCTGGAAAAAAAGAAGAATTGCTCTCTTGGGAGTCTCGAGAGAAAGCTGCAAAGTGAAAAATACTGTTCTCTGCTGCGTGGAAAATGCTGGGTCTACTTACTCATCCTCTGAGGTCACTACGAAAGCTTGGTGGTGCCCAGCTGCACCCATCATACACCTCTAGCTATACCATTATTTACCTTTTCCAGCAAAATTTTTTCCATGGCTTTACCCCATCATGGCCAGCACCTGGCTAAAATTAATTTTAAACACAGTTTTTAACATCAATACTGTCTTTATTGTGAGGCAATATTTGTGATTTTTATGAAGTCTCGATTCTCAGTACAGCAATCACACTCTGGGAAGTGTAGTGGAATGTGGAGTGGGTGTAAATGATGTTTACATGTTGCTTAGCAGGCTAGTAGGACACACCATAGGTATGTCCAAGCATCAGGCCTTTCTGGATCTCCAATACTGATGCTGGTCTGCTGTGGGACACAGCCTGAAGCTCTCCCCTCAAGGTAGACACCAAAGCCTATCATGCTTGAAGTTTTCAACAACACAATCAGCCTGGTCTGAGGCGAATAATGGAGAGACTTGGCTTGCCCTGGAAAGAGATGAGGGAGAAGGAAAGGACAAATATGAGGAGACAAATATAGGAGAGCCCAGCCTGCTGCTCCTGCTCAAGGATGGATGCCTGGTGAAAGGAGCAAGGATCCTACCAGCAGGAGCTGGCCATGCAAGGTCAAGCAGC
>JAWWES010000115.1:62106813-62123636 GCA_035583135.1 Lophotriccus pileatus
CAGCTGCTTATGCCCAGTCCCAGCTCTGCGCTATAGCCAGTCCTCTGTGAAACAGCCAGGCTTCTTTCTTTCTTTCCAAATCTGCTTAGAGATGAAGTACTTGTTCCTTGCGTGCCTCAGAGTTGATAGATGTGGAAGAGGATACTCACCTTCACTTCCACTGAAGTCATGGCCTTTTGGGATGACCATAAAAAAAAGTGAATGAGCAGACCTGCTCTTTGTATGGACGGCACCGTGAAAGAACCCAGTTGCCAACCTCTGGACCACCTGTTGTGGAGGAGGAAAGCTTCACGACTTAGTGACACATGACCTTGTGCCCAACCACCACAATCCTTCTTCTCTAAGTAATTAGAGAGTAATACTAATTATATATATATAATACTAATTATATATATAATATAATATAATAATTATAGTACTTTATACTTCTGAAGCGTTTAAACTTTGGGTCATTTTGACCTAGGATCTCTTTTCTTATGGTATATTACAACAGGGCAGGCCAGACTCAGCCTGAGACTTTTTGCATGTGTGAATGTGGGAGTTGCAGGACTACAAGATGGGTTGTTCTGCAGAAGGTGTCCTCTGGCAGAGCCTTTGGCCTCCATACCTGAGTGTGTTAAATTCTGGCTGAACTGCGAAGGACCGTCCCTTCTCTTTCTGTCAGGCTTACAGTCTGGGTAGCAAAAAGCGGACTTGGAAACTTTTAAACTTTAATGAGGTCTGTTGGTGTCTTGGTTTGATAATGTGTTTTTAGCAGAATATGATAGGCATCCTGTTCTGGGAGAGAAATGCAATAAAAACTCCAGTGAATAAATACAAGTTTTTGCTTTCAACACTCTCCTCCTGGACTCCTGCTGTCAAGTGGCTGCAGAATTCAAAGAGATTATTTTGGCAGTTCCAAAAAACTGTCATACAGATCTGAGGTTTTTTCTTTGTATTTGTCAGTGTGTGACTAAGCACAAGTATTACAGGAAACATGGAAATGTTTCGGCTTTAAAGAATGGCTGTGGAAAAAGACCTCCAACTGATTAACAACTGTTGTTTAATAAAATAATTTTCAGATGTCCAAATTGCTGATTGTTCCAGTGAGGGTTACATTCTGACCAAAAGGGATCTCACCAGTCCCATGTCATCAGCCTGGGTGCACTGAGAAGAGGCTTTTCTGCAGCCATTTCCTGCTTCAAAACAATGGAACATGAGAGATGCCCATCTTTGCTCCCACAAGACTTAGCACAGTCTCTACGGTGGCATTGAAACTGTGGGAGAAGGAGCTAGGAGAGGAGCTGGAGTGTGGGAAGGTGTCTTTGTTTCAGAGATAAAACCCACCGGATGAAGGCCCAGCTAGGACAGGAAAAGAGAGGTTATCTCATGCTTGCTGAGGCACTGAGGGTCACTGTAGCGTGTCAGGAACCAGCCTGAAGGAGAGCGGGGAAAGCTAAGGACCCATGTGAAATTCACCAGGAGCTTCTCTATTCTGAATTTCTCCCTCCACAGCAGGGTCCAAGCCCAGCTACTCTTATGCTGTCCTCTGCAGTGCTGGCACTTAGGCTGCCTGCCACATAGACACCAGAGCCCTGGTTGGCACTGGGGCTGTTTTGGAGGCCATGATCTAGTTTGTCTGTCTTGTGAAGTGGTAGAGTGCTGCTGAATGGCCTTTCAGAGTTGGTGTGGGCAGTGCTACAGCTGGACTCTCCACCTTGAACCAGGGCCTCATTCACTGTGTCATTCAGGTCTGACATGCCCCTAGCAATATGTGTTCCCTCTGGCGGTTTCTCTTCGGGCTCAATAGTTCAGCTGCATGCTGTTATATATTCTTAGTTTAAATGTAACTGAAGGCAGCAATTTATTGTGACTACCCCTTTTTTATTATTTTTTTTTTTATACAGCCAGTCAGCAGATGTGAGGAAGGGTTTCCTTTTGGCATTAATCATTACCCTGTTGATAGCCCTGAGCAGGCCTGCTTTAATTGACCAGAACTGAATCCAGTAATCATATCATGGAAAATATACATCACATTTATTTCAGTGGCACATCTGAATTACGGTAATATGAGTTCATGGCAAAATTCTCAGTGACTACGTTAGAAGCAGGAGGAGAGCCATTGTCTGCTAGCACAGATGTAAATGAGCTGTGCCCCACAGTCTGCTGTGCTTAGGCAGGACAGTGAGGCTATGTCCAAGAGTCATAAAATCACCCTCCAGGATACTGCAGGCCAAGCCCTATTCAGACAAATAAAGAGAAGTCCGTGCATGGTGGTTGTAGAATTGTGTTTTTCATTGTTTTCTGTGAGTATGGCCCTTCAATAGGAGGGATGGTCACAGTCCCTTCGGACAGCAGAAATGCTCTAGTAAGAATACATAAAAGAGACCATCCAAGGAGGCAATAGTCACAGAAGCCTTTCCTTTAACCCAGTTATCTACAGAAAATGATAGTTTGAAAAACAGCTGAGAAAGTAAAGCAATGAAAAAAGACATCTGAGATTTAGTTTGATCATTTTATGCCTAGGGAAAAAAAACCAAGAACTTAATCAACGAACAGTATTGGTATATTGGCTAATGTGTCAATGAATTCGGTTTTTGTTAAATAACATCAATATGTTAGATATTACATGGAAAAGAAACAAGGGTGAATAGCTGGTCAACATAGTCAATTGAGCCTATTTTTTCCATGGTGAATGCAAAGTCTGTGACCTTTGTTCAACAGAATGGTTGAGAAATGAGGTTTGGAACTCTGTTGAGTTACCATGAATGGCAGAATCCAGGCAGAGCAGATGAGATTAGTTGCCCGAAGTTGACTGTGGATATATTCCTGTGAACCTTTTCTCATCAAGTTCCATGTAGCAGCAGTCAAACAGCTAAATATTAAGTACAGTTAATTTAAAATGTGAGTTAAGATGCTGATTTGCAAAAGTTGATAGCTTGAGGATGAGTAGACCCCTTGGGCTTCATGAGTGTGAATATATTATATATGCTTCCCTTTGTGCTTTAACTGTATGTATTTGCAGTTGTTACAGTGGTTCACTGACATTAAAGCTCTAATAGCCAAAATGTCTCTTTTGAAATGCTATCTTTTAAACCAGTAGGATTGTGTACAGTATGCAAATTAAATTAAATGCAACTCTTGTTCAAGTTTGTTATATAAAACTAAGACGTTATTTTACATCAGAAAAATATTTAAGACCTTACCGTGAGAGTTGTACAGTTGTTAAAGAAACTGAAGGAATTTTATTAATATAAGCTTTTAAAGCAATGCTGATATAATTTTAGGTAACACCCACCCCCTTAAATTTTGCTGTTTCTGACAAAGAGGGTAGATACACATGCAGCAGAGGATACATATGCAGCAAGATGTACAGTGTACACATGTGTGTGCACTGAAAAGGTAAGTAATCCTTAACTAGATCATTGCCTCCTCTCTTGCAGAAATGTGTTTTAAATAGTCGGGAGAGGCTTAGAAGGACTTCAAAGGGGGAATTGGTAAGGGCACTGCTGAGATGAATTGGAATAGTCTACCCGTACTAGGCCAGGGAGGTTCGAAAGAAGAGTAGAGCTGCAGTAGAGACCAGAATTAGTTTATTTTTCTTTATATTGACTTGGTTTCATATGAAATTCTTTAATTATAGCTTCCTTAGTAGGAAAGACAGCCTCTTCCTAACAATGAGGAAACTTCTAGAGGTGGATTGATGTTTTTAGCTGCCTTACCTTCAGGAGGAGATCCATTTTTTGTGTGCTTCAAAATTCCATATTTCTTTGATGTTTTCATCTTTCTTTTAAGCCATCATAATAATGCATAAAAATTAGACAATCCCCAGAATTTAACCATTTTATTTCAGTTCTCTAGTAATAGAAATATTGCAGCATATAAGCCAAAACAATTCTTAGAAGCTACAAATTTAATTGACTGCTGCCTCTTATACAGCCATCTACTAGTTCAGATTTCAGAATTCATGCAGATTTTAATGGAGAGTCTGTTTTCAAGCCTTTTTGTTAGTAGGCAGAAGGGAATGGTAACAATAATTTAGATTATTATCTAACTTGATCTACGTGGGATCTCCTTAGAAAAACTTGCTGTGTGTAGTTTGAGCATATCCTTGAGTGATTTGCTGTCTCTGGGCTTCTCAGCCCAGGCTGAATGTGTGAGGGGATCATGTGAATTCCTTGCTGCAAACCTTTGACATTGGAGTCAGGAACACAGTAAATCTGAAACCCATTTTTGCATGGCTTTATCCTAAACTCTCTTCTCTTGTACTTTGTACAAGACTTGTACTTTAAAGCACTGGTGAGAAAATTCACAGTTCTGCTGCCTTCTGTGCATTCTAGAAATGACTGTCAGTAGGTAAGTTATGTCTCTAGAGAAAAAAAATTAAAATAATTAAGCTTTCAAGACTAAATTTCATTTTCTTGTACTTCCAGAAAAGGTTGAATTGCATTAATGATGGTTTTGTACTTGAAGTTTCCCCTGCAGCACTGTAGGGTACAACATGTAAAGGACTTAGGAATGAAATGCTCACCTAACTGGCTGGGGTTCCAAATTTTCCTGTTAGTCCTCAACAAATGTGCAGACTGGTTAAAATTCACCTCTTTCTGCTTAAGTGTTAGGCCCCAGCTGTTTATTAAAGTGTCAGGAAAAAAAGAAGACCCTGAAGAATGTGATGGTACTTTACAGAGGAGAAGTTTTCTATTCCTACCCTGGCATTAAACCCTTAAAGGTGAACAAAGAGGGAGACGTGTCTAGAAATGCACAAAGAAGCTGAGCTAATTAAGAGAGTTCCCACTGCCTGCCTTCATGAAAGCTGCTATGCTTTTGAAACCCTGGAGATGGTTTCACTGTGAATTTGTGAGGTTAAGAATACAGCTGGGATGCTGAGACTGTGGGCTGGGTGGTATGTATAGAATGTGTTTGATCAGTTTCCCTGGTTGTATTAGAAAGAGATGGCATAAAACAAATGGGGTGGAAATGGGCAGAAAGGATGAGGAGCACCCTATGGATAGATCTGAACAGATTTAGATTGTGAGAACTTTTTTTTATGTTGAATGTATTTTTCCTGGAGATTTTAGAGACAATTTTTTTTTTCTCCTAATCTTTATCAGTGCCACAGAAAACGTTTTTGAGCCTCCAGAAACATGAGGCTCAAACCTTGCAGTTCATTCTTCCAGATGTTACCATGGCATGCCACAGCTCAGCTTTCTGTATATTGACATGCAAATAGCTTGCCAATCTCATCTTGCACCATTACTATGATTCTCTATTTGATTTCTACCACTTTTAGGTATTCAGCGTAGTAAAAATCCTTTTATTGCCTGAAACATCATCATTGAGGGGGTACTTGAATGCTGCTGTTTCTGGGCTAAATATATGTAATTGTTTCATGTTTGATAAACAGAACCTGGGTGATGCAGGATGCTGTGCTTCTCTTTGCAAGCCACTGAACATGAGTAATGAACCTTCACTGCACCCCATTAAATCCACCAATGTTAAGGTTACCCAGGAGATCCCAACACATTGGTGAGGAGATTCATATGGCACTCAGTCCTTTCAGTCATATTCATGGGCAACAACTCCTTCACTCTTATTCTAAACAAGAAGAATATGCATGCTTTACACTGTCTTGAAATGCACCAGAATCCTTATGTCTCTTCCCTGGTCAGCCTAACTCTGATCATCTGATTCTTGTATCAGTGAGGAAGGATTTCCTCACTCAACAGGACCATGGATAAACTTGGCAGAAAATAAGGAGCATTAATAATAACAGATGTTGTAAGGTTTTGCTGTGTTTACAAGACCCACGTATGTTCCATGTATCATTTGAAATTATATTGAAATGACTGTTGTTTAATTACTGCAAGATAAAACATATTCAGAACAAGTTTTGGGGAAACTCAGAGTCTGAGTCAGTCTGAGAGTCTATCTGAGAACTCAGAGTCTGTATGAGAAATTCTGTGTTTGGACCTGACTTCACCCGTTAAAAACTGGTACTCAGTCAAATGAGAAAGTATAATTTTGTTTCAGTTTTATTTCTTTTTTATTGTAAAGATAAGAGCTGCACTGAAATTCTACTGGGAAAGCAGTACCAATTAAGGAAATGTAAGGCATCCGAATTGAAGGGAAAACAATTTTGAAGTTTGCTTGAAAACTTTGTGCAATCATTTATGACTACATAATCTTCTTTCAAAGTCTCTTCCCTTTGGCTTTTATTCAACTTTATTTATTTGCTTTAAGCAGGTAGCAGATTAAAATCCTTGTTGAACTGGGGTAGGCACAGTTACATGTTAGTTCAGCTCAGAATGATAAATATTTGTTCATAGTGCTGTGCAAAACCTCATTTTTAACCTCGTGAAACCTCTGTGACATGAGCAAAGAACTTGGAGCCTTGCAATAAGCCTCTTGAGAAGTTCCCCATGTACACATGGGGTGCATGAAGGGCACCTTTATTCAGAAGCAGCCATGCATTTGTAGATCTGTGATGATTCACTGAGCAGTTTCCAGTGATCCTGGAAACCTGAGTTTCCTGGGGCAGCAGAAGGACTACTAACAGATTTGACAAAGGAAATGGACTAATTTTGTGTTTTCTGCCAACCAGAGGACACCACATTCTTCCTTACGGTGTCAGCAAAGAGTCTAGGAGTCTGCCTTTGAGTCTAAGTTCCTTCCTGCTTTTCCACATGACACTTTGCAGTATAGGAGTGATGGGGCTCCAGGGCAAGTCATATCCACAACAAGCAAAAGCTGTTTGAGTTTGCAGTTTTTGTGAAGTGAATCAACTAATTTCATCCTAAATTATAACAGGAAGTTGAGACATGCTAGAACAATGCAGTTTGCAGGTGCACTGAAAAGACTGGCTAAACCAACACAGAGCTCCTAACACTTTTTTAGTCTAAACATCGCACAGATTGAAGCAAGGAGAAAAGACAGCAGATAGATTACATACCAGTAACCAGCACTCTTTGAAGTTATCCATTAATGGATTTCAGAAAGTAGGGCTTGGCCTCCAGGTGGGTGTTAAGATGTTACAGACTTTATCAGTCCTCAGGAAAGCCACTGATCTTACCTGGGGCTATCGCTGGACAAGTGCAGCAAATGTTAAGGAGATCAGCCATTACATCTCTCCCTCTCTTCAAACAGTCTGCCATGAATTACTCTTTTCCAAAGGATTCCCGTAATTTGTCAGGAGGTTGACTGGGACTTAGAAGGCTGCCCCAGTTCAGTGCTGAGTCCCACATTCATGTCACTCTGAGGACCTTGTAAAGGTGGGAGTAGTCTGTGAAGGTATCATTTAGAACGACACTTAGGTACACAGGCTGGTGCTCAAAACTAGAATGTAAGTGCATCATGAGGGAGGACAAAAGAGATTATTTTGGTTGTAAAAAAAAAAACCAACAACCCCCTCCACAACCCAAACCCAAAAATCTGACCAAAATGCAGTGCTCAGAAGCACTTTATGATATTGTTGGTTTTGCAGTTTTGGCTTTGGTGAGCTGTTCCCTTAAGAGGCAGAGCCTCCCATCACGTACCATGTGAGAAGCTGGAGTGACTGAGCTCCTGTGTGTCACCCCTGAGGAGCCCAGGAACTGGCAACACCATCCCTGCACTGGAACAGTGAATGCCTCAACTATTTGGCTGCTACTTTTAGCAAAAGGCCAGGACATTCAACCCAATATGGGATTAAAACCTGTGCCCTGAAGTCCTGCTTAGGCTAATACCCTCTTCAAGATGGGGAACTACTCTGTGTGTCCCTTTTAAGAACACCCTTCCAAGAGGCAGAAATCTTTAAGATTTAAAAAAAATGTTTTCCTGGAATCAGGGTCTGAGCAGACACAAATTCCTTAAACCACGCTTCTCATAGTGGAAGAAAGGCTATTCTGCTCCTTCCACATATATCAAAGCCCCATAATTTTTTGTCCTCCCTGTCCTGGACCCATTCCAGCACCATTTCCAAAACTGTGTCTTGTCTACACTGCTGAGGTTTTACATTAAGAAATACTAAAGTCAGATGAATACTTAGGAATATGAAGGCTGAGGGAAATTGGAATCATAAGCAACTGTATTGTTTGAGTGAGACTCTTCGACTGACTTTGAATGAAATACTTTGACATTTTAGGTATGGGGTAATTTAAAAAGTTTTTTACGCTTCACTCCCTAGGTTAAAATTTTAAAGCTACTCAGCTAGTCCTTGCATCTCCCCAAATCCATATGCCAGTTTGTCACCCATAGCTCACTGTTGTCTCCTTTACAGGTGGCTGAGTGCCTCATATAGGTGGTTTCTCAGCCTGTGGTACCTTAATCCAAATCTTGTCTACAGCAGCAACACTGGGGTAAAGCTGTGTTGACAGATTTGGGATCTGTTGTATTGTTACTCTGAGCTTTGTGGGAATCTAAGGCACATTGCTGCACTTTAGAGTAAATATTTTAAAGAGAAGGGAAAAATTTTGGTAAACTGTAAGGAGGGTGGGAGAGCAGCTTTGCTGTTAGAAGAGGAAGCTGAAAATAAGGGCTTTTGTTTACTCCTGCATGGAGAGGTCACTCAGTGTCTCTGAACTTCCAGTTACCTCCTATAAAAAATATTACAGCTGTTAATGTGAACCATTGTAGTGCCCAAGTACAAAACTGACAAGCTGAATGGAAGAGATGTTCTTTGGGGGTTTTGGGTGGTTTTTTTTTATTCTTCTGTAAAGAAGAAAAGAAAGAAAGAAGGAGAATAAAATGGGTGCGAATTGTAAAGTCTTTTCTCTCCATTTTAAATTGCTATAATAAAAAGGGCCAATATAAAACAGTCACATAGAGAATAACACAGATGGGGAAGGAGTCATAAGGTTAAGAAACAGAGCTTATAAGGCTGGGTGCACTATGGCATTAATCATAGAAACACAGAATCATTTAGATTGGAAAAGAAAGACCTCTAAGATCATTGAGTCAAACCATTAACGCAGAACTGCCAAGTCTGTCACTAAACCATGTTCCTAAGTGCCACATCTACACATCTCCTAATACCTCCAGGGGTGGTGACTCAGACACTTCTCTGGGCAGCCTGTACCAGTGCTTGACTAGCCTTTCCATGAAGAAATTTTTCCTAATATCTAGTCTAAACCTCCTCTGCAGGATTAATTCCCCCTCCCTGCAGTAGCTCATTTATAAGTGATTTGAGGATTTCTGCAGGGTGTTACATGCCCTGTACCTCTTTCCTGTGCCTCTACCCCTGCTCCTGTAAAGTGCCTAGCTGACAGCAGCTCCTTTGTCATCACAGTTCTGCAACTTGGGGCACAAGCAGCCCAGTTGACTTGGTACTTCCCCACAGATCCCTGGGCTAGAAAGATGATGACCAAGGAAATGTAGGCACTCCTGGAACAATTCTGGACATCTGTTCCTGATTAACTTCCTTTTTCAAGGGATCACTAGCTGCAGACATGACTGTCCGTCCTTCAGCTCAGGCAACAAACCCAGCTGTGGGGATAGAGGGAAGGGAAGGGGGGAACAGAGTGAAAGTTCCCCTCCTATTCAACCCAATTGGGTTATATATGCTCCTAAGGGCCTCCTGGGAAAGGTGGGAAATAAAGGATGTTACTTGTTTCCTGCTCACCCAATGTCTCTGCACAAACTGGTCAGTTGTGATATCCCCTCTGGGTTCCTCTCTATTTCTCCGGCAGAGAAGCTGGCATTGTCATGGCATATGCTGACAGCCAGCTGTGCTACTTGGAAAGCAGCACCTTGCTCTTGCTTCCTGGTTTCCCAGTCTGTCCTAGACACAGAGAAATCCTGTGGAAAAAAGTTGAATATCAGGTTTGTATCAGAATAAATGGATACAAGTGTCTCAAATTAACATCATGTGGGGAATGATAGTTTTATACTTCCTAAATTTGAAGTGCCTGACTTTGCACCTTATCAATATTCAGAGTGTTTTTTCTTCTTTCACATGTTGTTGTTGTTATGGGAAGCTCTGGCTGCCCATTAAGTACTATGGGCAGCCCTGAAGAAACACAAAGATTATTTGGAAATATATTAATTTGTTCCAGATCTCACTTTACTTATCATCATTTGTTTTGGAAGCCAATAACTTTAAAGCAGGGTTGCAAATTGTTTCAGCATGTTAAAACCCACAGTGGTGTGTAAGTTCATTTGCGTATGCCATGTCTTAAACAGAGAAGTGCATTTTATGTCAAACACTCAAATGACCACTTAAGAACATGGGAATTTATTTAAATTTTGGCTTCTCAGTAAGTGTTTGACTACATTTCCACTAAATAATAATGACATCAAGAGCTTTGTTAAATTAACCACAAGACCGGTATGTATTTCTTATGCTTTCTCAGGGGATGTCCAGTACCCTAATCCTTCCAAAAGGCAACATGCTAAAATATTGAAGGGACTGAGTACAAGCATAGCAAGACTTCAGCTGACAGATGACTGCCAGGCACTAAAGTCCAGTGTAGACCTACGTAATTTAGGATTATTGCTGCTGTTCTGGAATGTGAAATAAATCCAACAGCAGTTTGATGTCAGGCCCCTGGGGTGAATTGATCACTAGAATATGTAACTGAGGATGCTCTGCTCATGCTGGGAACTTCATGGCACATCTGTTTTCCTATCTCTTGTGTACCATTCGGTTTTAATATTGAAAACCGCTGCCCCAGGCCATGCACACAAGCAAACACTGGCTGCTGTTTTCTGTATGTGTATGTAAGTAAGTCTGTCTTTGCTCAAAGATCCAACTGGAAATGACTGCTTTAGTTATACTGTCTGTTGATGTAAGGTTTCAGTTTCTGGTGATAGAAATTATATCCTATGACTTAGGTATAACACAAATAGCATGTTTCTCAATAATGCGTTACAGTGAATTCCTTGCAAGTAAAAAAAAAAAAAAAAGTAGAGGTAAAACGTAATTTATGAATAGGAAAAATGGCTGGATTTGTTATGCTGTTGGCTACAAATAGTTTACTTAGCTCTGGTGCTAAATCAGCCAGGTAGTTACCCTGCTGTCCAAATGATGGTTTTCTCCAGGAGCTTCAGAAACTGTGCTAAATGCTATGGAGGTCTGCATAGAGCATGGCATTTCTTCAGGTAATTATCTCCCTGCTCCCAGGGCTCTGTTGGCTACTGCTTCATACTCATGGTTTTGCCCTGGGGGTTAGTGGTGCAGAGCTGTTTCTGCTTTTTGATAGAAAGTGCCCTGACCATAAAATATGAAACACCAGAGATATCCTTGTGAACAGTCGAGCTTCAGAAAAAGCAGCAGCAGTTGTGAGTATTTGGCAGTGACACTTTGCTGGGAGATGGAGAAGCAGAAAATGGAGAAAATTCTGTTCATCAGTCCAGACACTCAGACAGGGGGAAATGAGAGCTGAATGAAAAGTAAGGGAGGGAAAACACTGCAGGTACAGAAAGAGGAAACTTCAGTGGCTGAATGTTCCTGACTTCCTTTCTTATCCATGCTGGTCTTGTCCTCTCCTATTGTGTCTATTCTCTTTGTACCCAGCTTCATAACAGTGATCTCAATGAAGAACAATAACTGAGTGTCACTAGAAAAAATGCTATTTAAAATTTTTTATTCCTAATAGCCAGGAAAAATGCAGGCATACAATGACAGTGATGACACCTGAAAGCACCCATAGTATGTGTGCAGAGTGTGGAAAATCTAGGGGTTTGTATTGTACCTGCTTAGTATATCAGTTGGATTCTCAGGGTTCACTTTTGATCAAATCCTTTTATGGGCACATGACTTTTATTTTGGTAATAATGGCTGGAATTCAATTGTGTTTTGTGGCAGTATTTAAAAAAACCCTGAAAGTGCCTGTGATTCCAACAAGTCATTCCTGCAATGTATTTAAGTGCATGTATAAGTAGTACATCGTCAAAATTTTTGTGAGCTCCTAGCTAACAAAATGGAATAGTCATGTCTTGCACTAAAGCATCTTTATTTTAAAAGATGAATTTTGGCAGGGACAGGCTGGCATCATATTGCCAAACGCACATTTTTGTGACATGACATTGTGACGTGACATTGGGAGTTATGCACTCTATGATAGTGTGGCCATTTGAAAAAATAATGAAGGTCAGTCTTAAGGGAGAACTTTATTTTGTATGGTGTACAAATTGTGACTGATATCTGCATAAAAAAATCTGTAGCAAAGCAGTTGGTGGTCATAGAGTTTGTGGATATTATCACAACTGTTGCTAAAAGAGGTAATTACCACGTACAGCTGTAATAGCAACCACTTCTGTCTCCATAGCTGTCTCTTGACAGCTCAAGAGATTTCTACCTTCCTTTCTTTATTTTCCTCTCCTCCACCAAATGCATACCAGCTGATCAATTTACCTTCCATAATCCCCACACTTCAAATGGTGGGTGCTGTTGGATTGCCACTACCTAGCTGACTGAGCTAATTGAGCTTGCAAAAGCGGTAATTGTCTGTGTAGTTTCCACTGTGATGGCAAGCATTTGCACCAGGCACAATCAGCCAGCTTGACAGAGTGATCAGTGAATCAGTCAGGGAGGGGTAGCACCTCCAGGTTGGAAATCACTGCTGTAGGGTAAGGCCTTGACACATATAGCTCTGCATCCACACTCACTTGTCGAGCATCCAAGTGAGTCAGTCAGTGGCCTGGCCCTCTGTGGAAACCATTCTGGTTATGTATTTTTTACCACTCTCCGAGTATGGCAGCATTAGTAAAGTCATAACTTTTTTGTGGTATTGGAAATGCAGAAGAATATATCTGTATGCCCAAGTGACTCCTTGTGGTATCACGTTGTGTGGTAGCAAGGCGTGCTCGTTCCTGAGGTCTTAGTGGGGTGGCCAACTCTGCTGTAATACAGGCTTATGATAAAATACTTTTGGGACATGTTTTTTCTTGTTGTCTGGTTTAGCTGTGAAATACCAGTCCACCCAGTGAACAAGTGCAAGTAGGGAGACAACATTTTTACTGACTAGTGACTGTTTCTGGTATTTGCCCACTAGATGGCTGCAATTCTTGAAGGTAAGTACCTTAGATGCTTGGAAGGGGGTTCAGATGGGAGAATTTACTTTCCGTTCTCTCCTGAGTTGTCGTCCTTACTTTCATTTCTTAGAGAACATGAAGAACTGAGAGGCAGCAAAAGGCTGGAATTTCTCAGATCAAAGGTGTAATATCCATCTTTAGGTGTAAAAGGTGTAAAATTTACCTCAAATGTGTAAAATCTATTTCACCTTTGGCAAAGAAGAACTTGCAGAAAGGTGTCCAGTTGTGGCCTAACAAATTGTTGTGTCAAACAAGAACAATGGAACTTGAAGGCTGAAAGGAACGGAAAAAGGACTTATTAAGAATTACCTGGATCATAGAAAATGCAGGGACAAAGTGAGAATTTCCAGAAGTCAAGGTCTTGACTTAACAAAAGAAATTACAATGCCTGACAGCAGGTAAATCAAACAACACAAAGAAAAAAATGAAAATATTCATCTATTGTGTCCTAAGGATACTACAAGTTTTAAAGGTAATCTAAATATCATATAAAAGCTAAAGAAACACTTTTTCTCAGCTTTCAATAATTATGATGTTGGCCATGAGGTAAAAAGTGGGAAACGAAATGGGAATATCTCAGAATGAATGTTGTGGAAACAAGACTCAGATAAGCTCCACAAGTAAGATATGTTATATTACATAAATATATGAGCCAATTCACTGGGTTTGCCTGAAAATCCACCTCACTATGCTTCCCAATACAGTATTAGTTTCCAAGCCTGCAGCAGTTTGTGGCCCAGGGAGTCATATACCCAGAGTAAGTGTGGGAAGGGTTGTGGGTATTGCCCTTCAGATGCTTCCACTTTCATTGACTTATTTATGTACCCACTCATCTGTTTTGAACTTTAATCATCCATGACATCTCAGAGGTTACTGGCAGCTTGACTGAAGAACAACCTCTTTGTGTTTGCTTTGAATTTGTCTCCTGCTTCTTGGATTGGAAGAGACATGTGGTCTCCAAGCCCTCTCCATGTACTCAAGTCAGGGCACTGGACAACTTTCACCTGAGACCAGTAGGAGAAGTGTAGCTCTAACAGCAAGGATTTTTAGTACAGCTTATTGCCAACATTCAGAATACTTACAGAAAGAGAGGTAAACAGAAAAGATGACAAAGCACTACCTTGGTTGTATAAACCATTCCATATTGTCATAAATTTTTTCTTTGAGAGAAATAAGTGATTTTCTAACTGAAGGAAATAGAACCATAGAATCATAGAATCATTTTATTTGGAAAAGACTACTAAGATCATTGAGTCCAATGTTAATCCAGTGTTGCCAAGTCCACCATATCCCTAAGTACCACATCTAAACGTCTTTTAAATACCTCCAGGCTGGTGACTCAAACACTTCCCTGAGCAGACAGTTTCAATATTCCTGGTCTCTGGTGAAGTATTTTATATTATACCACCTGAGAAACGGTCAGATAGGAGATGGTGGAGATTAATATGAGAAAGCTGAGTTTCACATAAAAGGGATGGGACAACATTCTGTGATGAAAAGAAAACTGTCAGGCTGCAAGGAGGTACCTTGAGACCCTGTCTTGGCACTGGTGTCATTCAGTATGTTTGTTTCATGAGTTTGGAATAGAAAACAGAAACAAACAGATGAAAACTGCCAGTGATAAATAAAAAGAGAAGCATGTCAATACAGATGAATATCAGAATGTTGAATAAAGATGACTTTGAAGACTACTTTGTAGATGACTGCAGCAGAAATGGGGTGGAATTTAATAATATAAATAGATAATCACTGCATTTACAGAATCACAAAATATGCTCACAAGAAGAATCAAGTCCAAATCCTGGCCCTGCACGGGACCATCCCCAAGAGTCACACCATGTGGCTCTTGAGAGTGTTGTCCAAATGCTTTTTTGAACTCTGTCAGGCTTGCTGCTGTGACCATTTCTCTGGGGAGCCTGTTCCAGTGCCCAGCTACTCTGTGGGTGAAGAATCTTTTTCTAATAGCCAACCTAAACCTTCCCTGACACGACTTCAGGCCATTCCCATAGGTCTGTCACTGGTCATCACAGAGAAGAGATCAGTGTCTCTGATTAGAGAGAGAGAGAGATCAGAGCCCCTCCTTTACCCCTCACAAGGAAGTTGTATACTACAATGAGGTCTCCTCTCAGTCTCCTCTTCTCCAGGCTGAACAGACCAAGTGACCTCAGCTGCTCTTCATATGGCTTCCCCTCAAGGCCCTTCCCGATCTCCGTCACCCTCCTTTGGACACTCTTTAAGAGCTGGATATCTTTCTTATATTGTGGTGCTCAAAACTGCACACAGTATTCAAGGTGAGGCCATACCAGTGCAGAGCAGAGCAGGACAATCACCTCCCTCGACTGGCTGGTGATGCTTTGCCTCTGGACACAGCTGGCCCTCCTGGCTGCCAGGGCACTGCTAACTCATATTCAGCTTGCCTTCAACTGGGACCCCCAGGTCCCTTTCCATGGCACTGTTTTCCAGCATCTCATTCCCCAGTCTGTATGAATATCTGTGGTTGCCCCATCCCAGGTGCAGAATCCAGCACTTTTCCTTGTTGACCTTCCTATGGTTGGTGATTGCCCAGTCCTCGAATTTGTTGAGGTCTCTCTGCAGGGCCTCCCTGCCTTCGAGGGAGTCAACAGCTACTCTCAGTTCTATGTCATCTGCAACTTGCTTAGTATCCTTTCCAGTCTGGCGTCCAAGTCATTTGGATAAGATATTGGAGAGCACAGGGCCTAAGATGAAGCCCTGTGTAACCCCAGTAGTGACAGGTCACCAGTCTGATGTTACCCCATCCACTGTTACCCTCTGTGCTTGACCCCTGAGACAATTGCTTACCCACCACATGATGCGTTTATCCAGCTGTGTGTCTTGTCTAGAAGGATCCTGTGAGAGACAGTATCGAAAGCTTTACTGAAATTCAAAAAGATTACATCAAATGGCTTCCCTTGATCAACTAGGTGAGTTACCTTGTCATAAAAGGAAATTGGAACATCTGTTATAAACTGGATCTCTGGAAGAGGTAATAGGGATTGGAAACATCAGTGTGATTTGGGAGTGAAAAAGACTTACCCTCAGATGTTTTATCAGGTCTGGCATCTTCAATGGAGGTAGAGAGCTATGATTTTGCAAGGTGTTTGCAAGCTTGTATTTGAAGTTTCATTTTCACTCTGTTTATCTTATTTCAAGAGTAACTAGGTTAGACCGGAGTGGATGCACAGGTGGAAAAGGAGACTGATCACAAAGTAAAAGATCTGATGTACAATAAGAAAATAGCAGAGGTTGGTGTGTTATCGTAGTGGGGAGATATGATTACTTGCTGTACACACATGGAGAAGAAAATAAGCTAACTAAAGCTAATTTAGAATGAAACTAAATACCAGTGTAAGCATGAGAATACAGCTATAAACTTACTGTAAGTAGGTAATGAAAAGCCAAGTGTTTTTTTGATGGAGCTAGATAAATACATAAAAATTTGCTTCTGTCAGTTTTTTGGTGATAAGGGAGAGTCTAGGAAGGTCTTTATCATTTTTTGTCACTGGATGATGAGCCATTTGCCTCTGATCTCTCAGGAGCTTGTAGTGGTAAAGCATGCCCTAGCAAAGGGCACTGACTACTTGGTGATACCTTTCCTGGTATGGATTATGTGCCAGCCTTGAGCAACTGCCAACAAAATGTACAAGAGTCTTGGCACATTTGTTTGTGGTTGGTCACACCAATTTTCAGAACACAGTGTCCTTCCCTCTCTCTTTTGGAGAGCCCTGTCTCATGCTGCCTATTTTTAGCTCCCTTTTTGCCCACTGTCTTTGGTGAGGCGGGGGGGGGGGGGGGGGTGGTTTAAAAAAATTTAAATT
>JAWWES010000115.1:62123646-62168356 GCA_035583135.1 Lophotriccus pileatus
CGCCCCCCCCCCCGCTGTCAAACTCTTAAAATGCTCTTCATGTTCTCCTTCCATTTCCTTAATTTCTTTTTTTTTTTTCCCAATCCTGTTTTTCCCTCACTAATTGTAAACCCTGCACAAGGCTGTCTTTGAGGTGTTTCAAAGGGGCACAATGCTCCCTAAACAGAAGGTTTTCAAATGCCTTCTTCTTTTCTTTCCAGGGCCATACTATCTGTTACATCTACATTTTGTCATATCAGCTTGGTTGCTTGCTGGTCCTCCTATTAAGATTCTGAGAAAGATTCTGCATTAATTTTGTATGCCTGCAGTCTAAGACATACCTGGGCAATTCATCTGTATGAATTGCTTGGAAAGTACTGCTCCCTGTGAGCCTAAATTTCAAGTGATCACAGGGTCTTACCCCCCACCATGTGATTGTAAGGCTGGTTTTATGGTTTCTTTTACATTATCATTGATGAGAGGGAATTCAGTGTACAGAGTCATCTCCTTTCCCTTGCTGTCCTGGTCTGTCAGCTCATCAGACCTTACCTATGTTGGAAAATGCTGGAGTTGCCTCTAGCAAATGCATCTGGCTTTTCTTCCCTTGGGACTGAGGGCATGAGGGAGGGAGGCTGTACCTCTCAGTCTTGTTTTGGCTGCCCCCACAGTCAGAGCGAGGATTTGGGGCATGCCTCAGGCATGGACTTGGTACCGGGGAACTGGTCACACATCATAGTCTGGTGCTGTCTAGGCTCTCACCTGTGAGTTATATCAGTTCATCTTGTGGTAGTTTAGGTTAGTAAAGTTTATTTTAAGGGAGGAGCATCAGAAACATGGAGAAAACTCCTGTTTTGCCCAAAGCTGTGGCAGATCTGGTGACAAACTTAAAAAAGAATTGTCACCTGATCTATAAATAAAGTCAGAATAGGAATGAACTCATCAGCATCGTGTTTGATATTGCAAAATTTTTTTCATATTTTTCCCTTTGTGTGACCAAGCATATAGTCTCCCTGCACTTTATTTTTGTACATTGCATACCACAAGATAAAAACCTACTCTTGGATTTTAGAAACAGAAAGGCTTACCATGATTAGAGAGGCATATGAAAAGATGTCCTGCATTGTATGCCCTGGTATCTCATTATATCACATAGATTAGTTAATGTAATGTTTCAGCAGTGCTTGTGATGAAGAATATGTATGTAAAGCAATAGATGACAAGCTGGTCCATGTCACTGTTATGTCACTCTTCTGTGACTTTCTTTGCACATCACATTTTAAATGACAAAGTGACAAATGAAGACTACCAAATTATTCTATTTTCAATACAAGATACACAAATACAAATCAAAGGAGTCTTTGGGAAGCTGCCTCTTATTTTTCACATTTCTTGCAACAAAGGACCTGTCTCAGATGTCTGTGGGACATCTATTCCAACACAAATACACCACGGTTAATGCTTGATTTGAAATCCATTATAGACATCTGAGACTAGAAAACATCCATCGTTTGTTTCTTAGTTTTTGTTCCAGTTTGCTAAAAGCCCTCCCAACATTTTCTATAATGTTCTTTCTTGCTTTCTATCTCTGTTGAAGGAAGGATTCTGAGAACAAGATATTTTTTCCGCAAGCTTCCAACCATGTTACAGGCTGCAGAGGGACATCTCAGGGTGTTTTAGTTTTACTGATCTTTGTTTATTAGGTAATTTTAGTGGAAATTAATAAACAATGCCAATGTTACAAATAAGAGCAACTGAAGTGAGCAGGGAAACTATGTGGACAGGGGCTGACTTAACTATCATTTGGTATCTCCAAAACTCGTAGAGATTAGGAAAATATTTCTTGATCTATTTAAAAGAATGTAGGGACATTTTGAACATATGCCACCAATCTGTACTGAGCAGATGACCCTGGGTCACAGTGACCATGTTAACATCAGAGGGATACCAGGGAGAAACTGTTAAGGAGGACTGTTCTACTTCAGCATAGCTGACGCTTTTTCACCATAACGAGAAGATTACCATGAACAACCCTCCTGAAACTCTGTGTTGATACTTGATATTCTCCAAAATAGGGCAATGGCTGTTCTAAGATTCATTTCTTGGACTGAACATCCTGCATGACTTCTCACAGCAAAGTTCCCCCCAGTGACTCAGAGTGCTGGCTAGCTCAATACTGGGCTCATGGCAAGGAAAATACCACTCCCTTTTTGTGACTGAGTCCTTGTAGGCTCCCCTTAGTGCATCTCCTGGCAATGATTAGGAACATCTACTTATTTTTTTAAAGGCTACTCCCCCTCCCATAGACTTCTGTCCTGTGAAGTCCTTAGGAAACATACCAAGATCTGAAAAGCTATTGTTTGGTATTTCAAATCCTGGTCCCTTTATGTCCAGCTGGTGGGAAAAGAGGAGAGAGAGACAGAATGAAAATATGAAGGCGGCAGCAGGGAACGCGGGGGAGAGTTAGAAGTTTAGCGCAAAATGGAAAGAACAAGGGATAAATGGATCCAAAGGACAGAGAAAAGAGGGCAAAAGTAGAGCAAAGTATGTTTAGTCCTGGTCGCGCTGGATGTTTCACTAAACACTTTATGCAATCATGGAATTTCTCCTGTGCAGTAGCCTGTTGGAAGAAGTAATTAAATATACAGGCACCTCACTTATCAAGACAAAGATAAAAAAACCCAATCAAACAAAATGACAGCAAGAAAAAGAAAGAAAAGATATCTAAAAAGTATCTGGATTATAAAGGCTGGAGAAAAAAAGATGAACAAAAAGCAAGTATTCTGTAAGTGGCTTCCTGCCAAGGACAGATGATTTTATCTCTCTGTGCTACAGTTTTTCCCACTGCAGAATGGGGCTATGGATGCTCTTCCAATTTTTCAGAACTATTTGAAGCTTAGGAGTTGTTTGTATTGCTATTAACCGTGGACAATGTAGAGTGGGAGAAGCTTGCTCTGGAGATGGAGTAATTTTGGGACTATCAAGACAATACCAATATGTAATAGTGCTACTGAGACTTTATAGGAGAAAACTAAGGAATGTTTAATGAAGATGAAGAAAGCATTAACCAGATATGTTAATAAGATTCAACGATATTAGTATGCAGAGAGTTGATTTGACTTGTAACTTCAGTATTTCCCTCTTCCATAGTTAAAGAATTTTTTTTTTTTCCTTTGGTTTGAGTTTTCCCCTCCCATTCCCATCTTCAAGCTGTAGGTCATCAGATTTTCTGACTGTCTACGATTGAAAAATCTTCAGAATAAAACCTTATCTTTGGTTGGCTGGGCCAAACATGCACTGTATTTACAGTCTGATATTCTGCGGCAAACACAATTTCAATCTGTCTGGTAATATTATCTTGTGCTTCTGATAGACACATATAAATGTACAGACTACATGGGAAACTTTTCATGGAATCATTTGGCGCATGTTTGGGTCCTTTTCCTGGTTAAAATGAGTCTGTGAAATGGCTTGCACTACTAACAGCTGAAAATCATAATTTCTTTCATCTTTGACATCACTGAAAAACACATGGTTAGTCTCCATTGCAAAACTCTGATGGTCTTTTTCAGTTGCTTGAAACGTTGGCTATGGTTTTATCTTCTTTGCCAATCACTGCACTATCTAACTTAATATCTGTCTCATATATAGTCACGTTATGCAAACTGCTGGATGACGCCTCAGTTTTTGTTCAGCAGCAGTATGTCTCAAACTTGACTTGAGTCACGGCAAAGTTTGGGCCATGCTCGGGAAAACAATGTCAGAAGAAGTTTGGATGGCTTCAGATCTCTCGTATTTCAGACAGTATTTGGCTTGCATTAAAGACAACAAATTGTGACCAAAGGATTGTATTTTCAATGCTTAGGAAACTGAAGAAGATACGATAGATAAGAAGAAGTATAAAAGCATAAGGTTATAATTGCATTTGTACATGAGCATCAAGGCACTGAAATACTCAGGTTTTTTTTGGAGGAATGTAGATCTGTTTCTTTGTCTCACAGATAAGTATGTGCAAATATTCAGCTGTAATTAAGGATGGAATCTCTTTTGAACTCTGCTCTTTTGGCTGCATGGGGAGACCTGCTGGTGGTTATGTTTAATGAGGATAGTCCCACAGAGTTTCTGTCTTCAGAATTCTGGGATTAAAAAATAAAGAATGCAAAAGCTATGAATACCAAGGAAGCTAACATTTTTCCCATTTCACTGATTTACAAAGCAAGTTTGACTACTTGTTGTCTGGAGCTGGCTTATGGAACTACCTCACCAGTATGAGGTTTTGAATTAAGAACTTGATGACAGTGATTCCTGATGGTCTGCAGGCTGGCAGTGATCCATGGCTGTCTGGCTTCAGAATCTACTCATTGGTTTGACATTGATTTTTATGTATTACTCATGGTGAGGGACACCCATGGGTCTTCTAGTGATGCCTAAGTGTGTCTGTACAGCTTCAACATGTGGCTCGTTCTTTCTCCCATTCTTCTTTTCCAGAGCTCATCTTAGTATGACTCAACTCAGGATGCTGCATAGTTCTAGTGGATAAAGGCAAGGACGAAGTTCCCCTTTTCTCTGGAAGCATAAAGAGTTGCTGGAAATCAAAGCATTACTTTTTTTTTTTTTTTTTTTTCTACAGGTTGAAAATATAGCTACCAAGTGCTTTTAAATATCACTGCTGCTGTAATGGAGACATTTGGTCATGCTCTATGGCTATGCTGTTAAGGGCTGAGCAAACCTAACAGCTTTTATGAATATGGGATTCCCTCCACTGGTTTTCCTTCTGGCTTTGTAATCCTTGTGATCATTGTAACAGTACAGCTGATGGCCAAGCCAGGAATGAAAGGATTGCCATGGTGCAGGAAATACGATAATAATTTCAGCTTTGATTGAGACTTCAGCATCTATCCTTAGACTGTGGTGTTAGGGATTGCTATAATATTAGTCAGCAAAGTAACTACAACCCCATGGCCCCAGGTTTTAGGGAGGAAAAAGCTGTCTATTCCCTCTACTGATGAAAAGGACAAGCGCTGTCATGCAGAGCGTCATTAGCAGTAGAGAAATGCAAGAGGTAGTTTTTCATAGTCGCACTTGTGCTTTGGGAGTTTAACAGAAGCGTATTTTTGTAGCAAAGACTTCATTTCCATGTGTCAAGACATTCTGCTCAGGGTTGCTGCCAAGCTCCCCATTTCTGGGATCTCTTGAAATGCACTAAATGCTAATGTAGGTAATGGTAAGAACGACCTTTCAGTGGGAGGTGGCACACCGGGCAACAGTTCCTCAGCTCTTCTGCCACTCAGGGAGGCTGAGACACTGTCTGAGTAATGGAGTGATGCTCCCAAAGCATTCTAAACAAGCTGGACTTGCAAGGACTAGAGACAGGCTTGCCAAGAGAAGCCTGGGCTACTGCCCTGCACTGACACGGTCTGTGAGAGGTGATCAACCTGGCATGGCTGTGGGACAATTTTTGACTCAAGGAAAAAGGGAGATAGAGAAAGATCTCTACCAAGGGCACTAGAGAGATGGGAGAGGGGTACTCTATTTACCTTACCTACTGTATTTCAGTAGGGTGGGTGGTTTTTGTTTGGTTGGTTGGGGTTTTTTTGGCCAGAATTCCTTATTGCATTGCCCATCATCTAAAGACTTTGTTTCTAAGCTTTAATGTACTGGAATGCAAGAAGTGATGTGGGGAATACTGCTGGGGGAGGAACACTGAATTTCCCCATATTTATGAATTAGTCTTGACCCAATGCTACAATTTATTACAAGAAAAACCCACAGACACTAATGTCTAGAGGACTCATGGGAGTCAGAGGGTGGCTAGCTGCAGACTGGTAGCAGTGTGGCTGGGGGATGCTCAGGCAGCTCTTTCCCTTCTCAGGCTGTTCACTGTGGCACGATCCTGGGATAGCGTCCCAGGGCTTATCTCAGGGACTGGCGACACCAGACTTCTGCAGCCCTTCTAAATCATTGTCTTCTGTTGGGATTAAACTTCACAAACTAACTAGAGACCAGAAGGGGAAAGAGACAACATTTCAGAAAATACATTGATTTTGTTTTTTGTCCTCTCCCTTCTTTCCCCCCAGCAGCTTGGATGGGATGGGATCTGCCAACTGCTTTCTGCTGCCTCCATGGAGCGAGAGTGCTCTCTGTGCCACAGCAAACTTTGTTCCTGTTAAATCAACCTTAGAGGCTTAAAATACAGTGTTAAAGGATCTTTTGTCTCACTGGTGCAATGTCCTGTATCCCTGGTGCCGATCACATTATGTCGGTTTTACTTGCCATTTCTCAGCTATCTTTACTGCATTTTATTCCTGAAGTCCTCTGCCAACAATCCAGTCACACTGCTGCTTCCCTGTGAGAACTGGGAAAAAAACATTTAAAAACTATTATTAATCTCTGTTTAAACCCATGGAGTTCTGCAGTACTTTCAAGAATGGCAGAAACCGACAACATCTAGTCATTTTAGAGGACAATCTGCAGCTTTCACCAGAAGTTCAAGTGGACAGGGAACACAGCTTGTGGGATACAAACATGTGTTGTCTCTACAAGGTCTGGATTTCTCCATCAAAGTATAGGAGAGGATGTTGTAAGGTTTTAGCTGGAACGAAAAAGTGTAGAATACTTCTCCAATGATGGCAAGGTGCTAATATAAAAATTTATACGTAAAGTATACATAAGATATATTAAAAACATAATATATATATATTTTGTATAAAATTATACACACATCTGCATTTGTTCATATATTTATTTTTTAACTTGACCGCTTTCTGGGGAAGAAAAAGAAAAGCTCCATTTCTGCTAGAAAAAAATCACATCTAACATAAAAAGTTATCCTCCTCATTCTTCAGTATAATGAGATGTAACTGTGCTTCTCCACCACCTTTAAGTTTACAAAAACTTCCTTGTTTCTGTAATCATGTAAGAAAACACTGCTGGCTCTGTACCTAAAAACTGCAGAAGTGAATGCTGTATTTCACTGCCTTCTCCCCTGTACATTCTTTTATCTATTGTAATAATCTATTCTTTGAAGTTCAAGGTGTCATGCATTCAAAATGAGTGCTGGAGGTATAGACATAGGTCAGTGTGTGCCATTCATGGCTTTAACTGTAATCTATGCCCTGGTTTCTCCAGGGAATCTTTGACTTGACACTACACTGAATTTACTAGAGTGAAATCCCTTCGTTAAGGGCAAGTGATGAAAATTTATTACATCTGTTTCACCTTGTGGCAAAATTATGTGGTCTACAGAAAATCTAAAAAATGAAATCAAAACACAGAACAATCTGGAAGCAGGTTGCTTCTGCTATACTTCGAGTGTTTTCTTCTGGCACCTTGCAAACTGCACAGCAGCGTGCTTGGACAAAATATGACTGAAAATACAAGAAACTGGAAAGCACAGGCAAAAAGAGCAGAAAGGTGATTTAAGTTCCAAAGTTACTGCTGGAAATAAGAGCATTAAACAAAGCCAGAAACTGATTTAATCTACCATCAGAGCATTTTTAACACAGCCATGACAGTATTAGTCATCATTAGGTGTGTCCTCTGTGAGAGCATCAAGAACTCTTTGTAGCACTGTAGCATGTATTCGTTTTTTAGGTATATCTGTAAAACTAATTATTTCTATTTCATTCTCACTATCAATAAGGAAAACCTTAACCCCTTAGAGGGATGCTCTTGCATTCCACTGCATCTGAGAGCTATGAAGGTGAGAAAAGCTTGTTCTGTTTTCTGCAGATGGTATGCTCCAACACCTAGCAACCTGGTTCATCACACCTTGTCTATGGGCAAGTCCTGTGTCCAGCCCAATACATCTTACCTGGTGGTTAAAGACCAGGTTGCATTTCTGCATGCTGCCATCATTGTCATTCCTGTTACTGGTTTTGTTTTGCCTTCATGAGACAGCTGGAAGAGGAGAGAAAGTTATATGGGAGGGTGGAGCTGGAAACCCCCGCATAACCTAAAAAGCTTCTGATCAGCTATATTTTGCCTCTCTGGAAGACAGATAGAGTCAGTGAAGATGACACCACTTGCTTCAGTAAAGGGCAGGCTTACCTCCCCGCATCTGAGGAAACTGATCCACTATTTTCACTGCACTCGTGCCTCCGAGCCTAACATGGACCAGCACCTGACCATGCTGGGTGCTGTGCATCATAAAAAGGTTTACAGAACATGCTTGGTTCTGAATTGCCTGCTGGTGCTCAATGGCTGCTGTGCAGGAACCAGCAGAACAGCTGAGTCTAGGAGATGTTGCGATATTTAACTAGTAGTATTTGTTCTAAAGCTGTGTGTATGTTAGCCAGCATATTCTTCTGCTTATTCTTCTGCTTTCAGTTCTTTACTCATCACTGCTTCTACATCCAGAGGGTCAGGGAACATTCACCTAGTGGGAGTGGAAACACCCAAGCTGAGCTGTCTGAGTCAGGGGCAGGGGTGAAGTACCTTAGTTAGAGAGATCCTGAGAGCAGAGACTTCAACCTGTGGAAGTTGACAGGTCCAGAACTCATTTCCATACGACAGTTCAATACCAATAATGCATATTTGAAAATAATTGTTTTCACAATTCCTTGTAATTCTGTAAATTATTGCTTCCACATCTATTCAGAGGAGGCTGCATAGGATTGCCCTACTGTTCTGAGAGCACACCATGCTGGGTGCACCTTTGCACTGGGTTTTGTGTGTTGTGGTCTGCTGCACAGCAGAGAGGTGCTCCTCACAAGGAGGCCTGAGGCACAGGAGCACAATGGAACAGAAATAAAAGTCAGAGAGTCTGGGAAAATGTCAATTACAATCATTGTGCTGCAAATACCTCAGGGGTCAGACAATCAGTTTATTCAAGTAATACATTATTCTAAATAAGACCAGTAACAATGTGATGGTATGTTAAAACAGATATTTGTCCATATGTGTTTGATTTCAACCAAACCTCTTTATAAGTAATTTGGATATCTAAGTGAAAACATCTGCTTGTAAGGTGGCCACATAGGGCTGATGTAGAGACTACTGGAGACCCAAAGAATGTAAATTTCCAAAGAACCAGGATTTCCACAAGAAAAATTCTCTGAGTGCCTGCAGTCCTGTGTGAAGCTGCGTGGGGAGAGCCTTGTAGCCTGGTACACCCTTCAGGACCTGCCCCTGCGGGTGCTTCCCACAGCAGACATACACACTGGTCTGTACCTCATGCACCTGACCAGCCAGAAGATGTACTGATGGATCAGGATCAGAGGAACAGTTGCTCAGAGGCTACTCAATAGTTACCACATCAAAACACTAGTAAGAAGAGAAAAATCATGGGCATTCCCTGCAAGCTGCTGCTCAGGAAGGGTGTGAATAAGAGACAGTATGGTTGCTGTGTAAAGAAGTTTCTCCTGTGACACTACTCATACACGTCCCTGGCAGAAGGGACTCTTTTCTCACTCCTTGTTTCAACTCCTTGCCGCACCCACTGCAGTGCCTGACCTGTTTCTCATGCAGCCAAAGAGCCAGTTAAGTTTCTGTAGCCAAAGGCCAGGGAGGGGGTGAAATAGAGCTGGCTGCCTAATCTGTGACTGTTTGAGAGGAGGTGTTACAGAAGCAGCACTAGGACTGTCCTCCATCCAGCTGGTCACTGCTTTCTCTTCCCCTAATATCTGATGTGTGGCACTGGAGTGACAGAGAAGACTGCTCAAAGGAGCACCAGGGAGCCACTGGGTACCAAAAGGGCTCCCTGCACATCCAGCTGCCACTCCTATCCATTCACAAATTGCTCCTTGGTTAGAGCATGTGGTAAATACAGTTCTTAGCTTCTTACTATAGAGATATTATGAAATACCAGAATGGATTGAGAAAACCTGTACCACAGCAGCCTGTACCCAATAGCCACAGTATTCTCCTGGAAGGTTTGAAATATAGAAGCTTTGACAAATCCAAATTGACTCTGCTCCTTTCCTCATTACCTTGCAGTGACTCACAAGTAGTTTATTTGAATTCTTCATTCTAGTATTTTTCCTACTTAAAGATAACATGATTTCCCTACAATCCCGTAACTTCTCAATTTCCTAAAGATGTAGAGGCAATTCAGGTTACATAATGTGAGATGCTGGAGCACTAGATGCTGTCCAATTTAAAAACAGTTTAAATTAGTTATCAAGGATTCCTTTGTAATTATGGGAGAGGTGGGTGCCTCAAGTGAGTCATTTTAGGAACTATTTTAGGATGAGGAAATTACCTTCCAGAGAAGACGCTTGTCTCCAATGACTGTTGCAATTGAGGTTGTTAATGATACCTGACTTTGAGATGATCTTCACTGGGTGGCATGAATGTCTGTGTTTGTCCACCTGAGTTCTGTGACCCTTCAAGGTAGTTTTAGCTAATTTTTTAAACATTGTGAGATAAAATTAATCAGGAAGCTGATTTGGAAAACAACACAACTAAACAGCTAGCTTTTCTAAATATTCTCTATCCTGTCTCAGTCTGTCCTCTTAGCCTGAGAAGTGAGTTCTGATGTAGGTTGTGCTAATTATCTGGTTGCACTCAATATTTGTATTGAAGGCCAATGCAAAGATTTAATATTTTGCTTTCTCCTGTGTGATCAAGTGGCGTCATTACTTTTACACAGCATGGTGGTCCAGCTCTTTTCTTGTCCTCTTACTACCAGTGTAATTGGAGTATGTTTCTGTGTTGCCTTTTATGTCTATTTGTATGTGCATTCTGTGGAATTATAATTTCAGCCATCTTTTGTAGGATTACTGCATAACTGCCTTGTAAATTGTGACATGTCGAATGTTTTAAGAACACAGACTGGGATTAATTCACATCATAGACTAATCTGCTGCCAATGTCCTTTTAAAAAGTCTTTTATATCAGTCCTCAAAGAGGGCATCAAGCAGTAGAAGAAGAAAAACAACTGAGACAAAACTGAGAAGAAATGAAGTTCTTCTTAACATTAAATGTTGCTAACAGATTTTTTCCCCCCATATTTCTAGACTGACACTGTTTGGCTTATATGTTCCAGAACAAATTTATGTTGTGATCAGCAAGTAGGTTGTTTTGAGCCAAAGATCTGAGACACAGTTTTTTTTTTGACTGCAATATGGTGACAGTTAGCAAAGTCAATTTAAAGAAAGAACATGAATGGTCTGGTACAGCATTTACTGTATATACAGCTGAGCAGTATAAAGGGGGCTGACATCATTTTATCCTAGACACGTAGGAAAGACCCATACTACCAAAAATACTACTCTGGTGGATGGAGCTGTATCTGGATATTTTACCCTCCTACAACAACTTAAGTGCTGCAGCTTGTGTGTGCAGGAAGGCAGTGCATGTCCTTCATCCTGTTCGTGCCCCTTGCATTCCCAGGAACCTCTCACAGGCATTGGGCTGTATTTCTGTGCAGCTGCTACATGTGCTGTTGAAAGCAGAGAAGACAGATGCTATGTGTAAGGCTAAGTACATAGTTGTGAAACATATGATGCTATCAATTTTTAAGCACTATTGAAGAAGTGATGGCACAGAATGGTTTTCAGAAATAAGTGCAAAGGATTAGGTGTCCTAAGTGGAAGGCAACAACAGCAGCAATAAACAATGACAAAACTTTGTATGACATTTTCTAACTGCTAGGCAGATTTTTCCCTACGTCTGTGAAAGCCAGGCTGTGACACTCTTGCAAGCTAGGCATGGCTTTTGGGATAGGACACCTTGCAGGAAGATTAAATGCTGTACAGGGAATACGCTCTCCCAGTAATTCATTAACGAAGAAGTCATTCTTCCCTGCAAGTGAGGAATGAAGCATGAAGCTCAGGACTCCAGACCTCCATGCTCATTGCCAGAGCTCCAGTAAAGCTTTTTGTAACAGTTAGTGCCTCTTCTAAATTTCAAGCTGAGAAATTATGTTCTGGTTGTCTGTTTTCCTATAGTGGTTTTATTTGGGCGTGATACGCTCGTCATCTGTAGCTGTTGCAGTGTCACTGTTTGTTCTCATAGCACACAAAACATTCCACCTTAGAAGCAGCCGCTTTTCAGGGTAAATACTGCCAGCATATGCAACACATAAAGTCCTTGAAAATTCCGCACAATGAAACAGCCTATATTTTGGAGAACTATGTTCTTGCTCTTTTAGGCCTCCAACTGGAAATATTTAAGTGTATTTTCAATTAAGTTACAATGAAGTTATTATAATTGATGTCCCTATTATTTGCATGTGTTTCTAATTAAACATATCCATAGACGCTTTCCTGATCAGAGGTCTTTAAGCTTGCAAACTGTGAAAGCTAAAGCATTCGTGTTTGGCTACTCTGTGTGTTTGTTTGAGCATGTACATTTGAAAGCAATCATCATATTCCCTCCTTCTCTAGCGCTAGGTCTTAGACCTGAACTGGGAACTGCAGTTGAACCTGTAGACTATGGGTTACTTAAAGCAGTACTGGAACGTATGGTGCTAGCATGTAACACAGATGACAGTCAAACACACATAAAAAACAACTGAAGAAGCACTGGAATTGAAAGTTTCACAAATTAACGTAATGTTCCTGACTTGTTGGTTTGAAAGGGCACAGCATACTCTAGCCCTCTTGGGGACAGAGAGCCTGGTTTAAGCTACCACTAGCTTTCTCTGGCTGGAAAAAGAGAAAAAAATTCATAGTAAAGTGCTGATTTGTGTTGAGCGATGGTAATAATGTTTTTGCAGCATAAACCAGAGGTACTTTAGGCTAATCATTCAACACTACACAAGGTGGGAGGAGAGCAGTGTGCTCACACATTAGGCAGTGGTTTCAGCTGCCTTTTCACTAGAGTGTTGGGACTCCATTGTAGTCCTGTTGCATGAAGAAGATAAATGAATTTTCACTGCTTGAGATCACTGAAAGAAAATTAAATGAAGGACTAGATCCATCAAGATATATATTCCTCAAAGTGTCTGGCTAGTTGGATACAAATGTTCGTAAGTGCAACCTGCATGCTTTTGTTGACTTTTATTATTTTTTCTATTATGTCAAGTAAGGAACATGACACTTTTTTCAACCTTTTTTCCCAGGTTTGTGGTTAAAACCACAAATGAATGGATTTTTCTTCATCATCTACAGGTAATAGCAGCAGCAATTATTATTTGAAAAGAAAGGCAGGATCTGGTTGTGATAGTGTGAAAAATAACCTAAGAGTCATTTGCTGGCTTCTTTTACTGTGCTCATCCTGTCATGTTTTGAAGAGCTCATCAACTTGTAAAAAAAAACAAACCCAAGAACAGAAGAAGATTTCTGCATCTTTCTCCTTCTCCCTTTTTTTTTGAGAGAAATTTTCTCTTGTGTTTTTAATTCTGAGTTTCAAGTGGATGAAGGATTAATGGTTCACTATGTTTCTACATTTTTCTTCTCAAAGGATGAGAATTTTAATACCTGAGTCTTCCTGCAGTCATTGACAAGCACATGTTGCAGCTAAAGGCTGGCAGTTGCAGAACACTTGCCAGTCATGCACAAGGTCCACACTTGTGGATCCTGACAGCTCCACTGTCCTCAGGAATGAAGCCGTACTTATCATTTATAGTTTTTCCGCTAAAAAACATTTTTTATGAATCAGACTTGTATAAATACAGATTTGTGACTTTACATGTGAACTATTAAACCTTTTTCATAAGAAATCCTAGCATTAAAGACTCTCACCCACCACACAAATCAGTTTGTTTCAGTGGTTCCTCACCAGAGGAAGATGCCCCAAGGAATATCAGCTTGTTGGGTAAGGTCATCTCTAGTATTTGTAATTTTGAACCCATTAAGGGGTAAATCCATGAAAACCAGAGATATCATTGTTCATTTTTGCCCTCTCTCCTCCCCCCAAAAGCTTGTGACATTAGACACAATTCTGTAAGCCCCAGATTACCTACTGAAAGGTAATACAAATGTACTTCATAAGGTTTTACACTTCCACAAAGTGATATTTAGAGATCTACCCTTAGCTGGGTAGATACTCCACATTAGACATGTAGAGGTGCCATCTGATTCATTAGAAGTCAGCTTAGACAGAATGGATGGAGCCCTTTCTCTTGGCCAGAGATGGTCAGGCTCCTTTATCTGCTATAAAATAACATGTACAGTAATTTTATGATCTTGTTGATTTATTTAACCTGTAGAGACTCCTGTACACCTTGGTCTCTTGATACATCTCTTAGGCATCTTTTATAGTGCCTATTTAATGCAAGTCTTTCAATAACTTTCAGAGCTCTACCATGTGCTTTTTTTATTTGGTAGGTAACAGCAGTGTGCAGAGAGTCTGCTCCCAAAGGGGGACAAGTGGAGGGGACGAAGGGGACGAAGGGGACCCCAGCATAGGTCATGTCCTCACCAATAGGGTGCTGCCCCATAGTGTCTGATCATGATGGGCAGGTCTGAAAGCTGTAATGGTGTCCAGTAAGAGACCCTAACATGGCAAGTGACAAACCAGGGTCAGGTGCTTCTGTTGGAAGCAAGAGGAGATAGTCCATCCAGGAGGTAGGGCTGGAGACCAGCATTGCTGTGGCACCACTGGGGCAGGGACTGACCACGCCAGGCTGAACTGAAATGGGATCATGGGCTGTGTGCAAGGGAGGGGTAGTCCAAAGGGAAGCTGTCTGGGAACAGTAAGTGAGGTCTATGATTGCCTTTAGCACTCACAGGTAAGGGGACTGCTGACACTACTGCCAATCACATTACTGGTGACTTTGCTTTACTTACTAGTTGGATTTTCTAGAAAATAAGGCTCCCAACATACCACTTAGTGCAGCATGCATGTTCTCATCCATTGATATCTTTCAAACCAGCTGGCAATTGTTGAGCTAGAGTTGGTAGGGATCACCAAAATGTTAATACTCCTGCAAGCTTCATGAAATCACACAAGCCTGTTGAATAACCCCAGCAGAGAGAAATGCTGGTGGGGGAATGCAACTCTAGTAGGCACTTGAGAATCCACCGGAGACAGAGTTTTCCAAAGAAGAAACTTTATTCCTCTCTGGACACCAGCTTGGAAACATAATTCTGTGGGAAACCACGTGCCCTTTGAGCTGGCACCCAGAGTGACGCATTTGGTGGGCACTTCAGTTTTCCTCCCTTGTCTCTGGTTTGGCAGCAGCTGACTGAGCAGCCGGCTGGTCAGGTCAGCCCACATTGTTCTTGCTTTTCCCTTGACCAGAAAGGTACATTCATTAATATTTGCAGTTAGTACTTTCTGTACTTTCTACTTATTAGGAAAGGAATAAGTGGCAGCAATAGCAACAGGTTTTATTGAGCTATCAGGAAGAGGAAGCAATCTACATGGGCAATGCAGGATGCCAAAGGAGCAGCTACAGACCTTTACATTCAAACTCATGTTTGGCAAGGAAAGCAGTCCTTACACAGTGCAGTTCCTCTTCTAAATTGGACACAAAATACTCTGTCTCTTCACCACAGGAGCATAAACAGCATTATTGATAGTTTTAAAAAACTCCATAAAGCGTCAGGACTATACGTGCAGCAAGACACACAAGAAGTAGCAGTGCCCCAGTGTACAGGAGGAATGAAAAGAAATGCTGCCCTCTTTTTTTGTGAGCTCCCATGAGGCTGGGTTTGTATCATGGAGAAGAACAATTAATTCAGTGTCTAGCTGGAATCTCAAATAACCATATCATTTTTCTTTTCCAGTAATGGGGCCAGTTTTGTGCAAAGAAATAGACATAGAGGGTCCAAGGAAAGCAGAGTTTTTAAACCCGTATGTAAGTGTAAATGCAGTTGGCTGAAAAAGTAGGACGAGACTTCTTGATATAAATGAATATGTAAATATAGAAGTTGTAGCCTGAAGATGTTCCCAGGGACAACTCCTGTACCTCCTTACCACTGGTACCTTTGTATTTTGTTGAACACATCTCATAGTGGAAAAACATTATGTTTGAAGAGGAAAATATTTTGCAAGTGTGCCCAAAAACCCTGTGACTGATGTGGTACAATTTGGCTTGTCCTCAAAATGAGATTTTATGCACTCTGCCATCAGCTTACAATTGAGATGATTTGCGCCTGTGAGGACATCTTCTCCTTAGTTTTTAATACCTAATAATAGGCTAAAAAATCATGACTACCCCTGGTACAGTGCCCTTCTCTGTTCCTTGTCACTCAACCGCTGAACTTTGGGAAGCCTGCCAAGTCCCTGACAGAAGCTTCTTGTGGGAGCAGAACTGTACCATTTGATCCAGGGGAAGAGAAAGAGTTTCCATACTTTATTCTGATGTCAGCAACGGAAACCTTCAAAGCAGAGCACTATTCCCCAGCTGTGGGCTGTGTTGCTCAGGAGGTACCACTCCTGTCCCTTCTTCAAATCGGCCAGGGTAGGAGAGAGCTCTTTCTCTAGGCTGGGTGCACTGAAGAGGCGCCAGGGCCTCCCACCCACAGTCCTCATTAAAAAAAAATAACAACAGCACAAAGCCCAAGGATTGTTTACTTATTTGTAGTATCTCAGCAACGACTACTTTCTATCATCTGTTTTTGCTTTGGTGATCTCTTTTTTTATTAAAAAGAAATGCCACATGGTGCCACACAAGTAGCTAACCTCCTGCTGCCGGTCAGAGGCTGCCCGCTATGCCCAGGCAGGATGGAGCATGGGCTCTGCTCCCCAGCTGTTTGACCTGGCTTAGAAGGAACTGCCATAGACCAGGACTTTGCTATTGTTCTTTTTTCCCCAATAAATCAAACATTCACCCAAAAAAGTTCAGGCTTGTGACACTGGGTCAAGCAGGACAACTAATTTTGGCTGAAGCGAAAACTAACAAACAAATAGAGTTTTGGAAATGCCCAACTGGTTCATTTCAACATTTTCAGGAGGAAACATTGAATTTTGGAAGGCTTGATTCATGGGGCAACTTAGTGACTTTCACAATGCAGAGAAGAAAGAAATGGTTGCACATCCCTTCTTTGCAACCCATTCTTATATTTTGGTGTCTACAGCATTTGTCTGAGTGGGTAATTAATTACTTTCTATCATTTGAGATGAAGCTTCAGTCAGAAATACTGGGTGAATTTTTGTCTCCTTGGTAAATACTGCAACAAATGAACGTTCCTGATTAAGGATGTAGGCTCAGGGCACATGTTCTCAAGATTTTTAATGTAGTTTGGTAAATCCAGTCTTTAATTTCCAAACCTCTTTATGTTACAAAAGTCCTTAAAAATCAAATAAGGGTTCTGAAAAAAAATCAGTTTAAATAGCTCTGAGTCAAACATACAATTTGAAATAATTTTTTAGGAACCTATACTAAAAATTAACAGAGGCTAGGGCTAGAACTGTATGAAGAGTGAGCTAGCAGGTTCTCTGAGAGGAAAATCATGCAGACATTTCTGCCTGCAGCAGATGACACCTCACTGGTGTAGAGCTCTGTGAGAGTATCAGGCAACACTTTTGCAGTCAAGCAGTTGTAAAACCTTAGTAAGTTGTGAAAGATGTTTCTGGCTTATGGAACAATCTGTAATTCTGTCTATGGTGATGAGTCTGCCGAAACTTGGTGGAGAAAACCAAGGGCAACAAAAAGAAGCAGGAGAGGACTATCTCATGCCAAGCAGTTGTTCAGAGAATGATAAAGCTGAGCTTAGTAGCAGCTGTTGTTAAAAGATAAAAAGGCTAAGTCGTATGTGAACATCCATCTATCTGCTTATTTTTTTGGACTCCCATACAGCAGTCAGTGACGTCGATGTCCCTGTGGCAGGGACCACATAAGCACAGGGAGAGAGGCATTCCTGGCCCGAGGACCCACAGCTACGACCTACAATAACGCAGATACTGGGTGGAGCTGTCATCCCATTCATGCAAGATTTCTTGCCTTATCCAGCATTTCACCTCACTTCCAGCTGAGGCAGGGACTGATACTGGGTATCAGTGCTCTAACCACGCGGCCATGCGTCAGGAGGACTCAGAGGAACACCAGAGCAGCAAGGATGACTGAACTGAATCCCAGTCACTCCACAGGCAATTTCTGTCCCAGCCACCAGGGTAGAGGGGATTAGTCCTTTCCCTCCCACACTCCACCACACAGCTTGCTTACAGTCTCCTTTGTACTTGCTCCCTTTGGTTAAGGGACTGCCCTGATCCGGCTGGCGGGACAAGCTCTGCATGTACTGGTGTAATTGAAAATGGTGAGGAGCACAGCAGGGATTGTTCCTGAGTACTGGAAACAATACTTATAAAATCACTTCGTAGTAGTTACAACTCAACTTGCTGGAATAAAAACAGCTTTGAAGACCAATGGCTACTCAAAAACCACTCTGAACGAAGAAGTGCTTGTGCTCTGCCACTTTCAATTCCCCTGTACTTCTGATCCCGCAGATTTAAGAGAAAAGGCAAATTTAAGAGAAAAGGGAGATGCCAGTGCTTTCCGTACAGGGATACATGAGTGCCTCTCACAAAGGAGAGAACATGAATATATGTGATGATTTTGCAATGGTTGAGAACATTGGGAGCTCAATTTTCAATCATCAGCCCACTTTAGGGAGTATCATGGCTGAAAATGATTTAGTAACACATTAAGCGCCCTAGCTACTGATTTTCTCATACAATATAGATATGCAAGCTAAGTACACAATCTCAGGTGGCCTCCAGAGGTGAAAATCCTCAGGATATCCACACCATCCATGGTGCACTAGCAGTCTAGAAATGATGCAGAATGCTCCCCACTTTTCTGTATTTTCCAAGCAAAATTGGGAAAAAAACCCAATACAAAAATGTTTGGTGCCCTTGCAGCCCCCAAGTGCTGAACTTGTCTTTCTGAAATGCTATGTCAACAGCTCTTCAGTCACAGGCCCATTATTTTTATTGGCTGCAGCTCTCAGGCTAGTGTTGACAGGTTAATTTACAGTAACAGTGAGAGTCACCTTTACTCACTATACCCCAAAGTGCAACTTGCTCCGTACTTGAATGCCACACTCTCGAGAACAGGAATGTTGGAGAGAAAGAGAGAATGAAAAAGAGTGTTGAAGCTTTGCGCAGGCGCTCAGGGAGTTGTACAAAAGAATGCTCTTTTGGTGAAATAATTTTTGCCAGCATATGTGACTTGAGCAGGAATGGTTGCAATTATTTCTTGCCATGCTTGTTAAAGAGGACATATGGGAAGATTAGCCTCAAGAATGTCACTCTTGGACATGGTCTCCTCATGGGGATTACACCACAGGTTTTTTTTTCTTTATTCCTTTTCCTCTTTTCTTTTTTCCCTCTTTTCAATACATCAAAGTTCATTGTGAGAAATTTCCCTTGGTAATGTGTACAGGTCTCAGAAGATAGGTTTTATGGGGAGTACTTAAAGGATTTGTCTCCCTTTTGCTTTTCCCGCCCCTCCCCTCCCCTCCCCCCCCCTTCCCTCCCCTCCCCTCCCCTCCTCTCCCGCCCCTCCTCTTGCAGTCGCTCACACCTCATATTCAGGTGGAACTTCCTGTGTATTGCCTCTTGTCCTATTGCTTGGCACCACTGAGAAGAGCCTGGCTCGCTCCTCTTGACACTCTCCCTTCAGGTGCTCTCTCCCGATATATATACAGATCCTCTCACCCCCGATATATATACATTGATGAGGTCCCCCCTCAGTTGTCTCTTCTTGAGACCAAACAGGCCCAGCTCTCTCAGACTTTCCTCATAAGAGCCTACTCCAGTCCCCTTATCATCTATGTAGACCTCTGCTGGACCCACTCCAGGAGCTCCATGTCTCCCTTGTCCCGAGGAGCCCAGAACTGGACACAACACTCCAGATGAGGCCTCACCAGGGCTGAGGAGGGGAGCAGGATCATCTCCCACAGCCTGCTGGAAATGCTGTTCCAAATGCAGCCCAGGGTACACCTACCCAAGTGCTACCCCAATGCTACCCCAGTGCAACCCCAATGCACCTTGTGGCCTTCTTGGCCACAAGGACACACTGCTGGCTCATGGATATCTTGTCATGGACAGCTTTTCATTCACCAGGACACCCAGGTCCTTCTCCCACAGATCTCCTTTCCAGCAGGCCAGCACGCAGCCTGTACTGGTGCGTGGGGTAGTTCTTCTCCAAGTGCAGGACCCTGAATTTGCCTTTGTTGAATTTCAGATTGTTTCTCTCTGTCCATCTCTCCAAGTTGCTGAAGTCCTTCTGAAGAGCTGCACAGCACTTTGGGAGATAAGTCTCTCCTCCTGACCTTGTCTCATTAGCAAACTTGTGGAGGAGGCACTCTGTCCCTTCGTCCAAGGCACTGATGAATAAATTAAATAACAGTGGGCCCAGTATTGAACCTTGGGGAATACCACTAGTGACAGGCCTCAGTAAAACCTCCTCCTTGAAAATCAACCTGCTTTACTATGTTTTAACGTGCGCACCAGCAGACCGAGGGCCACTTTAAGCCATGCCACATACAGATGCGATATGTGGGAAACCAGATTAGGAGGAAAAACCAAAACTTGCTGCAGTAGTGTCACAAAGGCAAGAAGGCTGGAGCTAGTGGCGTGTCATGTAGAACAGCTTCTGCAGAATCTATCTAGGCTTATAGAGGTGGAGGGCTCCTTTGCTGACTTTTATCACTTTTTGTAGCTCTAGTAGAGGGGACACCTCTGTTTCTGTGGCCAGGAGACAGAGCCATTCCCACAGCCTCCTTTGCACTGCTGTAACTCAATCACAGTGTGATAACAGCAGACAAAGGCAGAGAGAGAAGCACTGAATCAGAAAACCTCTTCTCCTTTGAACCACATCTCTGCTACACCATTTCTCTTGCTCACAGCACAGTTGAAAGAATGCCAGGGAGACGGAGCTAAAAATACTGCAGCATGCCAGCATGGGAGGATGCTCCCCAGCTGTTGAGATTATCTATACTGAAGGCAAAGGCAATAACAGAGCTCTCTTATGCAATACAACAGCCATTATAGTTTCTGGATGAACGTTTCCAGCAGTAACTTCACATCTGTGTTCCACGACCTATGGCAAGGGATGTAATAAGAACAGACAACCATTGTGTACTTTCAGACTGACAGCAAACCAAGCAGGATCTGCCACTGTCTCCACTGTTATTGCTGCTTCCATGTGAGAGTCTGGGGTAGAGTGTAGGGGGAGACACCTATTCGAGCAAAGTGCATCGGGCCCAAATATTTTTGTCAGTGATCTATGACCAGCCTTGGGTTGGAGGACAGAGATATTTACCATCCTGTCATTCTGGTACACATCCAAATTCTCTGTTCAAATTCAGACCAGAAGTCTTGGCAGAGATGAAAATGGTTACAGTTTTCAGCTTGGTCTCCCCATGTTCGAAGCTAGACCCTATTATACCCTTATCCAGAAGACAGGAGTGGAAGGCTGGTTAGTGCTAGACTAGGTAGCTTAATTGCTAGACCAGATAGCTTAATTATTTCCATTAACCAAAAAATGGAGTTTGTAGCCAAGTCCCTCGTCTAGCAATCTGTAACCTCTGTGACAGATTTTTAAAATTAACCTCTCTACCCTGGTGGCTTTCAAGCAGCAGGAATGTTACACATTTTGCCTTTCACTTTGGTTTCATCACCTTTTGGGACCCACAAAAGCATCCCTGACACGCACCATGCTGGCATCTGTAGATCTTGCCCAGTCAAGAAAGGAAAAAGTGATCAATATCTGCTGCTTGGACCACAGCTGTAGCTCTTCCACAGCAGCAGTTTCATCTACAGGTTAGGTGAGTCCCATAGTTTTGTTACAGGTTTGTGTTGGAAAGTACTTTGGCAGTTTTATTACCTGCTCATGAGTCTCTCATTCCCTCTGTCAACAAGCCCAAAAAGCCAGAAGAATATTTTCCATCATCCAGAAACCTGGTATTATTCAGTTCCCTTCTCAGTAATGGTGGGGCACAGGTTGGAAACTCTCTGGTTCCAGTTTTGATAATCCTTTCAGTATCCTTCCTTTTATTGCTGGCAGAAAAGAGCTTGCTCTGGCCTATTGCACCACCTCTCCACAACTATGACACCCTCGTTGTGACTCAGGAGGCAAGAGAGGAGGGCACAGTTCTGCTTGCTACTTTATTTAAGTTTTGAATCTGCATTCCTTTGCTGAAAGTATCTGTTCATATATGATATTACTGCCTTCAGATATTTGTTCTATTTATTAGACCTCCTACTTTCTCCAGAATAGCATGGTGATTTTGGTGGAGCTTCAGATAAAGAAGAATAGTGTGATAGAAAGCATAATAGCCTTCATTTGGATAACCACTTCACCTGATGTAGCAGGTCTAACTAAACAACACAAGAAAAGTACAAGAACAGAGAAGTTCCAGTGAGTGAGAGCAACTGGGAAAGACAGCAAGAATCTGAACTCTTGAGCAAATAAGTGCCACCACCTTTTTTCTGTCTGATTGGTTCTACGTTACTCCCCACCCCTACGTGCTGCCATTCCTGCTGTGCTGGAGGCACAAGCCCTGGCTTTGGGGGCCAGAGACTGAGCTCCCCTGCTCTTTGAGCTTCTCTTTGCTCCTGGCAGCATCAGAAGAAGACAGTGTAGCTGTTACTGTGAATTATGTCTGCACATAATTGACTGAGAGATTCAAACATCAAGGGCAATTGATGCCCTTCTCTCAGATATTGTTATACTCCTTAAACAAATCCTACAATGTTCTTTATTATACTAGGGGTGTAAAACCCTCAAACTCCAATATTTTTACAAGAGGCCATTACTTGTCACTGTCATATATCTATGTGTCTTTTCACTTAACACAATTAAAGGGATACTTTATTTATGAGGAACACAAAGGAAAAACAGAAATATATGACTTATGCTCTTAAAAACCAGTTATTTATAACTATGCTAATTGTTTTGTTTCCTTAAAAGGTGTGGGTCATGGCATCACAGCTGCTTTTGCTCTGGCTAATAAGCCTTAGTTTTGGATTAACGTTATGAGATTAAGTTTTCAAGCCCATTGCAAACAGCCCACCAGTAGTGATACAGACCTTTTAGCTGCCTGCTGTGATCTGCTGAGAAACTGCAGAGATAGAGACTTTTTTATGCTTTAAAACACACCTACTCTTTTTCAATTATTTCATGGCATATTTCCCCATAATTTTACCAGTCACACAAAGGGAAGGATGAATTTGTTAGCCAATTCGAGGATTCTCCTGTACTCTTTTAAAAAGACTCTGCCCTCTCCTGCAGGAGTCAGTAACTGTGTGGACTTGCTGCCTGTCAAAGGCATTCATAAGGCTTGAAATATCAACTTAACATTTTAGTAACTCAGTGTCACTTAATGAAGAATATTTAATGAAAAAAATTCTCTTCAACTGATACTTTCCTTTTAGACACTCAACCATGAATTCATCACCTTGAGCTTGAGGAAGCTGCCAAGCAAGTGTGCAGGCTCCATCTGGCTCCTGACTTGGTTATGGAGGGTTGACTTCCCAAAACTGTTTGCTGGATACTAAGAGAAACTCAAAGTTCACTGACAGAACAAATGGTGTCTTCGGCCACAAGCTAGACAAAACTCAAGAATTCAGAGAAATAGTGGTTGCTGTAACTGTAGGACAGTTCAGGGGCTTACACTAGCAGTACTAGAGGCAGGAGCACTGCTTTTTTCTATGGGACTCTCTGCACACGGAGCCTCATGCAGTCAGGAAAATCTTCCCATGGTTGGGGAGCACACAGGTGTAGTGGAAGCTGGATACTGTAATTGAAAAGCTAAATCCACAAGTCTAGTGCTGAAGTATTGCAGCTGACTCTTTAGAACTGAACTGGTAAAAAGAACATGTTAGTGAATGAGGTTAGCAGTGACCAGTGCTCATAAATGTTTTTGTGCCAGATATGATGGTGAAAAGGGGAAAGCTGTTACACTGAGGTTGATTTTAAAATTATTGCGATAGCTCTGTTTTTTTTAGGAATGTGCTTGTTCTCATATCGGACCAGTATGTGGCTCATCCTGTTCAGTATGCTACCTTAAAAAATCAGTCAGCACTAAACACTTAGTGACAAAACTTTACCTTGCATGAGAAGGTAGATTTATGTTCCTCCTCATCAGGTTTGTTCCTTACCACCAGTAACTATGGCCATCTAAATCCTGAAGTAAAAGGTTTAACATCTCCTTTCGCTTTTTTTTCAGTGTTATCTCTTATAATTGCCTATATTTTTTATTCTTCATATAATTGTCCAATCTCTTTTTCATAGCACCAACAATTTGAGTTTTCTCAGAGACACACTGAAAGATACTTTTACCAAGGTTCTCCAGAAGGTACCTGAATCTTCTTTCTGGTGGTTCAAATAAATGGTGTATTTCTTGGATGTTAGGTAAGAATTACAAATTGCTGTGCCTTTCCTGGGTCACCACTTTGCAATTATCTCAAGGAAACATCAAATCCACTGATTTGAGAAGGGAGAATTTTGGAGAACACTGTTAATCGCACCACACAGAAAATAACTCCTTATAGATCCTAGCTTTTTCCTCACTCTGCTGTTTTTGATTTGTAGCCAGATTTTGTGTAGTACCGGAAGTATAACCATATGCAGAATTGTTCTATTTGATTCTTTCTATTTTTCAGTTAAAATTACTTTTCTGGAGTATTATTGACCTGTCAGTTCAGACTGAGAGAGGTCCATGTGGTCGTCTGATATGCTAAGTTCATTGCCCAATGTCTTGGCACCCAGATACTGCAATTGATTTAAATGTTGGACATTTCCTTTTCTGACCCCCTCCTACTTACACTTCTGAAAGGGCCAGTGTTTTTAAAACAATGGTGATAGGAAGTGTATCACAGTACTTACAAAAGGGAGTCCCACAATTAGAATTTGGCTAGACAGAATGCTGCAAATAAAAGAGCTGGAGCATATTCCAGCTTTAATCTTACCATCCTGGGGCCATTAGAAAGGAAGATGGGCCTGACAGACCTATTCACAATAAAGAGAAAGGCAGCCCAAATAAAAGTGCTAATGTGTAATGCATTTTGCCTTCCAGAAGACTGTGATATGTGCATACCAAACAGTAATAAAGGAGATTGGGGTAGATCTTAGGAATGATTTTTAATATGCAGTCAGCTGCACATCAGATTATCTTACCTGGGGAAACTGAGGGGTCTCTGTCATTTGAGATCTTAAAGACAAGATTTCATAAACATGCCTGGAATGGTTTAAAGAGAACTGGTCCTTCCTTGGAGTCAAATCAGAACAACTTTTCAAGTCCTACAGCCTGTCTGTTGTTTAAAGATGTGCTCATGATTCTCTTGTGATGGCACAATTGCAAATGGGTATGTTATCCTGCTTGCTACTTGCTTGGAAATTGTTTAGTTTGAAACAAATCCTCTCTGTTACTGGTGTGACAAGAAGTTTTTACAACGGCTGTGCTATTTCCTAACACGGACCCTGGATTGTTCCATAGACAAACCATATTGCTATAAAATTATTTTTCTATGTAACAGGTCAAGATAACACCTATTTTGTGATTCTTTTGTTTCTCTATTAATCTTTGACTCTGAACCAGCCCCATCCCTTTGAGAGCTGGCTTGCTGCTCTCTATTCTCTGGAAAACTTGGCTTACTTTGTACACCAGTATATTTGGCCTTTGAAAATTGGCTTGCAGTTAGCAGACAGAAGCAGGGTCAGAATTAGTTCAAAATAAATTAATAGTCAGAAGTTCTAACTTGCTAAGCTGCATGCAATCCACCCTTCAAAGGATATTCACCAATTGCTGTAATTGCTCTCTTCAAGGGCTTCCAAAAAATCCTTGGACATGCTAATTAATGCTGTTTTAGATATATGTTAAGGTATTTGACCTGAGAGTTTAATTCTACAGTTTAATTCCATAATGATTGTAAATGGTAGGACTGCTGCATATTTAAAAGAACATTAGTGTGAATTTAGCTAGCTGTTGGCAGTTTAACAGTGACTAACAGATATTAAATAAGCATGAAATTCTAGTGGTAAATGACACTTTTATAGTCGCAAGGGCTGAGAGCTGAAGGCAGGAGAAAATATTGCAACCATCCATGGCGACCTTCCCTTTCCCCTGGATTTTACAGTCTTAGCACAACTTTCCCAGCATCAGGACAAGTCTGGGTTGGTGGAAGGGCCTTGTCCTTGCAGGCTTGGATGGCACATGGTGAGCTTGGTGGGATTGGAACTTGTTGATATCCTGAAGTCATTGACACATCCCTTGCTGAAATCAGTATATCCCCAAATAACTGAATTTTTCAGCCACTCAAAATTAATCACATCTCCCAGTATTTACAGTGTCGAGGCAGAGGTGTGTGAATTATATCCCTTCTCCTGCCAGATTTTTCCTTAAAAAAAAAGAAAGAGGAAAAAGTGGATGTCAAAAGAAATCAATTGCTAGAGAAAAGAAAAGAAAACAAGTTGATCCTTTTATTGCCGCTTTTCAATAACATCTCTTTGTTTTAGAAAAAAAAAAAATGGTAACAAGTGACTTTTTTTTTTTTGCACCCCTCAGTGGCTATATAAATTTTGCTACTAAGGGACAAACATCATTGATTTGAGTGACTTATTCAAAACAGGTCATAAAGCTACAGCTTGTTGTGTCAGTTCTCATCATATACTGATGTGGCAGTTTTATGAATAAAATATGGGCAGTTGCTGTCTGGGAAGTTGCCACATCTTAGCTACCCCAAACCCTCTGTCCTTGAAGAGTAAAGCTTTGAAAAATTAGGACCATGTTTCAATCCAAGCTGTACAATATGCTTTTCAGTGAAGTGTAATATATTGTTTTTAACTGAATAACTTTCTTCTCCTCTTCTCCCCTCCCCCTGTCCCTCCCCTACTTAGGGAAAAAAAAAAAAAAAAGCCATGGCATCTTAAACTAAAGCACACTTCAGTCAGTCTCTCTGTGTGTGCTCCGTGCCAGCAGCCACAGCGTTTCTTTCATCTTGGCTTCAAAGTGGTGCTGAGAGGGGGAGGGGGGCATCTAATGAAAGAAGGGAAAACAAACAAACAAACAAACAAACACAGAACGGGGGAGGAAATGAAAAATAGCAGTCTACCTTTCAAATCTGAGTGTTGCCTGCAGGCATGCTCTGCAGTGGATGTTGCACTCAGCTTCAGCCCCTTGTATATTTTTTTTTGTTATTGCCACTTCCCATGCTGGGAAGATTCTTGTCATCCCTCACATATTTTATCCGCAGAAAAGGCTGCCCTGCCCTGTGCTTGGTGATTGAGGCTGTGCCCCTGGTGTGCCACACTATCAGTGGTTCCCAAGGCTGCCTAGCCTGGGAAAAGCTGCATGGAAACGGTCCAAAATCAGCATTACATGCATTATTGTTCTTACTCTCTCTGATTAGAGTGCACACAATGAAAACAACAGCAACAGCCTCATTTTCTAGCCCTCCTCCCAACACAGGGCTGTTCTTAGACTGTTTTTCTTTCTCAGAGTCTTCATAGAAATTAACTGCTTCTGTGCTGGTAAGATCTCAGGCATCCCAGCAGCTTCTCTGGGGGGAAGCCCGAGAAGCTTAGTCCAACTGAGAGTAGCATTTTCAAAAGTCTCTAGTTGACTTGTGAACTGAAATCCTGTTTTTTAAAAGCAGGTCTAGAGGTAGGCTGTTTTATGCACCACTGGAAACACAGTGCACAGATACCATGGTAATATGCATGGCACAGTAATCCCTGTTAAACAAAAAAAAAACAGGCTGAAAGATATTTAGGCATTAGTTCCTTGAATATGTTTGAATGCTTTGTGTTAAATGCTGGATGCAATGCATGCAATGTCCTAGGAGCGTGTCACAGCACCTGGGTCTTCCCCAGCCTAACCACCATCAAGTTTTTTCTTACTCCCTGGTCAAAGAGGTCTTGCTGTCCTGTCTGAGAAGTGCCAGAATTGACTAGCACTGCTCTAGTGACTAAGCAGTCATTTGGCAGGCAATAGTTTAAATTTCTTGAAGCCTGTTCAGTGTCCTGGGGTAGCCAGTTTGGGATTGGATGAAGTTCAGTTTCTTCTTTGAAGAAATAATATCCAGTGCTTGTCCCAAGCACATGGAAATGCTCTTCGGAGTCGCTGAGTGAGGTATGGCATTTCAGGCTGAATCTGATTTCATATTCCCTGAAATATATTAGGTGGCCTATCAAACAAAGAAGGAAATGCATTTTCTTCCTACTTAAGAGATAAGACGTGTTCCAGAGTGCCAAGTACCTGCACCTTAAATGTGCTGGAGTATTTGACAGGAGAGAGCAGTAGATAGCCCCGAGTGCTGAACATGAGAGAAGGCAAATGAAAGGAAGCACAGTCTGTCTTTTTACACATAAAAATATCATAGAGTACATTTTTTTGTTCAGTTGTAATAGATGCTACTCTTTCTCATTTTTTAAAAACAAATGTATGTCTGTCTTCAGGACGCTATTGGGAACACATGTAGGAACAGACGTACACTGTAAGTGATGTTTTGTTTTAGGATTCTTTTCTGACTCTCTTTCCATATCTGCCAGCTGTATTGCAGAAAGGAACCTCTGATGCTGTATTCTCTTCTTCACAGAAAGAGGAATGGATGCTCTAGGTTACTTTGCACCCAAAGACCCTCAAGAGCTCCAAGCATCTTTTGCTACTAGGGACACAGAATTTGCAGAGGTACCTGGGGGGTTAATGGTAGATGTTCTTTAATTGCCATCCAGCAGATTAAAGACAGATGTTTACTTTTAAGCCATTTCAGACCAGACTGAAAAGTACTTTGAAATTTGAATTTCTGTAGCACGAAGAAAAAGAAACAGCTCTCTAGTCAATGCCATGTCTATTCCTCTGTTCTTCAGATGAATTAAACTGAACCATGGAAAACAAAAATGTAAAGTTGCATAGTACTGTTCTGTAACTTGTTTCAGTGTCAAAGTGGTTAAATCTGCAAGTTTTTTTCTAATTTTTGTTGTTTCAGCTTGAAATTTCAGAATCTATTCTGCAATTTTTTTCTGCCTTGTGCATCATTTGGGGTAAAAAATGTGAGAAGAAAGTCAGCTCCCTATTCTTCTAAGATTTTAAGGCAGGAAAAGATTTTGTTTATTCTCCAAGAGCTCTACTGACATTACATTCCTCGGAAAAATAAAGTTGTCTCTTTTTATGCTGACAAAATCCAAAGGCAAAGCTGGGTAAAAGTCTGCTCTTGTCTTAGCTGACTACTATATCTTTGGGCATGATTGACCCCTTGGTTTTCTTATGTCTTAATTCTTTTAAATTTCAAGACTACATAAAGAAAAATGTGAATTGAGCTCTGTAAGAAATCATTTTAATCAGCTTTTCTGAACTTTTCCACATTTTAAAAACAACATGTATTACTTAGTATATGACCTTAAATAGAGCTGGGATGGGACTTCTGTATCAAAAACATTTCCTCTATTAAAAACCTGGAAACTGGCTGTCATTACTCTTGCTTCTCTTTCTTCCCAAATCAAATAGTTGTGCCAGCTGCTTGTTTTGTTTAACGGTCTCAGTGAGAAACATATCATGGCTAATCGCAGTATCATTTTCTAATGTTTGCTGGAAGGAAATCTCAAATTGTTCTGGAGAACCTAAATATTAGGCTTATTATAAATCTGATTAAGCAGGGACACCAATTCGTGAAGGCAGGATGAATACAACTCCTAGCAAATTGTGAAAAAGAAAAGTAAGTATTGTTGTACCACACTGTTCACAGATTGTTGCTGGAGACTGTTCTTCCCAAAGGTACGGCTTTTCTCTGCTCTCGTTAATTTATTTGCCTATCAATTTCTTTTTCATTAGTTTATAAAAGATCAAAATTTAAAGGAAACTGGCAAAACCTGCCCCTGTACTCTTTGGTAATGTGCCCAGCATGAACTGAAATGCTTATTTTCAACTGTGTGCCAGGCAGAAACTTAGGAGTCATGTTGTGCCCTGCATGGGGTCCATGACCACGTGTTCCTGCCCACAATTCCATATGCCAGACAGGAATGTCCATTGCAGCAGTGACATCTACGGATGGAGAAGTGTGGAGCCCAGCCATATGTGAGCTGATGCTATTGCCAGCTTGGACAAGCCATTAGCCTGACAAGAGCTGGAGCAGGTCAGGCCCTAAAGTCACATTGAAAAATGGTGTTTAAATCCACCTGACCGTTGTCAGGGCTTGCTTGTCATAATTTCTTATGTCTGCAACAGCCAAGGAGTTCCTCGCAGTCACTCTGCTTGAGTACAACAAGATGGGATAAATCCTGGCAGTAAACAGGCTAGAAGACAGTTTTTTTTTCTTTCTTAATATTTTATTTATGGGGAAGAGGCCACACGAATAATTGAAGATGCCTGTTTGCACCCACTGCAACCTGTGAGTGGTTTGAAATGTAAACATGTCAACTCACAACTGGAGCTTGAGAAACACATGTGCCAAAGAGCCTCAGGCTGTTTGTCTGTCACACTTACCTTCCCAGCAGCCCCCTCCTCCTCTCATGGGAAGCCCAGGTGCAGGGCATCACTATCCTATGTGACAGTGGTGCAACTTTCCATGGAAAAATTGATGTGGAGGAGAATGGAAATACACACATAGCATGAGGTGAATTTATGGTGTATTTTACGCACCAAAAAACAAATGGTATTTCGGGCTGGTTTTATTTTTTCTTTCTTGTATGACACACAAATTGAGATCAGCTGAGGCTCCAATAGGGGTGCCCTTAAAGAAGCTGAATTGCTGTGCAGAAATACCCAACAGTAAGAGCAGACAAAAGGCAGCGGGGAGAAGAAAAGAGGTGGAAAGGCCTGGAGCATTGGAGAGGGATGTTAACAATCCTGCTTGCGTAGGTCTAGTAAGGAGTAAGAGGAGACAGAACTATCACTTAGTAAGGTGCAGAAATAATGCAAAAATCCAGGGTTCTCTAAGAGGTGGCAAGGTTCCCAAAGTCTTCTAAATCTGATTTTACTACATATGGACCAGACACTGAATGAATCAGGTCCTCAATACATTTCTTGATCTGGCATGATTTCTGAACACAAGTGTAAACTCAGTAGTGAGGATGTAGTGTAATTAACCAATTCCTATAAATATTAAAGAAAAATTGACATTCAAAACTTCTAACATCCTAAAATCTTAGAGCATGTGGGAGACAGCATTTCATCCCCTCTGAGCCTAGAATTGGGTGGAGATAATGAGTTGCTATTCAGATGCATTGGATTAAAACTGAAGAACTTGGGAAAAGTCAGGAGAAGTGTTTTCCATACCTATGATGGTGAATTAAAAAATGGAGTGGGCACATCAGACCCTAGAAGACTTATGCAGGGGACTGTTCTGAGTGTACAGAAAAAATATTAGAGAGGTCTCTGAGACAGACAGAAATATTGAAAGACAGTCACCATTGCTTTTTTTCCCCTCTTTGCGTAGAAGTGAAATGTGAGTGAATAGGATTTTAGAGAAATTGCTGTTAAAGTTTACTGAGTTGAGTCAAACAGAGAAATGTATCCTATCAGCAGCTTCAAAAATGTATGTTTATTTTAAAAAATGAGGTGTAAGTGAGCAACAGCACTATGTTAAGAACAAAGCTGATGCAGAAAAAGACTTCTCACCAACTTTGCACTGACGTCACATTGTTGGCTACAGTGGACCCAGCCCTGATTAATTGCCCTTGTCAGTCAGATCCTGGGAAAGAGTCTTGAAGGCTGACTGATATTCCAAGGGCATGTCAGATGTGAGGTTATTTGGTTAGTGTCTTCGCTGAGAGCAGACTTATAGTGTTTTGAGTTGCCAGGCTGTGTAGTGAAAATGAACATTGACTGCCATGTGTACAGGTTCTGCCTCCTGTTTCTTCATGCAACGAAAGGCCTTCCTCCAAAATGTGTGCATAGCTCCTGTCAAAATCAGTGGGAATTATGTGAAAGTGTCAGAGGATGATGAGATCATGGTGCACTTTAGGTTTCATCACTTGTGAGAGTTGTCTCACTGCATTGTTCCTTTGCTAAAGATTGGTTTCTGGAATTCAAAGCTTTTATATTAAAGATAATAATGCCTAAGATTTTTTTCTTGATCTGTCCTGAATTAGGATATGTATCACTTTTATCTAAATTTAGTCTGGGTATGACTGCTCTAATATTTTCTCTTATTTTATATTCATCTCTCATCTGTCTGCTGGCTTCATTTCAGACAAAGAAAGTCAATATTTTCTCTGTGAGTTATTTCATTTTGTTGGTCTATGATATCATAGCAAATGTCAGCTGATCTTATGTAATAAGATTGAAGTTGAAGACAGACTGTTATCCATCTTTTTACAAATAAACAGATCTAAATAACTTGGGTTCATGGTCAAATTGAGTATTTTTAGAACTATTAAAGCAGTTAAAACAGTTTTCTCCGTTGATGAGAAAGTCTGCTTCTTGTCCTGGTGGTCTCTTTTTTCTCCTCCACTTGCATTTGATCTCGGTAACACTGTACCATTTTGCTGGTAACAAAGTCATTCATTCATTCATTACTTAGCAAGTCTGAGAACATTTTATGGTTGATAGCTGGATTGCCAACATGATACAACATTAGCCTCTTTCTGCTTATTTTTGCTTAGCCTGCAGGGCCGAGGGAGTACAAAACTCCACATGTCGCAGGAGGCAGCATGTGATAGCCTCTGTGTTTCCTTACACCGAAGGAAAAGTCCTCCACTTTTTTGAATGTAGTTAAGTCTGTGGTCAGAAGATGAAATTCTGGTCCAACAACATCAAGAACCTCACTGTTCTTTTAGTCTGTGATTTGGGTAGGAGCTGGATATCTCTGAGTTTACAACTGCAAGGTGGCCTTAAGTTGACCAGGACACATAGGCACAAGAGCTTCCTGCCTGTGCAGGTGGTGGGAATTAGTGAGTAGGATCAGTAGGAGGATCAGCGTTCACACTGCGTTGCTCTTTTCCTTGGTGGGACTCGGCTGGGGGAGTGAGAGCAAGGACGGTTCCTTGGTCAGATGCAGTTGTTGGGGGATGCTGGTCAGCCCTAGCCTTCCACACACGTAGGTGTTTCTCTCCCAGCACATTGGATTAGTTTCTGCTGCTGGCAAAAGAGCAACATAAATGTATTTTAAAATCTCTTCCTCTGCATAATCAAAAGGGAAGGAACACAACACGAAAGTTGCTTAACAAAGAGCAGACAAGCACTCCCACTCGTTGAACCTCTCTTTTAGTCACCCACATGCTGGCAGGCTCTCAAGGCCTGTCTAGGTCATATTATGACTCCTTTATTACTGTTTAAGGTCACCAGGAGACACGCAATGCATCCTATATCAGGAAGTGTAGTATGTCTCAAGAGTGAAATATTTGGCTGTTAGCAAGAGCTGTGGCCGCGACTCGGAAATTCCGGGACGCGCCTGAAGGGCAGGCAGGCTCCAGGCGCCGTGCTGCCTCCCTGCAGATAGAGCCACCGGGAAGCGGAGCAGCTTTCCTGCCATTCTCCGCACGGGGCTGCCTTCCTCCCAGACTTCCCCATCAAGCACCGATAGCTGCTTTGCCACTCTGTCCAGCTGGCTGTGGGTTGCAATTCCAAAGAAAAGGCCTCCACTAAGGCAGGTACCCAACAAAAAATGTGCCGCCGTCTGCCCCAGCATTGTCGCTCCTGCAGGAAGACTGATTAGGAGCACATAAGGCGGGCAGGGAGGAGGTGGGTGCCAGCCTGCAGTCTTGCATGAGCGAGCAGCAGATTTATTGGTATATTTATCAGTGCTGGGACGTGGGGAGTGTTGGCGAGTGTGCAGAGATGCTCTGCCCTGTGGCACGTACTGCAGCCCGGTGCCCATGGGAGAAAAGCGGGAGTTGCAGTGCTCGAACCTGTCCCGTGACCTCTTTAGAAGTCAAAGGTGGAGGCCTTTCTGGAGCTGCAGGTCCAGATTAGATCACAAGTGCAAAGATCCTTGAAATACATTGTGTGACAGTGAGTTTCACAGCTTCCTTAGCTGTACCCACTTTCCTTCTGTCACTCTTTGCTTTAACATCACTCAGATACAAGCTACCCTCAGAGTTTATGCACTTTTTTATGCAGATGCCTGACAGGAGCTAAATGAAGCTGCTGTAGGCAAAATGTGATGCAAAAAGGAAGGCAGAAACAGGAACATTTTTCCTTATCTACATGATTAACTTCAAAATATTTATGTTTCATCAGTATGTGCAAGGATAATATCCCCTTCTCTTTATTGTCCTTATGTAAAAGAGAGAGGCGCAGACAAGGTTGTGTGTCAACAAAAATTTATCACTGAAATGCTTGTCGTTTGCTTTAGCTCTGGTCTTGTTAGAGGGTGGAGGATCCTCTCAAAAACACATCCAACTGCAAATAAATAAATACTCAAAAAGTGAATGTTTCCCCTTATAGCAGGAAGACGCGGTCAAGAAATCGTCATCTCGGTCTAACAGATTACAATTACAACAACATGTCTAAGGCCCCCATGAACGCTAAGATGGAGAAAGTAAACTCCTGGTAACAGTGATGCCCACTGTAGCTACTCAGTTTTCCCACCAGAGATCAACATTTTCAGGCATTTCCAACTTTTTTTGTTTATCCAAATTGGCCTATGCCAAATAGTATCTGTGTGTGGGTGTTATTTGTGTGTGTGTGTTTTAACATGTGTACATATGTGCATGCAGAGTGAACATAATTTACTGTTTCATTTTTTAGATTCAAAGAGTTGATTTAAGGTAGCAATGTTTCTGTTCTAATCCATTTTTTCCTTTCCCAAAAATGTATTTGACTTGTTGAAGAGATATTGTTATTGAAATTTCATTAAAAATCACACTTGTAACACAGTTTCAAAAGAAACAAATCAATTACCATTTTAAAAAGAGAGCTTAGTAAGGGGGGAAAATGGCAAATTATTTAGGTGTTAGTAATACTTAGATTAAAATTCTGAAGTTAAAGGAAAAACTCCAATAACAACACCAGTATGTCGCCAACAGAAATTTTCTAAAAATGCCAGGTTTTTATGAAACATTTTTTGGTGTTTTTGTCAACTGCAGAATAATTTCCTTTTGACTGTTTTTTCTTTTTAGCACAATGAAAGGAGGGGAAAAGTCACATTTTATAAATGTTCAAGCCTCTGTGTTAAGGGTGTAGTTTTAACTTCCTGGCTCTTAGAAAATTTTCACACAACTAGAAACATTTTATTATACAATTTTTATTATATTTTATTATATAGATAAAAAATAGTGTATGTGCATGCAGGAAAAGAGAGTCAGCTTTCCCTGAAGTGTTTTATCCTATTTAGAAAAGAAAAAAATAAAAATCCAGTCCTAGGCTGTATTTATGACACGTGTAACTCGCAGTAGAAATTAAGTACTGCCCTTCACACTTCTCTGTCCTAGAGGACATACACCTGCCGTGAAAGGGCACCTCCAAGCAGCATCTTTACTCAGGGTAGCTGACATGGGCATGCATAACATGCCTGCTGAGAACCTTGGGCATTCAGCTCTCAGATGGAGATTTTATTGTGTGTTGATTTTGGCAGTCAGCTCAAATTAGTTGGTCTAACTTTATGATGACTAGTTTTGACAGGTTCATTTATTACATTGTATTTAATTATTTATGGTTGCACTGCAATAAAAACTGTCTATGCCTTATATTGCTGCCTTTGGAAGATCACCTATGATTAACATTATTGATAGCACCCAGAGGGTCAGTTGGAGACTTTTTGGACATGTTAATCTCAATGGGTCTCATGTGTGGTTTTCGGTGCAGTTTCCTCATCTCTCCCTGGAAGGATGTCTCTCCTGCCCTGGCGAAGGTAAGGAACAATACATGAGGAGGTGATGGTGATGAGCTAAGGGTTGTCTCTGTTCCTCTTCCAGTGAGGAATGCTGTTCCCCAGTGTAGGCCATGCAAGCCTGCGCAGGCCTGGTGAAGCGGTAAAGGGTTGTGTGCAATCTGTTTTTCTCACGCAGATCTGAGACCGAGAGCATAACAAACCTGGCTGCGTCATACATGGCAGGCTCAGAACATTAACAAGCACTTCTCATAGCTGTTGCTGTAAGACAAATCTCTGCTCTGTGAATCTGTTGGAAGATATTGGCTGCTTGAATAAAGAAAAAAACCCCACAACACAACAGATGAAATTAATTAAAGGTTTCATTTTGCTAACTAAAATTTCATATTTCCCTCTGCATAGACTATTACAAGTTGCATGATGGCTAACCTAAATATTATCACATGACATGTTGTCATCTTTTATAAATAATACAAGGATTGCTGTAATACTGCATAAACCCAGTTTTGGATGTTGAGAAATATTATGCAAGTGTCCAACATGAAACATTCTTATTCCACCACTCTGGCCAAATACCATGTTGTCTTTACTGGAAAACTGGTGTTCATCAAACAAGTTTAAAGCTGAGAGTAGGAGCGGGTGGGACATTGCATTCTTAAGAAATGAGATTATAAATAATACGATACTGCTTTGTGCTGTTAGTAAATTGGGGATATTATAGAGCAAACAGGAAGAGCACACCATGGTGTACTTGCGCTCCAGCTTCGCTTTTGTCTTTGAACCCACAGACTTCAGAAAACGATTTGTGCTCACTGTGGCTTCCCATTCCCTTCTGCTTCACTCTCTTTAAGCTTAAAGCTCTGGATCAAGAGATATGAAACTTTTCCAATCTTTTAGCCCATAATCAAATATAAAAAATGTAGGGGGGAGAGGGTGGGCAGAGAGAGGGGGGAAGGAAAGACAATCCAACATGGCTTTGCTTTTATTTCTGTATAAAAAAAGAGATGTTATAGAGCAAGGACAGGACTAAAGGAGAGGATGGGAGGTCGATTTTGAAAGGCTGTGTCACATAAGTGTTGAACGTAAGTACTTTTTTCTGCCTGTAAATGACTTTGTAAAGGCTTCAGGTTCTCACATCATAAGCATTCAGGAAGTATTTTAAAGGTACCATTTCTAGTCCAAACTCCTGTCTTTCTTTGCATAGTGTTTAACACACTGAAAATGGGTAGACTTTTTAAAAAAAATAAGATCGGGACTTTTCCCTTTAACTGATGTAACAGACATTATTGTAATGTGTGTTTATGTAAAAAAATATGTAAAAAAAAATACATATATAACATTCCTTAAGCATCCTTGGAGGTCTGCAGTACCAACCTGTGGTGCACTATGCTTGCTTTGGGAGTTTTGAGAAATATATTGGTCTCACATGGAGGTGCTGCTGATGTGTGCTCTCCTACACAGGAACTGGGTGGAAGCTGTTTAGCTCATGGCCTCCTTTATCAAAGGAAACAAGAGGCAAACCAGCAAGTGCTTTATTAATTTCTTATGTATTCTTCTTGTTTTATTAATTTCTTATATGGATTTCTATGTTTCCCTGGAAACTGGCATGTTGTCAAAAGTCCTGGAAATTATCAGGATGTAACAATAAATAGTAGTAATGAAGCGGTTTTTTAGAAGTTAAAATCCCTTTCTTGTGGGATCATTTTCTGAATGGTCCAGCACGCTGTCAAAGCTTGCAGCTGTAAAAGATTTGACTTGGCTGCACCAAGTCCAAAGGTTATGCGAGACTGTTCACTCCTTGCCATGTTCTTCCTCTTACCATCTATCTCTCTTCCCATCACTCATTTCCATTTTCCTTCCTTCCCTGTTTCTCCTAACAGTGCACAGCTTTTGGAAAGGAATGAGACACACTGCCCTGTCCCCTGCCTTTGTAGGCACAGGAGAGGACAGCAATGAGAAGGAACTTCTCTCCACTCATCATGCCTTTAACACAGTGTCCTGCTGCAACATCTACACCTTAAAACATGATAGATCATGAGAGCACTCCAGATGACACAGAAACAACTGCTAACCATGACTGTAATGAAGAGAGAAAAAGAGTAAACAGTTTTTCTTCTACCTTTCTACTTCACAATGTGCAGAAGAACTGAATAGGTGAGTTGGAGACGGTGAATTGGTAAAAGAGGATCGCAGTGCTCTCCAGTCAGTGCTGGCTGGCAAAGGATGCACCCTTGTCCTGCTTTTTTTCTTGATAGTTCTGCAAATATTGTTAACATTTGAGATAGGTTTGAGTAATCATGAATAGCTTAAAAACCAGAGTACAGAAATTTGTGTTTCTCTAGGGGAAATTCCTGTTCGGGTTCAAGCAACACTGAGTAGAGGAGAGCAGAGAGATGTCTTTGGGAGGGATGACTAAAAGAGCTGGAAAGTGGGTTGGACATTTGCTTACAAGATTTTCTTTATTTTTCTAAGTATTTGTTAGGCTTATGTAAACCAATGAATGCCTCAATCCTGACTAAAATAAATATCTGCAAATGAACACTGTTCCCGAATGCTCTCCTTGTGAATATCAAAAGTTCAGGCAGGCTTTCCTACACTAGTACAACCATCCAAAAAGCTCTTGGAGTCCTTTCCTGAGCCTAAAAACCTGATATCTAAACTTTCATTGAAAAGGCTTTTCTTTGGAGCTGTGCATTAGTTTCCTCACTGGTCTCAGTGAATCTGTGATCTCAGTGGACAAAACTACACCTTGCAACTGCATGCCAGAAACTCTCATCTGATTTTGGCTAAAAGCTGTATGCCAACACAGAAGTATAGGGTTACAAAAATATTCAAGAGCAAAGCAATTTTGTATACGTATAAGGCAAACCTGTGAATGAAACAAAGTATTACCTGAGAATAAATAACAATATTTAAGCCTGGGAGCATTTTCTTGCCTCATCCGAGGTCATAGGTTCTTGAACATATTGATTTTTGTTTAGTTCTTGATACTAAACACATGCATTAGAGTCAAATTTGTAGTGAAAATATAATCCATACATCAAAACTAGAAGGACATAACCACTTTTGACAGCTACTCATAAACAGAAACCATTTCAATGTAGACAGATCAATAGGTAAAATGTTCTGGTTTAGTTTATAAACTTAATGTCTTTTTCAAACCTGCAATAGCCCTGAATAAAGATGTTTTGGCTGCAGTCATCCTGAAGTTCCTCCAAGCTACCCCTACAGTGAACCCAGAAGCGAGGACTTTGGGTCACTTTAGCAATACTGTTGGGTCACTGGAGCATACCAGTAGCTGAACAAGGTCTACTCCCTTCAGCTTTCACATCCAGGCTGGCACAGAACAGTTTTGAGAAAAAAAAAAGTTCCAAAAGGCTTCCTAATGTCTTACCAGTGTTTTGTACAGTAAAATTTATGTAATAAATTCTGTAGTTTCCAGGGAAATAATAAATATATTTTGAAATAATAAATATATTGAGGAAATCTAGAACTCATTCATAATAATAAATATTTCAAAGGAAGATAAGATGGAGTCTGGAATATATAATCTGTTTTTTGGAAAGCTTAATTAAATTCTTGGGGTTAATATTTAACACTATTAATTCTTTGAAGCTGAGCTTTCTTTCATGACAGGATATGAAGAAAGACAACTAGAGAAAGAAGGGAATGGCAGACTTTCAGACAGAATTTTTTAGGTCTCAGTTTCTCAGGGTCCCAAGTTGGTAGTAGGGTAATAAATATAATATTCTCACTAATAATGCAGGTTGCTATCTCACTACTTGACAATCTGTGGTCATGTACTGAGTGTACCTTGTAGGTTGTCCATTACCATGATAGACCCTTAGTTTGTCACTTGAGTTGTTTAAATTATGGTGGGCCAGATTTCCAAAAGATTTGCTGGAAGGGAGTGGCATCCTGGTGGAAGTGATGAAATTTTTATGCCAATCACAAACAGTAAATTCCCATCTTAAAAATAATTTAAAACAGAAAAGTATAGAAAGCTGAGTAGCACAGAACTAGGTATCAACCTTCACGAACAATTTTGTTTTCATACTCTGTTCTAGTTATAAATATGGTTTAAAATGCATTTCATTCATTTCCACAGTTGAAGTTTTCAGCTTCTGCAGTTGGTGAATTTACAAACAGCATGGCACAGTGACCTAATTAAGTCTGTAAATGTAGTTTTGACTTTTTATTTGGGACAAATTTTTCCACTTTTCAAATCATGGGGGCAGAGCAAACAGTTTTTTGTCTGTGTTTTTTATTTTGTTTTGATTTGTTTGTGGGACATTGTTTTCTCCGAAGAGCCTATACAGAGGTTTATATGAATAGGACTGCTGTAGAGAATTTTAGCGGAACTCTGTGAAAAGAAAAATAAATGGAGCAATACATAAATTGCATTACAAATACTTGCTATTCTGCAGAAAACTTAGGTATTAAGAGAAATGGACAACAAGCACCTTTATGCAAAAATACAGTCAAATGCTCACTTCTGTTTTGCATCTGTTAATGCTAATATAAGTTTGGTGAAATGTTTCTTTAAAATACTGGGGGCATCCTGCAGGAGAAAATAGGTTCCAGAAAGCATCACATTATATGGTGAGCTCTCTCTAACTTACTGACCATAGAAAATATCTGTGACCATTTGTATTTTGCAACTCCATGCAAACTTAAAATTCAAGGCAGAGATAAAGCACTAAGCATTCTGGGATACAAAACCTGTTGCATATTATGTCAAAAGTACTAACAGTGAAAGTAACTAAATCAGTACATCCTCTGAGGCGGACCCAGAATAAGTGCAAAGAAAAGCTGCACCATGATCATATCAGAATTTGTTCTTCCCCCTGGAGCCAATAACAGGGCTTCCACAAACTAATGTTATTCAAGTTTCTGTCCTTCAATTTACAGTGGGTGACTTTGAAGTATTACCTCCAGTGCCTCAAAATGAGAGAAATTTTCTCTGCAAGAGAGATAAAAAGAGACATCTTCTGTCAAAGACCTAAAAGTAGGTATTCAAGGGTCTAGAGGGCCCTAATCTTTTCCCTTCTAGGGCAAACTAATTTAAGAAATATACTATCAGGCTTCCAGCAGATCATATGAACTCTCTAGGGCACATTTTAGTAGTAGATCAGGAACATTAGTGGCATGAAATTGATTAACAGAGCTGTGCAATCAGAAACATAGAGAAAGCTTATGGTGCAGGTCCTGCCAGAAGTAACTTGTCATTAAGCCATTTGAAAATGCCATACTAGCATATAAATAATTTGGAAGCATCTATTTCCATGAGAGACTGACTCTTACACTTTAAAAACTGATGTCTGCGGTAAACTCCAGCAGAGAAGGCTCAGAGTTATCCTCCTACAGGATTCCCGCACAACAGGAAACAGAAGGGTAACTGGGCTGTATTGCCACTCAGTTCTGCTGTCCAGATTTAGTGACAGAATGCTGAAAGCTCCTCGGCATGTAAGGTTATGTTACTGGCCTAGTTTACCAAAAATATAAGACATAGAAGGAGAAAGGTGAAAAAGAAATCAAGATAGCGATGAAATACAGATTATGAACATTTAGTTAATGTACTCTGCAGTATTTCATGGACCATTTCAGAGGAGATCTTAGTGTAGGATGCTAAAGTTGCTATATCATGCGGAGTGAGTCATGTAATATGTCTCTGTATTTGAAAAATGTTTTGCACATTGAACTCTGAACAGATAAGGGCTTATGATACAATAGGTCAAGGTCTGTGAACTTGAATTCCATCACAAAATGACACATGCTGCTGTGATGACAGTCATCTCCTGCTTGAAAACATCAGAGAATTAGGAGTCAGAACATGTCAGAACATGTAGGAGAAGACAAAAAAGCTTGAGCTGGATTGCTGTAGAGGTAAAAAGCAAACATGGAGGCAGGATGCCTTGCAGAATTGTAGTGCTTCCCTAAGCCTATAGGCTCCAGCTTCTGATATAATTTAAAGCAGTCAAGAGTCAGTCTGATCTGACTAAAATAATAACATAAACATCACTGTGTTGGTTAGGTGTTGGCCAAAGCTGTCTACACTCTAGGCAAGTGTCTATTTATTGTTAACACATAGTTCCCAATCCTCCCAGCTCAGCTCCACCTCTTTTCCATGAAGAACATCAACTAGGGCACCTATGTAGTTTGTACTCACAACAGGGAAACTTTCCCTTGATCTTTGTTTCTTCCTTTCCACCTTATTTCTTTCAGTTAAGAGCTGGTGTCTTTGTTCTCCATAATGTCACTCTCTGTGACCTTGCATCACTGGAACTGGGAGAGCTTTGTGTTTTGCTAGCAATGGAATTGCCTCAAGGTAACTGGCATTTCCTTCCAGGAGTAGGATTCAGACTTTGACTGTTGCTTGGTTATATGAAACCACTGATGATGAGTGAAGTCAGCCAGGTTTCTAATTTTCTGCTGGTTTTCATTTGTATTTCAAAGAGATTTAAGGACAATAGGTATTATGTTGTCTGCTGCCAGACAATGCCAAATTATTTGAGTTCTCTACAGCTTGTGCCTTTGAGAGAAAACATTTTTCTCAACTGATATGCACTTCTGATCTGCAAAGAGGAACAGCACTGGATACGAAATTAGGGAATTTCTTCATTTACATAAAGATAAGGATTGTGTTATCATTTTGGTTGATATGCAGATTGAAAAATTTGCTGTATTTTCTTTTCCTAAACCAAAATGAAGTTTCATTCCTGCAAGAAATGCCACTAACTTGGTCATTCTGTGCAAACTTCTTATTTGCCTGTAGTCCAGTTTAAAAGCATGTGATGACTTTGAAATATTCAACAGATAAAGATTTATAGGATGATATTACATTCCTCAGAAAACTGGGACAAGAGAATATAGGAAAATGGAAAATACTCCTAGTTTGACAGCTGTACTGAATATTTATGTAGTGAGAAATCAGGTGACTAAAGACGACAGAGAATTAACAGTTTTCCCTACAGAGACCAGAAATATATACTTTCTAAAATTGCTCCAGGAGGAAGATGGCTACGCTAGGAGTGTTGTTCTCTTTTCCCAAGTAACGAGCGACAGGACAAAAGGAAACAGCTTCAAGTTGTGCCATCGGTAGTTTAGATTGAATATTAGAAAAGATTTGTTCATGGAAAGGGTTTTCAGGCACTGGGACAGGCTGTTCAGGGGAGTGTTTGAGTCGCCATCCCTGGAGGTATTTAAAGGACACATAGATGTGGCACTTAGGTACAGAGTTTTGTGATGGGCTTGGCAGTGCTGGGTTCATGGTTGTACTCAATGATCTTAAAGGTCTTTTCCAACTTTAATAATTCTATGATACGATGACAATAAACTTTAGTTATAAAAAATTCTTACACAATGGGAAATAATTTTATGTGACAAATTTCTATTACTAAACTAAAACCAAAGCCTTACACTGAAGTTAGAAAATTAAAAAAGTATCCTAATAGAAAGTGTTATAAAATGTTACAGGCTGGAGAATTTGCTACACAGGAGAATTCATTACTACTTTTATTGTTAACAGGAAAACAGAAAATAGTTTATTATTGCCTTTTCCATTCTCAAGTTTGTAGTTTTCTGTAGAAGTAGAAGATAAGGCAAATATCTTCTAGAATGATTTATTTGGAGACCATATGTTCCCTGGGTTCTCAGTGGAAAGTATGCAAGCAGTATGCAATCATTGCATCATTTGAGCAGAGCTATCATCTCTATAAAAAAGGAGCAACAGCTTATTCTTTCCAAATGGAAGAGGAGCATAGACTGGAAGGACTCATGAGGAGCACTGTTGCTGACTCTACTGTTGTCATCTACACTTCACCACATATCTTGCAAATTGTGGGTTATAACAATTGCTATCCAAGCAGTAACAGAGAAATGGAAGTGTGAAAAAAGATATAGTGATTTACAATTCCTCTGAAGAATAGGATTACAGACATGAAGTTTGTGTGTTACCAGATACAAAAAGAATGTGAAATATTAAGTGTTTCCTGCAAGAGGCCATTCTAAGAACAAACATTACAAGGATAATAAATTCAAAGGTTTCCAGAGACAAACTTGTTAAAATGTTTGTTTTAACAAGGAACCACAGTCAAACCACTAAGAACAGAGAGATCCAAGTCTCCTCACATTGCAGTGAGTGACTACATATCGCGCTCCAGATTTGGGGTCAAGCTTTCACAGCAGTGATATAGGAGCCCAAGTCCCATGAGCATTCCTTGTGGCCACTCAGATTAGAAGCAACAAGTGACTTCACTTCTTTCAGGGATGTCAGGACAGATGATTTGTCCATTCTTCAGCTGCTCCCAGCCAACTCTGTTAACCTGAACTGGTTTAGGCTGTGAGGCAAATGTCAGCTGAGTCAACTAGGTGCAGAGGTGGGGAGATCCCTGGGGACAACAACCTCTCAGGGGTTATCATCTCACAAATTCCCAGAGCTTCTGAAAGGACAGTTAGAGATGGACAAGCAAGCAACAGAAAATCCTAAACATCTCAGAGAAGTAAGAGAAATAGCTTAGACAGAAATGCTAGATAAATTTTAATTCTACATGTGTGCTGTTTTGTTTTCATTTTGTTTTAAGGAGAGATTTTTGATGACTCAGATGTGATTACAAAAGGCTGGAAAATTGACATCTGGATATTTGTTTTGTAATAAGCTGTAATAATGTTAATATATTACAGTAAAATACAATTTGGTATCTATTATTTCACTCCCTTTGGGTAGACTGTGAAGTTCTTCAAGAAATGTCACCATGGAAAAGAAGGGTTACACCTATATCAGCAAACAAAAAGGAACAGAGGCTGCTTTCTGCCCTTGGAGGTGAATCAACCACCTTCCTGAGGAACCTGTTCCAGTGCTAGAGAACCCTTTTGGTGAAGAAATTTTTCCTTATATCCAATACAAACTTCCCCTGGGGCAACTTGAATCTGTTTTCTCTTGTCCCTGCCCGTGCTGTGCCCAGCTGCCCCTGGCACCTCCTTCACGGGCACTGATGTTCAGTGGCACCTGGGCTGCTCCCACTGCTGGCCCAGTGAACACAGGTCCCACCTGCTTCTCACTCTGTCTTCAGTGTCCTGGGGGCTCCAGCATCTCTCTGCCTACGGGCAGGCAGCCAAGGGGTACCTCTCATAAGGATCTTCTTCTCTCTAAGGTCCCCTACACCCAGGGTGGGTAAGGCTGGCTGGG
>JAWWES010000115.1:62176984-62211637 GCA_035583135.1 Lophotriccus pileatus
TCAGTCAGGATCTCAACAACTAAATAGTAAGCGAGGGAATAGTTATTAGCCACCTGGGCATCCAGAGGTGGAACAAATCCAGGCTATATATGACAAGTATTGAGCCTGGAGGGAAGTGTGTTTCCTGGTTAGGAAAGAGAAAATTTACATCTTCCCTTCTACTTGCACACCAATTTTTTTGTATCAACACATACAATAATTCATATTTATAAAAAATATGTAATTAAAGATGCATAATGATAACATATTAAATCCTGAGTCCTCACATCAGGGTTTTCACATTTGATAAAATGTTTTGGAATAAATGGACGATAATTATTTTATAGGTCATGACTAATATTAAGGATGAGACTCCTTTACCAAAACAGCATTAACTCATACCTTTTCTAAGCTACAGAGCTAGTAATACCAGTAGGGAGCTCTGCTCTTCCCTCTCCTTGGATCTGTGGGAAGGTGTATGTAAAGGGTGACACTGCTGGACCTGAAATCAGTGAAAAAGCTTGTGCTAGTTTCTGTGGTAACAAAGCAGTCCAGAAGGTGCTTTTTTAATAAAAGGGTAAATGGCAGATGTCTTGAGAAGTTATACTTAATGTGGTTTCTATATTTATACTGCAAATGCAGCCATGCAGCAGTGGTCATGCAAGACAGATCAGATATGAGCTGTTCTTTGCTGTCTGTGTTTGATGTGACAAATCAGTACTTTCCATAGCAGAAGCCTTTTTGTGCTGCCACTTTTAAGAAGAGTGTTTTATAGATCTGGAAGCAATCTTGAGCAGAGTGTTTTGACCAAAGGACTCCTCTGGAATCCCAAGTTCCCTTCTAGATTCTGTTGAGATAAATACCCCACCATCATAGTCAAACCAAAGGGTGATACACAGAAAATGCATCTAATCCCAAGATTAGGACTAAGACTACAGGTCTTTTTAAAAGAAAATTCAGATAAAGGAGTAAGATTACACTTTCTTTAACCTGTGTAGTGTGTATGTGAAATATATGAATCAATAATTTTTCCTATAAGCAAATATACAAATATTTTCTTGAAGTTTGGAGAGGATTTCAATTTTTAGTCTATTAATTCTATTACAGACACTAGTCTTCAAAGTTTTCATTCATTCAGTTATGCAAGGAAAAAGGTAACATCTGAAATTACCCATCAAAATCAAAAATGCCCTTTAGATGCATTGTCCTGTTCGTTATTGAAGACAAGCTTTTTTGTATATAATCAGCTTGTGAAGGTATAAATGCAAATCACAGTAGGTGTGTTTTGGTCAGAAATTTACTGTGGCATCACATCTATCCCATAGTGCAGAGGAAGCTCTGATGTCTGATCTGATCCTAGGCATTTACAACAATATTTTTCCTCGTTTTTGCTCTTTGCTGAAAAAGCATCTCCCCTTCTTGTGGCTACATTTCAACCCAGGTTTTTCCTTTCTACTCTCGGTTGGTGTAATAAGTCACAGCAAGGGCATCTAACCATCTCTAGAATGTGACAACATTTGGTTCAGATTCCCTTATCAGCATTACCTTTCCTTCTGCCCCTGCCCCATCCTTAAAGAAGACCAGGAGGTGGGCCTTAGAGATCAGTCACACGTCGACCGCTTCTTCAAACACTTCGTGTGGGAAACCATTCGGAGGCATGACTGCTGAGCTGCAGACCTGGAAAATAACTGTCATCAAGACCTTTACATCTGTCAAAGGAATTTCAGCCCAGTGCCACACCTTTGCCCCTATTTTGTTCTTTAAAAAAAACCTCCAGTAAGACCTTGGATTCCCTATCACTTGAAACTAATATTGTGGGGCATTACTATGTGAGGAACTCTACTTTGCGCAAATATTTTAGCCAATTACTGGTTACGCACTTTTTAGATGAAAAAGCTCTTTATTGCGTTTTTTGTTTCAACTAAGATGAAACCATAGGCTTTGTTTCCTTTATTCCTGTCAATTTGTAGAAAACCCCATGCTCCTGCAGCCCTTTAAAGCTGATTGCAGCTGGGGCTGAGCTGACATGGCTGTGCCAGGAGCAGTGCAACCTCCCCTGCCTTGCTGCCCCATGGCCCAGGCCAGCCTCTGTGAAGGGCACAGGCTGCTCCTTGCTCCTGACTGCCTTCCATAGTCAGCCAAAGGGGGTCCCAGTCCTTGTTACAGGATTGACGTCAGCCAGCAGAGCTGGGTCAGGCAGGGAGGTGACCCTAACCCCAATCATGCTGGGTGACAAGGAGTGGTTCTGATCCTGAATACATCACCTTAGCCTGTGCTCGGCTCTAAACACATGGTGGAGACCTACTGAGTTTGGCAGGACTGAAGGTTGGCTTGCATTGATGAGTTCTGCCAGATACTAACACTTGGGTATGTTGTTATACATTTTGTTGAATCAGGATCTGATTTTGCTGGAATGTGGCTCACTGCAGAAACATGAAGTGCTGTTGCATATACCTGCATTAAAACCACAAAAACTGTTGCAAACCTGAACCACTACTGCGTCTTGTTAAATAATATGCTTCCTACCTCAGTGTTTTTATATGCAATGGCATTAGAATATAATAGCATTTAAAGTCTTACAGAACACAATTTTGGTTACTTGGAATCTGTGTAGAATTTTTTTTAGTTTTTCAACTCTGTTTATTTAGGAGTCAGTTTTTGAATTCTACCTGAACCTCAGTTCAAAACCCCCTTTTGTGAGCTGTGTGCCTATATGCTAAAACTTTGAAGAAAAATGTAAATGACACATTTAGTGCACATTTAAATACATCAGTGTTAGCCTGCTGCTGCTGCTCTATATGGAAGGTAGAAAATATTTTGTTCTTTTACACAATTTGCATTTAATGACACATTTTCATTTTACACGTTTTCATCAAATGATTCTGAGTTTTTTTTTTTGGTGCTTTGGTTAAATGCAAAATCACATCCAAATATTGAAGGTGATGTGCTTTGAGAGCAAATGATTTCTTGCTACTTCTTCTCTTGCTGGTATAGCCACCTTAAAAAGACTTGTTAATTTTTATGAGGCTCTGTCCTTTTCTCTATAGAATGCAAGGTAGAACATTTAGTAAGCCTAAATAAAAACATAAAGCCTAAATCAAGTTGCAGTTCTGACCTTAATATCCTTCTCACTTTGAATCTTTGTATGCCAATTCATGAGTTACACTTTGAATTCACATGGCTCCTTTTTCCTGGAGATCTCACAGAACTTGAAATAATTACTCACCAGCAAGAACTGCAACTATTTAACGTCTCTTAGCCTAATCTACATATGATTTCCCTGGCACTTTAAGTGTTGTCATGTTATTTTTGATTCCATTTAGACCAGAACAGTAACCAGGGTCAGCTGGGCAGGGTCAACATTATCAGCCTTTCTGTGTGGCACTCTGGCAAGAGAGGATGGTTCTGAATGGGATTACAGCTCTTCACACAGGCAATGCGTGCAGGTAGGTTAGATATATATAAAAAAGTATTTTATCCTTTCTTTTCTTTTTTTCCCTTTTTTCTATCCTTCCTTGATTCCTTGCTTCCTCCCTTCCTCCCTCCCTCCCTTCCTCTTCAGATAGAGTGTATTCCTTCCTTTCCTTAAAAAACTTCAGGGATGTGTCAACTGTAAGACATCCAATAGTATACTGTCTCAGCCTGTCTTACCTTTCATCTGAAAAGTTCATATTCATATCTGTTAACTACTCATAAAGTATTTCTTTGTAGCCTGCATGGGGAGACATGGCTTTTCTAGGCTGATGGAGTTGTAGCCAGACCATGGTGAGAAAATGCAGAGGATGGGTCAGATTCGGAGGAAGCCCGTGCATTCTGGACTGAGTACAAGGGAAGAGGATTAGGAGAAGATGAGCCTTGTAATGGAAGAAAAAGTCAGCCACTCACAGTTGACTCAGCCTATCAGTCACCAGCTGTGGCTACGAGATTATCAGTCTGTATGTTTCTGCCTAAGATGGGGAGATAGTAGGTTATGTCCAAGACACCTTTAGTTGGTTTTAGTCAAGTAACACGGAGTGCTGATAAGTTATCAACCCTTTCTAATCAGACATCAGTTCAGTTCTCCAACATACCAGCTAGACCCATTTAGGCAGTGGTCATATGCCTGTAGCTGGAAGCAGCTGCTGAAACACACAGTTGCATTTAAAAGTCAGTGAGCAGTTAAAAATCTGTCACCCACAGAAAAAAAAGAAGTTTTTACATCAGAGGAAAGAAAATACATTCCCAAAGGGGATGTGTTTTGTTTGCCTAAACGGCAATGAGACAGCCTTTCTAATTGTCACCTAGTCAAAAAGTATGCTTTCTGCTTCATTCATATGGCTGCATGTTACTCATTCCTGGCTGAATTCTCACCCCTGTAATTTCAGCACTCATCTGTAATGCTGGAATGCGTGCCCAAAGAAGAAAGCCCATGAAAAACAGATCCATAGGAAAAAAGAAAGCAAATCCCCTCCTCCTTGAAATCTATAACAACATCCCTCCCCAAATGGTTATGAGACACTTCAAAAGTACGGGTGTACTAGAAAATTAAAAGCATGTTTGGCTTCGAGTTTCGGAAGCACTAGCTCAAGTAGCAGCAGGTATCTTGCTTTTTCTGATCTCAGTTTCCTCACATCAGTTTTACAATCTACTCCTAAACACACCCTAGGAGCACAAACTCCAAGCGGATACTTTTCCTTTCAATGTAGATACATTCCACCTCATTTGTACAAGACTGTGACCACAGACAGAAGTTGTCTCTTGCAGGGACCTTATAATTACTAATGTCCTCATTAGTTTCCTCTTTTTTCCTCCATTTTTTTTTCAATTGAAACACTGACAGAATAATGAATATATTTCCTCATCAGAGGAACATATTTATTGTAGGTATCTTTCACAGAAATCTGTCACATAAGTTATGCAAAAGTTTTTGCTTCTTTATTTCACTGCAGACATAAGAGGGAGTCTTCTCTGTTTGCATAGTTCTGAATTCATGTTTTGCCAGACACTTTCAGGAAAGAAAAATTGCCTCATATATATTGTGTTTCAAAATTAAGATGTCATATTTAAAAGCACAGAGTCATTGAAATCTATGATAATCTATTTCTGTTTTTAATTGACATGAGCTGCACATACCTGCTCACCACGACACACTGCAAAATCCCAGTCCATCCATCATTCAGAAACCATCTCAACTTGAAATTTGGTGGTTAGAGCATGCTGCAGATCCTGGCCCATGTGTAGACCTGATTTTCCTCAGCCTGGAAACCACATTGCCTTGGGGGGGGTGGCGAGCAAGTCTCTGTTAAGCATCCCCAACTATACCCACTTATTCCCTTGTGCCTGAACTGTGGAAAGAGGGTGGTGCACCAGCACACACATAACCCAACATCTGAGCAGCTCAGTCATTCAGGGAACATGTGTGACTTGTATTTTCAGACAGAGAATTTGAGGCACATGGAAATGATGGTTCAGACTGACAGAGGGGAACCAAATTCAGAGGTGCCCAAAGACTTTTCTGGATTTGTCCCAGCCACATGCAAAAACCTCTTCTTCTTTGGGGGAGTGGACTGAGGCTTGCACTACCTATGCTTCTGCCTGTTAGCTTTTCTTCCTGTCTGTTTAGGAGCTAACATTAGGACAGCAGGTCCAGCCCATCCCCAGCCAGTCTGGAGTGACTCACTCCTGAGCATTGGCTCGTCTTTTCCCCAGGCTTGTTTGCAACGTGTCAGTGATGGTGATAAAAGTCGGCTGAACCGAAGGCCATGTAAGCAGCCAAGTACTGTCTTCATACTGTTCCTCTGAAGTACCTCCTAGAAAGTTTGGAAAAAGGACGTGAATAGTTTATTAAGGACAGTATGTTAAGATCATAACTACCTTTTTGGTAGCCTCTTTGGAGACTTGTAACAAGGCTGCTCATTCCTGCCATGACCGCGAATCATCTGAGTGTCTCTTGTCTATGGAGTGAGACATGGCTAAATGAAACACAGCGCACAGCTTAGTTTTCTGACAGTGAGGCTTCAGATGCAGTTTGCTAGGGCCAAGCTCGATCCCTGCCAGAGGAAGGAGGTGCTCAGTGCCCCAGGAGGGTGGGCAGCCTCTCTCATCCCAGGATGCTTAGACTCCTATCAGATGGGCTCCTTTAAATCTGCAGCCTTACTTTCAGTTGATTCTTGAGAAACAACAGGCTTTGCAGAGAAAAAAAAAAAAAAGAAAATAAAAGAAAGCTTTCAATTCAAAGCACATAGTTGTGAAAAAGCCATGCTCAGAACTGGGGTAAGGGAAAGCAGCTCAAGGCATATATTCTACCCCAGCCTGTACTTAATTATGTGTTTTGAATTGAAAACAAACATATTTAAAATGGCTACTGAGATGCACTTTTCGAATGAATCCAAGGTGGTGGCAGATGTTACAGCTTCTGTGATAAATAATTTCAAAGGCACCGAGGCCCATCACCCTTTTAAAGTGACAGCACTTGGGTCTCTACAGCCTCTTTCCAGCTCTACAGTGGTTTCTTCACTTGACTCTTTTCGGGATGCCTTGCCACCTCGCATTTCACAATATTGCCACATCATTCAAGAGGGATGAAACCAAGCCGTTTCTGTGACATTCGTGCAGAAGGACGGCCACTGTGATCCTAAAGAATGTGGCACCCACAAGCAAACACATGGCTTTGATATTTTTTATTTTATTCAGAGCCCTCTAATTCAGAAAGCCATGTGTCACCAGGCGAAACCAAATGCTTGCTCTTAGTGATCGCAGCCTTCTGCCTCTACCCACTCCTCTCTCCCCCACAGTAGTTAATGTCTCAAGAAGCTGCTAGAGAAGTTGCTCAGGAAAGAACGCCCCTGCCATTTTTAAGAAATGTTGTTTGCTGGCTGACAGTTAGCCAAGGGGCTTGAAGACACAAAACTGCCCTAGCACAAGCCTTAAGAAACACTGAGCTCTATAAAAAGACCAGAAGGTCATAACCAAGAATAAACTATCAGCTTTCCCCTAGAAAAATGGCATAATTGTTAGCAGGACAGTAGGAAGAACCAATATGTTCAAGCACAACAAAAGATTTCCAAAAAATAAATGTATCCTAAACACCAATCAGGGACTGCCACATATAGAAGATACAGAAAATTACTAGTATACCTGTATGGGAGAGGAAGGAGGGGAATAATTTTGGACCAGAATATAATGCATTGGGCAGAAAAGAATTTGTCATCTAGCTCATATTTCCTCTTAGAATAGAAGACAAGTCTCCTCTCGAACAATTTATAATTTTACTGTATGTCCCTTACCTTCTTTTCTGCAACTTGCCATTGTTTTTGGAAAAGGCTTTTCTTCCTGGACTTCCTATCTCCCAGTCTTGCTGGCCAAAGGATGATCTGGGAAGGGGAACAGTGTGTGTCTGATTCTTTATAAACTTGGGAGGTGACTCTGAAAGGCCTTCTAGCCTCTGGGCCATAAACCCTCATCAGATCCAGGCATCTTCCTGCACCTTCACTGGGAGAATACGTGTCTCACCTGGGTACTGAAGACACTTTCTGACTCCTGTGGGGACGGAGACATCTTATCCTTCCCCAGCACTCCCCATCAGCTCTTGGAACTTAGGAAGAAAACCCCTGGCTGCCAGTGCCAGAAAAATACTTATACTATCCTGAAATCAAGGTAAGAAGGCAGATTAACGTCAAATTGTATTCCATTACCTGTCTAAAATTGTTTTGGAAAGGTCAAGTTTGGGAAGGAGAGCAGAAAGATAAAATGACTTACAGTCAACTAAATAATTATTAAGCCACTAAATATGCTTTTGGTGTGCCTTTTACACTGATAACACTTAAAACCTCTGTGGCTGGGAAGAGTCATGAAATGTGCTGAACCTCACCCAGTTAGTTCTGCTTGACCTCCCACTTGACTCTGTTACACCTCGCCTGTGATGGAGACCATGACCTGCTCTCAGGTTTCCCACTTGTGAGTGCTGAAGTGTTAGTCCCATAATCCACTTTGTAAGTGGACTGTAAGATGGGTGCATGAGGCACAGGCAAATTCCTGCTGCAGGAGATAAGTCTCCAGCAGTGGTAGGCATGTAGATCAAAAGGTGCAGGCTGGGGTCAAGGCTCCAGATAAGCAGAAGGTGAGTTCCGGGAGTGTACTGCTCTTTCCTCATGAGGAGAGTCCTGTAGCCCGTTTTTCTTGCTATTTCAACTTGTAGTAGCACAGAAATATCTTCAAACAGCAATCGTGGAGTTTCAGAACATCACTTCCTTTGACAGTAATACCGTGATTCTTGTCAAAACCAGACACTTTCCCTATCAAACTCTTAATTCTTTTTATGCAGAACCTGTCTGTAACCTATGGACTAAGTTGAAGTGGTTCTCAGGAAATCTGGGAGAGGTGGGTCCCAGCATAGCCATCGAAACAGGGTGAAAATTAACTTTGTCAGCATTGTATGTTATTGTATTTATTCCCTATTAGAAAAAAAAAAGAAGAAGAGAAAGATGTGGAGCTCTGGTGTATCCTGGTACACTCTGCCATTCTGCTGGGAACAGCCTTTTGGAGGATGAAACACACAGCTACATATATGTAATGGTTCTTGTCTTATGCTGGGATCCTGAATGGAGTTTCAGAAAATTTTTTCAGTTGTTAGGTAGAAAACACACCCAAGCATCAATTCTCTGAAGACTCTGCAGTGTTCTGGTGCCTCGTGCCTTCTGCAGTTGTGTCTGTGTGTGTTCTCTAGCCACATGTGCATACACATACAGCTGTGCACATGATGGTTGCCTGTCTTCCAAAGTGTCTTGGTGTTACTGCTTGATTGTGCTGTATTGTAAACATACAGATTCTTTCCTGCTGGCTTCTTTACCTGGGCTAGGTGTGGAAACAGCAGTCATAAGACAGGAATTTCATTAATATCCACATTGCTGCTTTCCTTTTGCAAGTTGTATTTCACTGTTAGTAGCTGTTTGGAGCAAGAGCCAAGAAAAACACAAGTACAAAACACATGCTTGACCCCCAGAATGTCATCTGAAAGTCAGAGCTGCATCCCTCCATCACTTTAAGAAAGTGTGCTGAGTGCCCTGACCAGAAAGCCATCTATGATCAGTGAAACAAACAAAAAAAAAGTGGAACTGCATTGGAAATCCTGTCCAGTTCTAGCTGTCAGAGCCAGGGTTAGGATTGCAAAGTTGTTGTCTTCCTCCTGAGAGGAGAGACAGTCTGTCCTTGTGTGGAATATTTCCTCTGACCAAAATGAGATGGTGACATTGTGGCTGCTGCCACATTACATCTGACAGTTCTCTTGCTTAGATGATCCTCTTAGTCAGACTGCTCAGAGAAAAGAAACTGGGCATCCCATCCTGCCAGTGTGTTGTGTGTGCACCCGGGGATATTTTGCACTATCCTTCTGATGCTGTAATGCTGTGGAGAAGATTAAACTGTACAAGGAAGGACAGAGACCTGCTTCTTGCCTCATGGAGGCTTTGGGTAAAAAAACTAAAAGCCAGAATAATCCTGACAGCAGAGATCTGAAGCCATACCTTCCTAAATCAACTGTGTTTTCAAACTGTCAGAAGCAATTCACGTTTATCAAGCACGAAGTCATCTTGATAAGACTGATATCCTCTGATCAGTGATACTGTCTCTTATAGTATCCTTCTGTACAAAACGTCCAGCACACAGCTGGACAAACACATCATGCAGTAGGTGAACAGCTGGCTTACAGGTCAGGCTTAAGGTTATAGTGAATGGGGTGACATCAGACTGGTGACCTGTCACTAGTGGGATTCTGCAGGGCTCCATCTTAGGGTCAGTTTTCTTCAGTGTCTTCATAAATGACTTGGTCCTGGGACTTGAAGGGATGCTATGTAAGTTTGCATATGATAATTAATTGGGAGGAAGTGTTGACCCTCAAAGGCCAAGAGGCACTTCAGAGAGACAAATTAGAGGGCTGGGCACTCACCAACCATATTTTAACAACACCAAGTGTCAGATTTTGTGCCTGGGATGGGGACAACTCTGGGTGTATGTGCAGACTGGGGAATGAGATGCTGGAAAGCAGTGCCATGAAAAGGGACCTGGGGTCCTGATTGACATCAAGTTGAATATGAGTCAGCAGTGCCCTGGCAGCCAGGAGGGCCAACCATGTCCTGGGGGGCATCAGGCAAAGCATCACCAGCCGGTCAAGGGAGGGGATTGTCCCGCTCTGCTCTGCACTGGTGTTGCCTCACCTTGAATATTGTGTTCAGTTTTGGTCACTGCAATATAAAAAAGATAATAAGCTATTAGAGAGTGTCCAAAGGAGGGCAACGGAGATGGAGAAGGGCCCTGAGGGGAAGCTGTAGGAGGAGCAGCTGAGCTTGGTCTGTTCAGCCTGGAGAAGAGGAAACTGATGGGAGACCTCATTGCAGTTACAACTTCCTTGTGAGGAGAAGGGGAGGGGCAGGCACTGATCCCTCTTCTGTGGTGAGCAGTGACAGATTACAAGGGAATGGCATGAAGCTGAGCCAGGGGAGGTTTAGGTTAGATATTAAGTAAAGGCTTTTCACCCAGAGAGTGGCTGAACACTGGAACAGGCTTCCCAGGGAAGTGGTCATAGCACCAAGTCTGCTAGAGAAGCAGAAGCATTTGAGAAGCATTTGGACAATGTTTTCAGGTACATGGTATGATTCCTGGGGTAGCCCTGTGCAGAGCCAGTTGGACTTCAGTGGTCCTTGTGGGTCCCTTCCAACGCAGCATATTCTATGATTCTGTGGTTCAGTTCTGTGCAGAAAGTCGATATAACCCAGATGGTCCTATCAGACCCCCCAACTTACAAAGAATTGCTTTTTTTGATCAACACACCTTGCCAAATTACGGCTATAAATAATTTTCCATTGTTCTGATCACTGTAAAGCACCAAATCTCTTTCTTCTTCCTTATAAGAAAACCCTGTTTGTAGCAGTTTACCTTCAGCTTGTGGCAGCAGCATGGGATGGTCCCTGCACAGGAGAAGGACCACTAGGGAAACACCATACAGAGCTGCCTTCCTACCCATTCCTGCTTGTGTTGCTGCAGTCGGCATGTACTAGTTGTGATGAGAAAGGACAGCCCCTTCCTCAAATGCCACAGTGTAAAATGATGGTAAGACAGGAAATGCCAGAGACAGAGGAACTGGCAAAGGACAGTGTGACTTGCACATGTTGGCAGATAAGCACGTACAACTGGGAAAACAAATAAGATGTCAGGGAAAATAACAAATGAATAGAGAGAAAACACCCAGGAAAGAGACAGCCTGATCTAGGATTTGTAAGCAGGGAGTTTCCCTCTGCAGTATTATTTCAAGGAAAGGTTAATCAGGAAAACACTGAGAGGCTTTTTTAAAGCCATTGACTGCATCTATATCAGTAAACTAAACAGTGCTAAAGCCCTTTCTCTGGCTCCAAAGCTGGAGACACATTCTGGCCACATCCGTAACTATGGAACCCTCTTAACCTCCAAAGCAGAGTGGCAATGGGTAGGCTGCCTGTTGGGAAAAGGCCCTGTGTGGGCTGTGACCAGGAATGCCTTGGAAGAATTGCTAACTGGCATAACTAAACTGTGACAGGGACCTTTCAGAAAGTTAAAAGTGTTCATGACTGAGAGCATGTTCCCAGATCTCAGCATGTTTTATCATGATGGATGCCAGTGTATTTCTCATGCCCATTGAAAGCATCATCTAGAGGGTTTGATGGTGGATTGTAAGGATTATAAGCATGATGCAAAGATGTTGGAGACATTAGAAATGGAAAAAGCTCTCTCTTTTTCCAACATCCAGCATCCTGTCTTGAGGAGTGGGCAAGAACCACTGCTTTGAGGGGAAGTTGGACAAGCATATAAAGGTAGAGGCAACCCATGGACCAGCATAGTCCCCACAGTGCACAAGAGTCTGTTACTTTCTGCTGTAATTCTGAATGAGTTAGTTTACAAATCAGATTTTTTTAAAGAGTAATTCATATCTCCTCTTCTCTTAAAGAGATCCTAAAATACAAAACAAGTATGTATATTTGTCAGCCCATTGTACTTTTATCATTATTTCGTCCGTTCGCTCACTGGCTTGATCATTAGAAGCATCCTGTGATTCACTTTGATGTGATGTAATGCAGTTGACTTTCTTGGCATCAATGTGTTTGCTGCTTTTTTTCTGCCTCTATGAGATGATAAGACAGCAATCAAAGACAGCTCAAGAAGTTAAATTAATGGCAATCTAAAATTTTGATATAATCAGAGAATCACAGAATTGTTAGAGTTCAAAGGGACCTCTGGAGATCACCTAGTCCAACCTCCCTGCCAAGACAGGGTTACCTAGAGCAGATTACACAGGAATGCGCCCATGTGGGTTTTGAATTTCTCCAGAGATAGAGAATCTGCAATCTCCCTGAGCAGCTTGTTCCAGTGCTCTGCCACCCTCAATGTAAAGAATTTCTACTTCATGTGGAGATGGAACTTCTTGTGTTTTAGTTTATGGCCATTACTCCTTGACCTGTCTCTTGGTAGCACTCTAAAGAGTCTGGAACCATCCTCTTGAGACTTTGAGATACTTACGTGTTTACCAAGATCCTCTCTCAGTCTTCTCTTCTTTACACTAAACAGGCTGAGCTCTCTCAGTCCCTCCTCATAGGAGAGAAGCTCCAGAGCCTTAATCATCTTTGTGGCCTTCCACTGGACCCTCTCCTAGAGATGTGGTCTCACCAGAGCTGAGTAGAGGGGGAGGATCGTATTTGTTCTGAGTGAGAGAAGTGACTTTAGATTACATCTTGTCGTGTTGGTTTTGCTATTGAACTTGCAAGCACCAGAGAAGAATAAACCACAAATTGTACCTGCCAGCAGTGTATTTAAAATGATCTTTTGAAGATGATGACTCTTCTGAACTAATTAGGCTTTGCACTGGAAACAGGATAGGAAATAACTTTACCTATAGGAATGTTAGTGTTACTGCTTGACAATGCCAGACTGAAGCTTCCAAAGGATACCTGTCTTTACTACAGATACAAATAAGAAGGCATTTTAAATGCCTTCCTGATGAAGGCATTCCACTGAATATTCCACTGAATATTCCCACTGATGCCTGTGGCAATTATTCCTGATTTTCACAAGTGAAAGTCAGAGTCAAGTCTGCTTTGTTTTTACAGGTTGAACCGATCATAAACTAAGGAACTGATCAGAGGTTAGTGGACATACAGGCTGAAAAAGGAGCCTGCTTCCCTCTTGCTCATGTCCTCTTGTTGAACATATGCTTTCCAAGTCACTTCCTTTTACAATAAGTGCAGTTCTTTCCACACCACTGTGAGAAAGACTGCTCTACTGTTGCTTGCAGTTAGGATTATTTTGGTTAAGTCAAACTTGATATAAGTGACTTGGACAGCAGTCAAGTCATGGCAGGACAGTGAGGAAAATAGATATTTCCTTGCATGCAGAGCTGGAATCCAGCCTCCAGAGCACTTGCAAGAAAGCACAGTAACACCACAGTAACACCACTTCATTGCCACCTTGCTCTGGCGCAGTAGAAGACATAGCCTGGACACACTGACCTTTTATTTTTTCCAATCTGGACAGGCACAAGCTCCTTCCTTGAAAGAAAATAATGAACCCTGAGGTCAGTTTTGTTATTTTGGGTAGAGTTCCCTCTTTCGAGCGGGCTTCTGTGTAACACATGAGAACAATTTCCAGACCCTTATCAGAGCTCCAGCCAAGGAGTGTCTAGCCCACTATCTGTACCTTCTGAAAGAAACAATGGGAACCCAAAGGCAGACAGTGAGGCGAGCGCCAGTACACCCTCCCTGGAGGGTGGCAGCAAGAGTGGGAAGGAGGGGCAATCATTGCCCTGTTGGGAACATAATAGCCCCCGGGTAGGCCACTGCAAACAGGAAGGGTGTAGACAGGATCTGAGTGCAGCTGCTACTCTGCTAACAGCATCTGTTCCCACCAGCTTTGATCTGTGGGCATACGGCGTTCTGTGCCATGAGATAAACACACTCTTGGAGTGGGGGTTGTTTGTCTTACACATATCTCCATATAATGAGCTGTGTGCCCACAGGCAGCCATACATTCCCCATCCAGGAGCGACAAGACCAAGCCTTTCTGGCAGGGATTGTCTCAGGTCCTTGCAACCTTTCCACAAGTCACATTTCTCACAGACCAGCATAATCACAGCCCTTCCTACCACTCATGTGAAAGCAGCCTAGCTCCTTCTCTCCTGCTTGCCTCTGTGATTGAATCCCTCTGAGCAGGGTACCCAATTTAATTAACTCTCATGAAGCAAATTATTCTAGTTGGCCTCTTGACATGACTCAAGCACTTTGTGCACTTTAGCAGGAGCCCTTAGGTTTGGAAATGAGCAGGGAATTCCAAATACCCATTTACAGGGGCTAGAAACACTGCATCACTGGGAATAGATTTGGAGTTGTGTCTGCAAGCCCAATCCAACACCCACTGAAGCCAACAGGAGGCTGTTCAGAAACTTCAAAGGGTGTTTGTGAGTCCCTGGCAGATGAGGAAAATTGAGTAAGTGATCTTAGAAGCCTACAAGGTCTCTTACCTTTTGAATAGTCCAAAGGCTCGCACTGAGGAGAAGGGAGAGAAGCTGAAGGCAGCTGCTCCATTCCTGTCTTCAGAGTTTAAGCATACCACTGCACATGGGGATAGTTGCATTTTCACATAACATTTTAGAAATATGGGAGTTCTACTTCACCAGGAGTAAACATGATACTATGCTGGAAGAAACAGCAGGGGAAAAAGTTAGTAGGCCAGTGTTTATTGACAAATCATACTCAGCTCAGCTGCAGTGTATCTGTAGCCAAAGGACCGTGGGTCCTGCTCATCCTCTTTAGGAGCCCCACTCGACCTATGAATGGGAGCAACTCTACAGAGAGCAACCCAATGCAGAAATCCATCTGAAATTGTCTTTTTCCTCTAGTCAACAACAAGCAGTTATATATATGATGTGAAGATACTGTACCTGGGCTGGAGAACAGACTGTGAAAATACTGGCAGCTGGGGACAAACATAAGGAACCTTTATATTCCTCGTACTGAGATGGGTCAGATGGACACTGAGGGCCTTGATTATGGTGCTTTTTGCAAATCATTTGTATCTCTGGGATTTTTAATGAGATTTTAATTAAGAAGAACAAACCAGCAAAACTCGAAATTGCAACTGTCCAAAACCATTTGGCCACATCTACTCAGAGAATTATGTGGTGGATTCCTGTTTGCAAGCTGCAATAGGCCAAGTCCTTCACTTGGTACCTTTGATTAATTTCATGACAGTTTGCCAGACTTAAAAATTAATTAGGACCTTAATACATGGCTCAATATAATTAACACCCTGCCATTATTTTGTGGGGTGTGTCCACTACTGACTAATAGATCATGTCTATGTTCACAAGTTTGTGGCTCTTTCCAGTGAACAGCTGCAGGCAAATAATTGTTTCTGTCTGCATCAAGGATTAGGCTTTTATTTTTTAGGCTGTGAACTTCAAGCTTTCTTTCCAGTCTCTCTCGTTTGTTTTGTGAACTGTAATACTGCTGTGGCTTATTAGATTTTGTGTCTTCTTTGACAGCCATTATGGCTATTCCAAAATACTTTTCTTATGTTAGACTTTACTCGCATTCACTGAAGCCAAGGAAAAGACACCTCTTTTGTCCTTATGAAGGAAATGTAACATAAAATTCACAGGACTAACAGGATCCAAATCAGTGTGTTAATCAATGTCTTGCAAACACCAAGTGTAAACACTCCACAGCGGGCAGCTGTGGTGGGCTGCTAAACCTGGAGCACAGGGAGCGTTTATGGGTCTCAGACAAAAGCTCCACAGCACATTTTCCCTTCAGTTCCAAAGAAGTTTGGATCCAACCCTTCAGGCACTTATTTCAGAAATACAAAGTTGTGGGAAAGGGAAGAAAGAGCATTGAAACAAGTTTTTTGTTTTGTTTTGACATTTTTTAAAGTTCCTTTCATCTCTGGCTGGCCTAGCGCACTTTCAAAAGATTATCCCTACAATATATGGACCAAAGTCAATAACAATAATTTTAAAATAACCATATTTCTCTGATTAACAGCCACAGTATTAAAAATAGTATTTGTTTAGAAAAAACCTTATCTATTATATATATATATATATGCCATATAAAATTTTATAACGAAAATCTTATAAAAATACAGACTAAGTAACTGAAGATATAAAAATCTCTGGGTTTTTAAAAAGCAGTTAGAGTTCACATATTGTGATCACAGCAGAAGGCTGATTTCTACCTCTGTTTAGTGGTACAAAGTGTCTGACTCCTCTACACCAAAGAGGAGAGAGCATAGATAGAGCTGCTGCTTATTAACTAAACATACTCCACTGTATGCAGTGGCTGACTTGCTCCTTCGCTGTTGTACGAACTCATACAAACCCTGGTCCTTCAAGACATATTCTGTCTCTATCTTCCATCAGTACTGGCATCATCATTTCACTCCTGTTAAGCCCCTCTGCCCCCTGTCATTTCCATAGAATCCAGTCACTTGGGGCTTTTTATATTTCTGTCCTGCTACAATTTGTATGATACCAGGGGAAGATGGGAACAAGAGATGTCCCCGAGAAATATCAGAGGTACAAGATGATCTCCCATCTCCTTTGTAGATGACAAAGGGCATGGAAAAATGTTCAGTTCCATCTTTGAAAGTTGTGGGTTTTTCAGCATCTTGGAAGATATAAACAATGATTCAGGGAAGCTTAATTAGACCCAGGATGTTTGAGACTTCATCAGGAACAAACATTAGCTCCTGTGTACATTTAACTCCATGCATGGAGATACTCAAGTCTCAGAAAAATATTAATTTATTTCATATTTCCAGAGGCATGCCATTTATTTGACTTCTTTTGACTTATTAAGTATTTGTGGAAACTTCATTTTATGCAGGAAATAGCTATAATCACCAGCAAATGTGACTTTAATAACTAAGATACTGGGAGCCATTTTTGGTTGGCACTAAACCTCACACACAGTAAAACCTTGTGATAAAATAGTCTATTTTCTTATCTGGAGTTGAAAGTCAGGACAAATCCGACTGATTAAGAAAATCTTCAAGCATGATACCACATATCCTCTCTAAAATTAAAGTCTGGCTGAAGATTCTCTTACTTCTAGATGTACTTAAAATGCAAATATTGACAGCAAAAAATAAAGTCTATAGAATATTTTCATTTAAAACTGTTAGTCTGTATCATTTCTGACAGGTAAAAGAATATAAAGTACAGCTTGGAAGAACAAATTTGTGGAATAGTACAAGCAGTTGATTAACAATTGACTTCTGTTTTGTAACTTAAATACCAGTGAAAATGATTTTGACATTTTTGTTGTTCCAGCCCGAGAAAGGTTCATGTGAAAATGTACGAGCACGTGCAGGTTAGGGCAGCCACTGACCCTACTTCCATTGAAAAAAATGGAGAGACTCCCACCGTTGGGGTATTAAACTTTAAATAGGATAATGGAAATGTTATGGAAAAGACTCCAGCCCCTTGCGAATAGCAGCCTTGGTGGATTTGTTTCTCACCCATCCCCACTGCCTGTGGGACACATGACCTCCGGCTCCCTACCCAGACAGTCAGACACACAGTAAAAAGTAACGCTGGTCCTGGGAATAGTAAGGGGGGGAAAAGGACACGTCCCCATAAACAGGGACAAACATCTTTCTCTAAGCAAAGCTGTCAGATCCATTTAAGCAGAAACCTGCTCAATCTTTTCCTCTGGGGCCACTTTTTCCTGTCTGGGAACGTCTGTGGCATTGCCTGTCTGCTCCCGAGCGACCATCACTGAGAGGTTTAGATAAGGCAAGAAATTGCACTCCAGTCTTATGACTGGCTCCAAGACAAAATGAGAAGGCTGTACTTTTGCTACCACTCTTTCAGAGTCAAAAAAACCCACCCAACAAAACCCAAGCACATATCAACTGAACAAAGGTTGTATTGTCTGCTGGGAAACACTGACCCTTAGCAATTGTCCTCATTTGTATTTGCCTAAGAGAAGTGCTTTTAGGTGGTCTAGCTGCAGTATTCATATGGGGGTGGCAGTTACAAGCTTCAGCTACATAGCTGACTCCAGAATAAATTAGATGAGGCAAAGACAAAAAAGAAGTTTTAATACCTGTATCAATATTCAGTTGTAAATACCTCGGAGCAAAACTCATGTCCTGTGTTAGAATACAGTGCAGAACACCATAACTGCAGATTAAAAGTATTATTAATTATACCTGCTGGAGCTGAGAATTTCATGGTTTACTTTTAAACAAGGAAAAAATAATATTACTTCAATTATCTGTGAATACATACGCAGTCATATTCATTGAGCATTTAGATATGAAATTATATTAATAATTGAACAAATATAAATATACCCTTTGCCTAAACACTTGTCTCCTGATGTGCCTCATATGTAGGTAGGAGTTGCTGGTGCTTTGTGTGTGCAGTACAGCAGTCAGAACCTCTTGGGTACCAGATGACAGTGCATGTGTAGCTAAAGAGAGCAACTTGAAGTCACTGCGTCTTTGGGAGTTTAGAAGGATGCCAGATCACTTGGACCACGCCGCCTTTGACATGGAAAAACACTGCATGGATCTAGTGCAATTATTATTTTTTATTTGCACTGGGAAAGGGCCCAGAAACCCTAATCACGTATGGTGTCTGTTTCTTAAAGACCTTGTGGAATAGTTGTAATGAGAAAATTGCCTGTGCTCCACAGACCTTGAAAAATGGGATTCTGCTTTCTGGTTTCAGAATACGTAACAGCTGTTGATAAAGGAACGCAGCACAAAGATGGTGATGTACAGAATTAGGGGCCATGCCTTCAACTGGTATATACTGGCACAGCTCCAGTGACTTCACAGAGTGCTGCTAATTTACACCAAAGTTATCTGGCTTTATATCCATAATTATTGCCAGAAACAATACATAGTTATAAAGGAGAATTATTGTTTGAAAGCTTGAATGAGAGGCAGACAACATGCTTTCTGTCTCCCAGGAGAAGACACATGCTGTTTATTCCTTTTTCATCATTCAGGAAAATTGCCAAATAAGGGCTCAGGCCAGCACAGGCTGAAGTCAGTAGGAAGTGTCCATATAATACCCTGGGATTTTTGGTCTTGGATGTGGCACTGCTTCAGTGCTGGAATGATTTTGGTTTGATGTAGGTTCAGACAAACACGATACTTTTGATAGATACATATACATATACATATACATATACATATACATATACATATACATATACATATACAATAACAGTGGAAATATCTATCAGAGGCAGTTACTTTTTGCTCTTTGGATAGGATCACACTGGGTATTAAATCAAAGTCAAAGCCCATGTCTGAGCCCTAACTGTCCTCTTTAAATTGTTAAACCCGAACTTTATTGTGAGATGCTCCTGGAAGAGGTTGTCTCCCTTTCAAAATATGGTGAGAATGGAAGGAAAGCCATGGGAAGCATGAGGGGTATTTGCAAAACCAGATGAGCCTAGAAGGACTTTCTTTCCTTCCTTTCCTTGGCTTCTTTTCAGGAGCAGCAGGACTATTACCAGCACCTCAGAAAGAGGCTTTCAAGAGAAGGTTTTCAGCCTAGAGTTCTCAGCATTATGTTGTGTAGCCTTGCCCAAGCTGCAAGTACTGGATCTGTTGGCATGAAGAGTCTGTGTCATATGTGAGTAGATTTATATGTGCTTTGGTGAAAAGCTGGGACAAGCACCAGTGGATAAGTATGGTGTGTTTCTGTCTGTGCTTTAACAGACAGCAGCAGGTGGCATTCCCAAAGAGCTGACAGACTTCATGCTGTGGTGAGCTGTTGTAAAGACAAATTAATGGAAGAGGTTGTATGATCTGGTACCAAGAAGAGCAGTGGGGAAAACTTTTCTTGAGATGTCCTTTCCTGTTCTGTGTTTCTGGCTATTACTCTGGCCCTCTTACCAAGTGATAAAGGTAAGCATATCTGCATTCACGTAAAATCCCACCATAATGAGACTGAGTACCTTAGATAGCTGGAGAAGGCAAATAGTGTTATTTGAATGCTATTTCTGAGTGGTTGAACAAGCTAGTTTGTAGCAGCTAGAACAACAACATTAAAGACTGATGAAAACACTTGCTCTTCGGCAAAATGCAAAGGATATGTTTGCACTGCTAAAAAAAGCTGACTTTATACTTGTTTAGTGGAAGAAAGGATGAAACTTAGTCTCTCAATTGAATATAACTGAATCAGAGGTTTAAATTTCCTCTGAATCATGAACTGTTTAGCGGAGCTGAGCAATGCACATAGCTGACCACTACTAAGCAGGCCAAATTTCCAAGTTAACTCAATCTAACATCACTGTTTGGGCTTGATGCAAATCAAAAAACAGTGCTGTTCAGCTGTCGGAGTTGTCCACTGAGACTCCAGTCTGAAATCACCATCAATGTGGAAGTGGGCAATGCTCTCTGGTTAAAACAAAAGTTCATTCACGTTAACCAAAATCGTTGATGAATTATTATTTACGTCATCAACTTGTTTCAGTATGAATCCTCCCTCTCTGATTCTGTAAAGTCCATCTGTTTTGTTCAGTCACCTCCAACCCGGATTAATGTTTCAGCCCGATTAAACTGTCTTAAATTTTTTTAAAAAATTTCATATCAAGCCAAAACAATGTTTTGAACACAGTTATTTGCAAGAATTTTTTTAAAGCCATTTTTCAGAATAATCTTAAAAATTAAAAAAAAATAAATTCACAGCTCTTCTTTTTAACAATATACCTTTTTGAGTCACAAAAGATATTCTGAAATCATTTTCAGTATAAGTGATTGGAGGATATTCCTCTTTTCCTTTCGGCTTTGGCTCCATGGTGCAACATTATTGTCAATGAGTGATAATGAAAGAAAACTAATGTGTGTGAAGATTGTCTTTGATGGATGCTAACGAAAGTCAAGAGCAAAGAAAGGGCTTAGGAGCTACAGTGCAGATTTCTCATCTAGAGTGAGCTCATATGTTTACAGAATCTAGGATCTCAAACTAAATATTGTGTTGTCTTGGAAGTTTCTCCACTGACTGGCTTCTGTCCAAGATTTCACCCAGGACTATGACGCTCTGTCTGAAGTGGCTCTGAAACAGATCAATAACTCACAGGAATTTCTTCATTCATGCTGCATAAGTAAAAATGAAAGAAAGCGTTACAGGGTTCTATTGCTGATGTTACCAGATGAAGACCCATACTATTTTAATAGTAGTTACTCTTGCAAGAAAAGCAGGAGTTAGTTATATATTCTACTTTAGAGTGACACACCGACGTCACCTTTGGAAACTCAGATGTGTTGAACTTGTTGTGGGGATTGTGAAATTTTATAAATTGCATAAAAATCACTGTCAAGTTTTCACAGACTTTTAAGAGTTTCTTCAAAAAAGAGAAGCTGTGGCTCATTGTCATGCTCTAGTGCAAAACAGGTGCAATCAGCAGGTTGAGGCCACTTGTGGTGAGGGAACCACTCACAAGATGCACTATTTGGCATCCTGTATTCCAACAGGAATATTCTTGGAGAGCAGAAAAATACTTTCCTTGGCTTTCACAGATGTAAGTCAACTTTTTCAGAGTCCTCTGCTTAACAGGAGACTTTCAAATGAAGGCTGCTGCAAGACTAACTGATAGTCTGTCTACCTTGGGAGTATTCTTCTGACTCTGGAAACTAAGCAGGCAGGCTCTCATGCAGGTGCTCCTGGAATTTCTCAATATATTTTCCAGTGCTGTAGTTTTCTATAATGGGAAAAGCCTGAGCACGTTCATGTTATAAAGACCATCACCCTGTATGGAAGGGCATGAACATCAGTGAGCAAACTGAGTCCATTGTGTCTGGAGAAGCTGCTAGATTTCCAATAGATATTTGGGAGCATTATTTCAGAGACAATTATTGTATAGAATGCTTATAATTAGGAGTAATTTCTTTCTTATTGTCAGGGTGGTTATTTGTTAAATGACCCTTTTCTTTCTAATTTGATGTTTTGAAAGCATACCATTGAAGAGAATGAAGATTTTTCTCCCTGATGTTTTTAAATATCTGGGAAGGAGTTGCCAAAGGTATTTGTAATTAATAAAGGATTTAGCTGCGTTAAAAAAACCCAAACAAACCAGATGATGTTGTGAGGCAAATTATATTAATTGTGGAAGTAGTCCCTAGTGTTTCCCTCTGTGATGACTGTCACGTAGATCTCTGAGATCCTTGTCCTGATAGGTCTGATGTTACTCACACTGACACTGAAGAAGACAGTAAAATCTAACACAGGTACATTTACTTTGGTAGGGGAATGCAGTAGCTGCTTTTCCTTAAACCACAGGACTTGAAGCTTCCAAACCATACCTAAAATAAGAGAATCGTATTTCAAGTTATATAGCTACTCTACTAACAGAAAGATGTATCATATACTGACTCTATTCCTAGGGAAAGCCTGAGTGATTTTGGGAGAACCCTAATCACAGTTCTGGAGCTGAGTGATGGAAGCAAACAAGGGCTGCCTGCTGCCTCCGAGGCGCTGGTGTCTCCTCTGAGTCTGCGCGCAATAGCAGCCCCCATGCCAAGTTTCACAGGAAGCTGAAGATTGAACCTCATCCAGAGATGTCACAGGATCAGGTTACCTACATTCATTAAAAAAAAAAAAAAAAAGTAAGCATAGGAACAATTAACTTCTCAGCTATCCTTCATCAAAGCCAAACAATCCCACACTGCAGGTCACTTACCCTCCTTCCCACACTGGTTTTGTGTCATCCTAGCTTCCAGGAATGACACATTACTAGCATTACAGGCGCTGAGATCAGCATCTTAAATTACAAAGAAGTTCACTGGATTTGGGGTTTCCTGTTTTACCCAGACATGCCGCTGGGTTGCTGCTGGCCCCTGATCCCAAATTTCAACACACAGTGCTTCTAATTTTATAAACTTCACTTCTTGTTTTTAGGGCACTCCCCTCCCCTCCCCTCCCCTCCCCTCCCCTCCCCTCTCCTTCCCTCCCTCCCCTCCCCTTCCCTCCCCTCCCCTCCTTTCCTTCTGCTTTCTTTTCCAACTCCATGTCCAGAAGGTTGGTTACATACTAATTAAGGGTCATTTTACACGTGTTACTCTTTTATTTCATGAAAACAGAAAGAATTAACATATAGAGAGATAAATTGAAGAATATTTCACTACAGAGAATTTTTGTGATTCATCCAAAGTTAATGAAGTTTCCAAGGAAAAGATCTCCCTTCTCTCTTCCCACTTATTTTAATTGTCACACTCCCTTATGCCATTCTTCTTTCATTTATTATTTTCCTTCTTGTATAAGGTGCAAATTAAGGCTGCAGGAGCAGACTTACAACCCTGACTAGCTTTAAGCACGTCCTTTGCATACAATTTATGTCAATAAAATTAACCATTTACACTTCTATTAGCAGGAGAGAGCTACAAATTATAGCCTGCCAATGAAGCGATTCATGTAGAAATAAAAAAGGAAAGAAAAAAGTGAGTGACAAAAAGCTGACTTTTTGTAACAGCATGTTAAAGAACAGTCTTGGCTCCACACATATATCATGAATTTAGTTAGGAGCACATAATGTAACTTGGGGTCTTAGAAAAGGAGGAAGGTTTGAAATAAAAATTATGGAACTAGAAGTAGCTTTAGAAATGAAAGAAAGCCTACCAAACAAAGGGTAGTTGATCCCAAAAGATAAAACCGGGCAAGTACCAGGCCACCCTCCAAAACAACCCGAGCTCTGAAAAGTCAAGATCTTTGTTCTACAACAATTTTAAGTCTCATATAACAAGAGTTTCCAGACCCTTGGCATGTTCCTTAATAAAAATGAGCTCTTTTCAGACTTGAAAACATATCACAGAACTGTAAAGTTCTTTTGCATTTAATATTGCATTAGCTGGGACAAGGGTATTTGTATCAGCAGCTCTATAACAGAGTGTTCCTGGCTTGCTCGAAGCGTTTGACTGACCAAGAGTGAGAAATGGTCTAAAATGGGAAACTACTCAAAACAAGGAACACTTGCTAAACAATTCCTTAAAGCCAGATTTTCATCAACTTGAGAAGAACTGCATCAATTTATCTACAACAAGAAGCTTGCTCGCTTTCATCTGAAAGCTCTTACCATGACAAAAATTACTTCTCAGACTACAGAAGATGCTGACTTCCACCTTGCATACTATTTAGCATTAAGCAACAGGAAACTCAATCAAGAATTTAGAATTAAAACAGAAACTCCATCCCACACCCCCAACTCCTCAAGTAATATATTCAATGCCTCAATATCTTTAATTACAGCCAAAAAGAGCCACGCTAAGCTTTGAATATTAACTATCATGATAAAAAAAAACCAAACCCAAACCTTGGAGTGTTAACATTTTCTGAGTCTGTTGGTGGTATGCACAGCATTTGAGACACTTGCAGACCTTCGTCCACCCTTCTGTCTGAGAGCCAGCCCAGGTAGGAATGTGACAGCCTGGCAGCACCGGCACTTAGGCAATGTTTCTTGCTCTCCAGATTACTCCTGCTACAGCACTTCAACTCTTCAGTCTCTTAGCATATTCAGACTGCTGAAGCACAAAGTAAGAGATAGTAAGCCTCACTTTATCTGTTTAGTATTTGTAGCTCTTTCATGCTTCAAGCACAGTCCTCTGCTACTTGATGTTCATATTTTTTTCACATGGGAATGTCTTGTTCTTCTGTCTTAGCAGCTTTCTGTATCAACTGCTGCAGCCCAGATGTAGGAAAAAATGTGAAGGATTTTAACAATTCAACATGGTACAACGCTCAGAGAACATAATGCAGCCTCCTTTGTTACAAGATCAAAATATCCTAATTAGCTCTACAGATAAAATGCAGCAAAATAGTTATATAAATTAAACCACTACTGCTGATATGCTATTATATTTTAGCTGTAGACCTAAATAATATGGTTTGATCAGATGGTTAGAAAACTGTTCTTCCAAGTCTTTTGATCACCAGCAAGTAGTCGCTAATCAAGGGCTGTCACAGACAGCCACAAGGTTTATAGAATTGCAGTTTTAAGAAAGATGTGTTCATAGATAGATCCTTTATTACATAATTTGAACATATGAGACAAAGCATCTCCTATAACTGTTACACATTAAATCAGTTCACTTTCTGTGGGAGGTTCGTTTGCTTCAGTCAATGGCATGTTGGTTTCATTAATTAAATCCCAGATTTCATGTCAGTGTGGACTAAGAAAAAACATTTTCTGTTAGTATCTCTATCACTTACCTCTTTTGGTGCAGTTTAATTAGACCTATCCTGATTCTTTCTTCTAAAAACAGAGCAGTTTCCAAGCTCAAAATCATTATTCTATGTATTATTATTACTACTGCTGACAACTGCTTATGTTTTATGAGTGATTTTGAATCCCGGAGGAAAACAAGTGGAGCCAAAGAGATGAAGAAATGAAACAGGAAACAATACGAATAGCTCAGTGACCTGGACAGTCAACTACATCTTGTTAACAAGAAAAATAAGTGACTAAGGGTTTATTATCTAAACTTCAGAGTAATTCTATTAATCATAAATTACAGTAATAGGATTATTATTATGAGCAATATAGAATTATAAAACTCCAATATATCTCTGGACCACTGGCAGGTTTTTGAAAAGAAAAGGCATCAATAGAGGGCTATCATGCCTAAAAGCCAGTTTGAAATCTGGGATGAGGCAATGCTGTTGCACGTATACTAAAAGTTCACATACTTTTTTTCTAGTATACTTTCTCCAAAACTGTTGTGATGTGAAGAAATTTAGCTGTATAAAGCAAATCAGACAACAGTGGTAAAGCAACTCAGAAAAAGGAAAAGATATTTTGAGGACCAAAAAAGAATGTCCTCCTAAAACTATGTATGGGACAAGTGGATCCTCAGGGAATGAAAGGAAAAACAGATTAGGAGGAAGGGAAGGGAAAGCTACAGAATGGGCTCAGTCTGAAATGCCATTGGAAATCAGGGATAGTTTTGCTTCTCTGGTGTCTATAGAGCAATTATTGGCCTGTGTGTTAAATTTGACAGTCTGTATCATAATGTTGTAAAAAGATCAAGAAAAATGAAACTATTTTTGCCCAATCCTAACATTTCCATAAGACATTTCTTGTATGATTACCTCAACTCACATTTGTGCTCCATAGGCATCTTATGGGCATAAAATTAGGTAGAATATTCACTGTGCACTTATGGCACAGTTCCTAAGGTATGCAGTGCAGATCTTAGGGCAAATCTAATATCTCATTGCATGCAAACTTCATCAACAGGATTTAAAACTGCTCTTGTGTTACCAGAATGAAGGACTGATTTTTTTTTTTTTTTTTTGGTGGGCTGGAAGATGGTTTCTCTAATTCTTATTGCCTTGAAAGGCTGTATTGTTGTTTTCATCACTTGACCCATTACTCTTTTCATAATTTAATTCAATTACAAACTCTCTTGCTGATGCCGCTTGCTTGGATGTTTTCCTGTATTTTTTGTATGAACTCCTGTTCACCTACTGCTTTTTCAATTTTCTAATCTCCTTTGCTACCAATATCACTGCTGGAAGTTAGAAGCTGACACAGAAATCCATTTAAAGTAAGGTCTGGGTCTATTTTTTGATCTGATACAAATTTAAAAAAAAAAAAAAAGCTTGATGAAATTGTACCATTTCCTCTACTTTAAGCAAGTGCAAGAAGAATGAATACTTGTCTGTTCTCTCTGTGTTGTGTAGGAGGTGACCTGGGCTGCATTGTAAATGACTAGAGTAGGTAGGCTTTTGGAGGTATGCTATAAAACAGTCACAGCTCTCCATAACAGAAAAATAGTTTTCTCCTTCTTTCAGAAAAATCAGAATAATTTTTGCAGAGTAAAAACAGCTCAGCAACATTCCACTGACATGCCATGGAAAATGTTTGCAACATTTTATTTTCATTTTTATTCCTGTTCAATGTATTATGTCCCCAAGCTCCCCCCAAAGAAGAGAGAAATCTATCCCCAAAGCTTTAACTGGTACTCTTTCCACAGCACAAGGACTTCAGTAAAGCTGATACTTGTCAGTGCAGCAAAAGCCCTGTTTCTTGCAGAGCTCTGGGTGCACACACTGGCAGAATCAAGGCAAATGAGGTACCGTGGTTTTTGTTTGCCTGTCCTGGTGTTACCATGCTGACAACATATGCGCTCAGTGTGCTCTGCAGTGCTCACTACCACATTTTCAAGAAAGGAAAATGATTGTAAAGTGCTTTGTCCATCACAGAATCAACTTCCTGCCTTCTTTAGACCTAAGCAGGTCTAAATTTCTGATCTGTGTTTATTTCACTGTGTTGCTGATGGGGAACTGTGTTCTCTGTTTTTCAGATATGCATATCTAAGAATTTGCATTGCAGAACTGTCAGGTATACATGGATGCATCAAAATAATTTTCTGCAGTAAGAATTATTAAATGTGGTCCATCTGCATCACTGCCATTTGTACTGACAGAAAGTTTCTTTCCTTAAAACTTTGGTCCAAGTCAAATGTTTTCATTATTAGCTATGATCACCTGGGCTGTATCATTCCTCTTTCATGCTCTGGCTTTCAGTTTGGCTGCTGAGAAGAGCAGTTTCTGTACCATTAAATTTATATATAGCAGAAGTCTTCTGCAATTGAGCTGGTTACTGTGATCGAGGCCAATCTGTTAATACTGGATGTCAGAGAATATTAAATGAGGGTGTTTGTAAATCAAGTAAGGTGGTATCACTTCTTTTATAGACACTCTACTTGCATTGAAATGTCTTCATTGCTGCCTATCCCTCTTGTGAATTGCTTGAATGAAAAAGTAACATATATTTTATTCCTAACCTACAACTACTTTTCAACCCAAGTGAAACATCAGACTCTGTAAGTGTTCAATTTAAGATATTCAGTCTCTTTCCAGCACAGTCCCCGTACTATCACCTCATTTAATATATAGTACTATATTTCCAAGATGGTATTTTTCCATAAAATCACATTCATCACTACAGAATTAATTGAGGTAACTATTTAATTATCAATCTGTTTTATAATTAATTTTTCTACCTATAGTTTTAGTATTATTTGTACTGCTGTTTTCTTCATGAAAAGACCTCACAATCCTAGAAGCTGTAAACCCATGTAACAAAAAATCTATACTCAAGTACCAGTATTCTGGTGAAAGTTTAGTCTTGAATAGTGGTGAGACACAATAATTGAAAGGTGCAGGTTGCAGAAGGAATAGAAGGGAAGACAGCAAATTTTACACCATAATCCACAATCTTTGTGAGAAAAGCAACACATAGAAAAAAATTCTCAATTCCCTTGGACTAGAAAGAAAATATAAACTTACATCAGGTCACTCTACTCAAGGCCATCCCTTCTCTTTGTTTTGCCTCTCTGACCATATGGATTGCATAGCTTGTACCACTCTCCTGTCACATGCTTTCCCTAGCCCAGGGAATAAGCGAGTGTCTGTGTATGTGACAGGAGCTGTGACCTCCTTCCACACAGGAGAGCAAGGGTTGATGCTTGTGCACAGACTCTGCTCTCCACCTTTTGATTCCTGAGGCTTGCAAGTGGAATCTGAATGCTTCCAACATTTGGTTCAGGTATTTTAAGATGGGACTGATGTTTTGGCTTAATATCCAAGCCTTTCACTTTGGTATGACTGAATGAGAAGCTGACAGGCTCAGTAACTTATTTTCTTTCCCATCTGAGTGGAAAAGAAGCATGTTTAGAAAAATCCAGTGACAACTGCTTTATAAACTCAGATATCACAACAGGTTGAAAACGCACATTTATTCTGCTTCACAGGGTTCCCTAAGGAGCTTTTTAAACATAAAAAATGAATTAATGAAACCTGTTTTTAGTAATAAAACCATAGTTGTATAAAATACTACTCATACTATAGAGATCACTAGATCAACATTATATCACTATTTCTATAAGTTTTCTACATCCCCAGGGCAACATCTGAATCCAGTTGCATTAATCTTGGTCACTCTCTGTATTAAGCTACTGAAAAATGGATGCTCCTTCGTCATGCTATTCATTTTCCAAATCTCCTCCACTGACGCAGCTGTGCCGTGTCAAACAGCAGCAGTGCAGAGGGGGAACAAGAGGTGAGCACCCTTCTCAGCTGTGTTTAGACTCCAGCATGTGGTTAACAGGCAAAGGAGATTCTTCAGTTTGAGCACTGAGGGGAGAGAGCGTTGGAAACCGATTGCCATAACTAAACTGCTGTCCCAGCAGTGGCACAGGGGGAAGATCTATGCACATGGACTGTCTCAAAAAGCAATAAGAAAGTAAGGATCAAAGCAAATCAAAGGTCTGCCTTGCCCAGGATCTAGCCTTGGACAGCCATCAGTTGAAGGTATGTAGGGAAAGTATAACAGTAAATGAGTATGTAGTGGTACATCCCCACAATATTCTCCAGGCTTCCAGTGATTACATTTAATAATCATGGAATCACAGATATGTCACAGAATACTCTGAGTTGGAAGGGATCCATAAGTATCGTCAAGTCCAGTTGTTAAGTGAATGGCCCATATGGAGATCAAACCCGTGACCTTGCATGCTCTAAAAAACTAAGCTAATCTTTGAAAGAATTTTCTTTGTCCACTTGTTTTCAAACCTATATAAACTTTGATTGCCTCCAATCTCATGTGACAAAGACATTCATGGCTCAACTATGTGTAATGTGAAACAGTGTTTCCTTTAGTTTGTTTTGTAAGCTCTGCCTTTACTTGGTACCATGTAGTTTCTGCACTAGAATAGCCTTTCAACCACTATCCCTGGCTCTGTGCCCTTCATGGTGTCTGTTGGAAGGCTATCATTCATTCCTTTTCCAGGTATAAGAGTGTTTCTAGACTTCTTGGGTCTTGTGTTTGAAGCCACCCTGCACTACTAATCATCTTTGTTCCTGCCTGTATGTCTTCTCTGAGATAAAAAGATCAAAAAGGTCTCACTACTCACTACTGAGTACTGAGATGATGGTTTCACATATCTATTTATTACAAGACTTTATTCCTCAATAGTAACAGTAACTCAGAAGCTATCATAGTAGGTCTATCCTAGTAGAGTTTGCATTTATCTGTGTTGAATTCCACCTACTAGTTACTATGGCAAGGTATTCCTGCAATTTCACATCATTTTTTAATACCAATTTGAAGAAAATCATTTGCTGCATCCTGTGCAAAGAAGGATCCTAGTGTAGAAACTTTCCCAAGATGCCGCAGCGGAAATGTAATTTTGCACTTTTCTTCTTAAAACGGATGTCGTTTGTCCCTTTATGACTAAATAATTAATCTCTCACACTCCTTTTAACCTTCCAGAGCTTATGATCTTGGCTATTTTCCTGAGTTGAGCACAAGCTTAGCATACAGAGATCCTCTTCAATTTGTTGTCATTCATTGCTTTCTTCTGGTCTTTTAATGATCTTTTTAAAGACATGATTTGTATTTGCTCTGTGCCTCTGAAACACTATTACTGTGGTTTAACCCAGCAGGCAACAAAGCACCACAGAGCCATTCATTCCCCATAGTGGGATGTGGGACAGAATTGAAAGAAGGTAAAACTAGGCTGAGACTAAAAAAAATTTAATAAGACAGAAGAAGAATGGAAAATAATAATAAAGATAAAAGAATGTACAAAACAAGTTATGCCCAGCACAATTGCTCACTGCCAGCTGACCGACACCCAGCCAGTCCCTGAGCAGCAGCAGCCACTCCCCGGACAGCACCCCCAAACTCTATATACTGAGCATGATGCCACATGGTACGGAATATCCCCTTGGTCAGCTGGGGTCAGCTGTCCTTCTGTGTCCCCTCCCAACTTCTTGTGCAACTCCAGCCTCCTTGCTGGCAGGGCAGCATGAGAACCTGAAAAGTCCTTGGCTCTGTGTAAGCACTGCTCAGCAACAACTAAAACATCAGTGTGTTATCAACATTATTTTCATCCTAAATCCAAACCACAGAACTAAAAATTAACTCTATATCAGCCCAAACCATGACAATTATCTCTAAATTATTTGCATGTCATCTGCAAAGACTTTACTCTTTAAAAACTTGAAGTTTCCTTTTTTATGTAATCCTACATGTTTTTACACATTTTTACATGATTATCTTTTGAATTTAGGCACAGTGGTACAGATATTTTATTGGTCTTACTGGGCTGTTGCATCTGAGCCAGTTTTGGTCCCTGTTTTGGAGTGCCTGTTCCATAACAATATTTGTGAATCAAGTCCAGTGTTCCTCAGGGCAAAGCAAAGAGCTGACCATTCTATCTAAAATTCCCTGAGTCCTTGTTCCAGGAGGAAGTAATTAAGAATAACTAAATGCTTAGCTTTGACATCACATCCCTGCACAGCATTAGCCAATACACTCAGGAGTGTTTGCAGACTCCTGCCACAGCCGTGTTTCCTGTTCATCTCCACGGGCATGTCACAGGCACTGCTGCATCCAGTGGATCACTGGGTCATATAGGTATTGTGCAGGTGACAGACTGTATTACTCTGCAAAGAGATGCAAGCATACAGCTGTTCATTAAAGTTGTCTTATTGTTGTAGTGGGTCCCTCAGAGTCTGATATTGTGTAACAAAACTGTAATAATTCATGCAGAAGCCAGACTTTCTACAACAGCTAGTGAAGGTAAGGATAGCTGAATCGAATGAAAGGGTATTTAAAGAAATGGTAAGCAAAAACAGGGATGAACATAAATAAGTCGTTTGTCTTTCTAATCTTGAAACATTCGTGCCCTTGTTTGGAATGAAAAAGTTGCCCAAGACAAGTAGGCTATTGTACTGAAAAATATTGGCTGCCTGATGATTTTGGAAAAAAATATGCCGTGCTCACAAATACCTCCCCTGACCTGTTTATTAAAAAGGACAATAAATGACTGAGCAGTAAATGTTCAGAGCCTGGGAGATTTTATCAGACATAATGTTTCTGAAAAAAATTGTATGATACAGTTGGCTGTGGGAAGAACTGCAAGTTCAGATCTTTCTCAGGTCAGCTGATTTTGTTCGTTTTCTAATTCCATGTACAGTTGCTATTTAACATTTTGCCAATCTTCTGGGAAAGTTTGTCAAACAAAGGTTTTGAACGTGACTTGCACAGATTGCTGACTGCCTTTCACAGCCTGGGCATTTTATGAAGTCCTTCACGGGTGACCGTGTTTTGTTTTATTTTTAAATGTATTCCATAAAGAAAGAATTCTGAACTAAGCCACTGTGATTGCACTTAATCAACTTGCAAACAACACACAGAAAAGAATTCATTATATTACTATAGTGAATTCCTGCTATTTAAGTATAGTGTCATTATGAATAGAGCTTATTGAAACCAAAATGCCTGAATTTATTTATAGATCCTATGTACAAATGAAAGGAGCAAAGTAGTTTGAAAACAGCCGATACACTTGCTGTGTTATGTTGGCTTTCCTGAAAGTTAGCTGAAGTAGGAACAAGTCACTGAGGGTGAGACTTTGTGCTCAGCATTTACTCTATCTGCTGCTGTTGAAGTTTGCAGGAAATCTTCATTTACATCGCAGGAAACAGAATTCTGCCAACGCTAAGCTCTTCTGAAAATATATATACTTCTGAAAAACTCAGAAGTCTGCAGCTAGTGTTTCATCAGCACCAGTAGGCAGCATTTAAAATGTTAAGCATTTTGCCCTTGGAACTATAGAAATGTTTTAGAAACCATTATCAAGAGTTCAGGGAGGTTGGTTTTGTACAGAGAAGAAGGACAAGTAAATAACCTCTCAGTAATGTGTTCTCCCTGAGCCAGATACTTAAAGGTACTTCTCTAAAAAAACCCAATAGAGTAACAAAATATGTTATTAAGCTAAGATTCTTTATATTTGTTTGGGAAGAGTAGCATCTTACATACATTACAAAGAGAACTTTTTCAGACCATATTTAATCTCATGGAAGAAAGTTGAAACAGTTAGTGGTTTCAAATATTTTATACCACTGCAGTAATTTCTGGTGCCAGCATACCACTTGCATCTGTACTGTTTCTCAGAAAGGAATGCTACAGGCACTGTACATGCTACAAACTCTCACGGCTTACAAATCAAGGTACTGTTGCTCCACTACACTGATATTAGTCAAGAAGAGCCCCACAGGAGTCGGTTGAGTTACCCCAGCAGATGAGACGAGTTAGGTCAAAATTAGGCCCTGTTTCACAATGTGCAGCTCATTAATCCCTTGAAAACAACTAATACCCCACTAATTCCATCTCTTTCACAATCAGGGAGTTAGGCATTTCCTGGCCCTGGCCGCAGACATATATCATGTTAATTTATTGGAAGAACTGCATAGATTAGTTTCTGACAACTTTTGTTATTATTATTACTGTTATTTACTTATGATAATCAGCACACACACACATCACTATACCAAAGAGTTTACTAAAAGAGCTTTCTTCCTTGTCCATGGACTTCCAAGGGACATGAATTGAAGCCAAGCAGAGTTGCAAGACATTTTCACTTGAGGGTCATATCCTAGCATGGATTCTATTTCAAGCTGAGCTGACTAGGAATTTGGCTCACTTGCACTTTAGCTCACAGTGGTGTTGCCCATCAGGTTCATGATGACAAGTGAGCAGGAAATTTCACCACTGCGTCATCAGAATGTTTCAGATTGCTCCAGGTGCAGCATGGAGCCAACTTCTCTGTAGAAATCCTGAGACGTGATACACAATGAAATCACTGTCTCTTGCTCTCCAAACAGCATGCTTGAATAGGCTGTGGTGAAACCTCCCCAGGGAGACAACGGAAGCCCAATCACTTCAGTCATTTAGAGCTGGATAGTAGGAAACACTTATGAATGTACTGTAGGGAGCAATTCTTCTTGGCAGGGTCTATGGTTAAGTGATGTAAGAGATGGGTTTTCAGCTCTTATTTCTATGCCTTTGAGGATATAGTATTGCTATTTGCCTTTTTAAGCAGAGGCCTGAGATGGACAAGGAATGATACAAAAGAGGAGATAATCAAATAACTGATTTCCTTGCATTCTTTCTCTGTAATCAAGGAATGTTCAGAAGTGAGATGATGGACTAAAAGCAAACACTGATAGAGTTACAAGGAGCTGAGAAGTGCTTATTGGTGTCCCTTTAGGCCTGTTTTTCCCATTGCTATCTTAATATTTTCTGTTACACCACCATGCACAGATGCTTTCCTTGAATAACACTGGAGGGTTTCAAATCCATGTCCAAGATTTTTATGTGCAGTGACATCTACAAGAAACTGGCATATAATCATAACTTTGTAAACTAAAAATGGGAATAATGCAATTAAAAAAACTGGAAACAAAATATTTGTTACTAATCAGATGATGTTCAGTGACAGATATACAAGTGCTGTAATCATGTTCATGCTAGTTCTTGTTAATCTTCTATCAGTCTCTTTTAAGAGTTTTTTTTTCCTCTTCAACAAGTTTTTCATTAAGTAGATGGAGGTCTGCCAGAATCAGTTTTCATTCATATAAATGTAAATCATGGTTGAAACCTGTTGTATTATTCCTGTTTTCTCCACATAAAACTTAAATGAGCTTTTAGGTTGTTGCCTGAGGGTTCAATACATCTTGATACCTTTTGAAAGATCATTTGAAACAAAAAAGAACAGTTCAGAGGCTTCTTCTCTTTCTTTCTTTTTCTTTCTTTCTTTCTTTCTTTCTTTCTTTCTTTCTTTCTTTCTTTCTTTCTTTCTTTCTTT
>JAWWES010000115.1:62211737-62244000 GCA_035583135.1 Lophotriccus pileatus
TCTTTCTTTCTTTCTTTCTTTCTTTCTTTCTTTCTTTCTTTCTTTCTTTCTTTCTTTCTTTCTTTCTTTTCTTTCTTATTTTCTTTCCTTCTCTCTTTCTCTCTTCCTCTCTTTCTCTCTTTCTCTCTCTCTTTTTCTCCTTCTCTCCTTCTTTCTCTCCTTCTTTCTTTCTTTTTCTCCTCCATTCTTTCTCTCCTCCTTTCTTTCTCTCCTTCTTTCCTTCCTTCTTTCCTTCCTGAGCTAGCAATGTAGTTTGGAACAACTTCCAGCACTCCAGCAACGTTGTGGTAAAAATCTGAAATACCCACAGTTCACAGTTGCTACAATGGTATATCTACTCCTGCCATTTGTTGTTCTCTCACTTGCAAGCCTGTTCACATGTTAAAATCCTCTCATGTCAAGAATCATGCACACTGTTAGGTTTTGTAAAGGCATGAAATGTGAGACACAAGTAATAGCAGCCTCCTTTGTATAACAACATGTGCACAGGATTTTCCTGTTGCCTTAGGTGGAGTTCAAGTATTGTCTTTTGTATTCCCTTTAGGGAAAAAAAAATTTGGTTGACTCAGAACCTGAAGTTAGTGCTGGTCAGGTATCCTGACTATGACTTTGAAGTGTCCCAGTCTTTGGATAGCTGGGCAACCTTTCAACAAAGTTGTGTTATATTAAAAGAATTCAGGAGTATGTTCAGTGGACTGCTAGGCTATTCAGTAAATTATGAAGACAGATGTACTATGGAAATTCCTAAGCAATTACATAGAATAGATACAGTAGATGACACATAACCCCTAACTGAAACTGGCTGCCAATGCTAATTATGTTGCGATTAATTCCAAATTTCCAATTCAATGTGTCATAAACCCGCCAAACAATTGCTGTAGATGGCAATTTCTGCTCTGCAGCTGCTGAAGCTGCAGTCGCTGAACTTAGTGACAGTGAGGTTCTCTAGTACTCCAACTGGGCTTACAAAGGTGACGTACCTGCATGTGCAGGTGCTTGGGAATCAACCTGGCACTAAGCTGCACCATATATCAGGCAACATGCTAACAGGGTGCCCCAGAGTGTTTTGTTCCTAAGAAATTATTTCTTCCTCTTTCCTTTCTTCTCTCTTCAAATCATCCTGCTTAGCCCAGCTTCGCTATACACCTCAAAACATATGCTACAAATCTTGCTTGCAACAGGGCAGCAAAACTTTACCGCTGTCAGAGCCTTGGAAAAACAGGATGTAAGATGGTGCTGAAGAGCAAGTCAGTTTCTGCTGAGGCAATACTGACTATTTCTACCTTCGTTTCTAGCATCCCCTGGAAGCTGTACTTACGTTGCTGCTCCTGATCTCTTCCTGCAGCTCTGTTCTATCTCTGACCACATGTGGAATAATCAGACTCCTGGCACAAACCCTCATGCTTAGGGAAGCAGACATCAATTTTGCCTATGGGGCAGGTATGTTCAGAGCAGATTCTTGTTACCTAGTCATAAGCTTCAAATCTTAGCTCAAAAAGGATGATGCATTTCAATTCTCTCTGCATGTTCCTTAGCAGGTCACACTGTCCCTTATTTCATCATCCTCGTGTGAGCCTAATATTGCTCAAGATGGGAGATCACACAGTGAGTATATGCATTCCTTTGAATAATTATTTAAAGTGGACTTCCACCATTATTTTGTGCATATAGTCTGGGGTCAAAAGAGGTACCTTTTAGGCCCAAGGCAAACCCACGACAGTATCTTACCTTAGTGTTTAGGAGATGTTAGATAAAGAGAAGCTGAAAGAAGCATGCTGTGTTGAGTGCTGTAATTGCTGACACATTCCTGTGGTATACTTGATCATTAGAACAGCTCACTTAAAACAATATTTTCTTTAATAGAAAGGAAGTTGGTAATCGAGTTGTTATGCTTCTCTGCTTTGCATTTTCAATTTAAAATTCAGCTGGTATTCAGTGTATGGTTATGGGTTACCAAAGCATTTTGATTCAGATTTTCATTACCCAATTGCAAGCTGATTTTTTTGAATGCTGTTTAAACACTTGATCGGTGCAGATGTTCATGTACATGCCTTTTGGATTTTAGTCATGAGTGTGGACCATTTGAAAATGCTATAATTTCTAACTACACTGTGATTATAATGGCTGTGACACAGATTTAAGTTTGGTCAAGTCTCTCCTCAAACCACAGTGACCAAACAAAATGGTTGTAGAAACCATGCAAGGAAACGCATCATGTACAATATAACTCTAGCTCTGAAGTATATGAGCCTAAGTGGAGTCTTGCCACCACCCATCTTACTGTCTGGGGATGAGCTAAACATGTAATATTGATGAATTTTAAGTATTTGTGGCTGGAGTACAAAGTGATATAGGGAAACAGTAGTCCTACACAAGTCCTACTTTTTCACTGTAAGATCATAAGCCAAGTTGTTCCCACTATGTCACTCTTCATCACTCAGGGTCATTCTGCTGGCCCAGCCATTCTCAGTCTCTGCTATGAAATGTCCTCATCTCATTGTTGTCCTCTCTGCACAACAGAGTGTGAGCCCTATCTGAATCTCAGCCTCTTCTCTCTGAGCTATTCTTCCTGTTCAGACTGCCCTTGCCTATACCAACCTTCCTCAATTTTTCTGGACAATTTGGAAACCAGTAGAATGCATTAAAAGGGGTTTATGTGATGGAAACAAAATGAAGAGAAAGGGGAAAAGATCATCTGTCTTCTGTGGAACACTGTCTTTCTAGTAGAAAAGTCTCTCCTCAAAAAAAGTCTGAAGCTAGTTACCATCTACCATGAAACCTCTATGACATAGGTTCCGTGCCAAGAACAAATAGAGTATGGACTCCACTGTGTTGGGATTCATTTGACCTCTCTTCAGATTAGGCGACTTGTCCACATTGGCCAGCTCTGCTCCTTTGGAGAGAGTGATATCTGCATCTGTGGAAAGTAATTCAGTGCATTTATCTGAACCATCTGCCTCTAGAAGATGTAGAGATAATTAACTTAGGCAAGGTGCTAACCTTGTGTGTCTTGTGTTAGGTCAGCTGAATCCTGCATCAAAAGAGTAATTACAGTAGCTCTTGCAGAGTGTGTGGAACAGGAAAGGGTTGTATTTCTAAGCAGGAATTTACAAAACTATTTACAATGAGATTATTATTTTTTAATACACACATATTAAAAAGTTAGGAGGTCAACCAGAACAAAGTCCTACTGAGTGAGTTAAACCTATGGTGCATCACTTAGTAAAAGTCACTGTCTTCTTTATTACAGAAACGGAAAATAGATACCGCAAAACACTGCTGGAAAATCCCGAAATAATTAATGCAGATGTAAGTTGCCTGGGCACGTCAGTTAAAACTTTAAATTCTGATCTAAAAGACAAGTTAAATCTCACAAAACTACTAAGGTTCATTAAAAGATATGTGTATTCATAAAAGTCATCTAGCCTGTGGACTAGAACTTTTCTCAGCAGTGACTCCCTATGCTGCCTGATGTTTGTGAATGAAATACATATACCCGCCACGAAATATTAACTTCACACTATACCCAAATTTTTTTGTAAGGTCTGTATTCTTTAGAAATTTCTCGTGAACAATTTATAAGCAGTATTCAAAGTCCCAGTCTGAGATCTAATGGGATACAATTCTTCCATGAATTCACACAGAAATATTAGCTAAATCTGGACTGATCCCCTAACTTCCTTTGCAGGTCAACAGAAAGAAAATTCCCAGGGACAGTCATCTTAACTTGAAAAAGGCATGTAAGCAACCGGCAAACCCTTTCCACAAAGGATATGAGGGTACCTATTTAGATGAATAAAATTTGTATTACTCTAATGTCAGGCAAGATGAACAGAACACTCCTTAGGTTAGTAGAACATAACCCTTGCAAAGCAAACATTTGATCAGGCAGCTGAAAGTTGTGCAGGAGTACCATGTCTGACTCTTTAAGTTTTAATGTGAAATTATTTCTAAGGTTTCTAATTAAAAGAGGATTCAAAGTTTTGGCTGATATTTGTAGATGTTACCATGCCTGGAGAGGCTGGATAAATGGGCTGACTCCAATGGTATGATGTTTAATAAGACCAAGTGCCGAGTCCTGCACTTTGGCCACAACAACCCCCTGCAGTGCTACGGACTGGGCACAGAGTGGCTGAAGAGTGACCAGAAGGAGGAGGAACTGGGGTGGTAATCAACAGGAAGCTGAACATGAGCCAGCAGTGTGCCCAAATGGCCAAGAAGGCCAATGGCATCTTGGCCTGTATCAGGAACAGTGTGGCCAGCAGGACCAGGGACGTGATTCTGCCCCTGTACTTAGCACTAGTGAGGCTGCACCTTGAGTGCTGTGTCCAGTTCTGGGCCCCTCAGTTCAGGAAGGACCCTGAGGTGCTGGAGAGTGTCTGAAGAAGGGCAACAAGGCTGGTGAAGGGACTGGAGCACAGGCCCTATGAGGAGTGGCTGAGGGAGCTTTAGGTTGTTTAGTCTGGAGAAGAGAAGGCTCAGGGAAGACCTCATCGCTCTCTACAACTACCTGAAAGGAGGTCGGAGTGAGATGGGTTAGAAAGAAGTTTTTTACAGAGAGTGATCAGACACTGGAATGGGCTGCCCAAGGAGGTGGTGGAGGCATTTAGGAGACTGGATGTGGCACACAGTGCCATGGTCTAGTTGACGGGGTGGTGTTGGATCATGGGTTGGACTTGATGATATCAGAGGTCTTTTCCAACCTGGTTGATTCTGTGATTCTGTGATATTGCCCTAGTTCCATAAACATACACCCCTGCTTGCTTCACCTTTTGCTGTTTGAGATCTATTTTTAGTCCAATTGTTCTTAGAAATTCTTCACACTGTGGAACATTAAACTGCACTGACAGCTCAGGAAGAATGACAGCGAATGATCTCCAACACGGATTTGTTGAAGCTCTAGTTTTCTTTTAGACACTGTTAGAGAACTATTGGACTGGTTTTCAAGCCAGGCTTCAAAAGAGTAATCCAGTAACAGAACTGCCTAAGACTTAATTGTTAGATGGAGCAATTATTGCATAGTGTGAATGTCTCAAGTTCAGCCCCCCAGTGTTTTTTGAGCTTGAAATTCATTGCACCAACAAATGGCCTCACAATTTAATGTAAGCAAAACCTTCTACTAGCATAAATTTTTCTGTAGTCACCATGAGGGAAAGAAAAAGGGAAGTATGGAGTTGATTCTCCCTCCCCTATGTCTCATATATTGTTTTTTCTGTAGTGCATTATTTGTTTTAGCTTGGTAGTTCTTTTTCAAATGTCCTCACAAGACTACAGTGCTACAATTTTAAACCTCACAGGGAAACTTTAGCAAGTTATGAATAACCAGGGAGTGGGATTTCAATGTAATTCAGGAATGAGAACTAAGCAAAGAAGAATATTCAACCTTTTCATGGAATGATTGAGTATTCTTTTCAAAGTCATATATCAAAAAGCCACATACAATGGAAACATTCTCTCTCCCTAGAACATAAAAGAAGAGGGAACTGCCTGTTATGTGTTCTGAAATGATCCCTTTTCATTGCAACTTCAGAATTTTTTCTCTCTGGGGATCTCTGACTTCAAACCATGAAGAAAGGGAGAAACGACATCATACTATTTCCATTAAAAGCAGCCATGCGTAACCTGTATTTTTTCCTTTACTCTTTTTTTCCCCCATTTCACAATAATATTTGCATTCCAAAAAAATTTAGTCTCTTTTTTTTGATGCACTGAGGTTAAGCAAATGAGGTTGCTGCTGACAGTGTTGTTCATACCACTTGTGTGCTCCTTGTTTTAAGCCAGCAGCAGAGAAACTGCTAAGCCTGTGTGAAATACGTTTGAAAACAAAACACTCCATCTTTCTTCATTTGACCTGATCCTTCTTGTTTACCATAATTAAGTTATAAGAAAATCATCTTACACAATAGGAATACAAAAGTCTCTCAGTCTTGTAAATGAATAAGCTACAATTGACCTGATTTTTTTAAAATGAGCCCATGTACAGTATATCCAGAAAAGTCTTCTATATGAACAGTCAGAAAAGAAATAAGAATAAATGATTCAGAAACAGTTGAAGAAATCTGGAGAAAAGGGATTAAGTATGATAATGCAAAGATTTCACCTGACTTTTAATACAAAAATACAAAATTAACAAAGAGCAGTCAGTATAACACAGGGAATGTAAAAGAAAAAGCAACTTGGTCTCAGAGAAGAATTGTCCTAGGTTTAATAAGACTGAAGCAAAAAACAAACTTCAGATTTATCAATATAAAAAATATAAAATTACTCTAGGTAAGTTTAGAGAAGAGAGAAACAAACAATGTGAGAGATAGACTAAGAAATGAAAGAGAAAACAGCACGTACCATTCATATATTGTTCTTTAGATATTCAAAGCAGTGTACAGATATTGCCAATTAACTCCCATATAATATCTGTTTGAGGCAAATAGATTCCCTTTTTACAAATCAAAAATATAAAATGGCTTGTCTAGAGATCCTATAATAGGATGAGGCTACTTGAGTCTCACTTTTATGTTTATCGCCTCAGATGATGGTAGAACACTAATCAAAAGACCTGTGTAAAGCATACTATATAATGCACATTGTCTATTTTCTACAGTCAAATCACAGAGGCCATTCTTTATGAATATCTGAAATGTGAACTATCAGAAAAAAAAAAAGAAGATAATGGTATATTAAAAACTCAGAAAAAATTATAATAAGGATAATACCTATTGTAGATAAAAGGCAATGGGAAAACATTCAGGTGGATTTGTCTGGAGGCCCGAAATTGTTTCTTAAAGCATATTTTACCAGTTGTGCTGTGCTTACTTAGGCCTAGACTCTTCCAGCTCTATGCACCTTGATAAGACGTTCTTAATAGAATCTAAAGCAATTCATGGATTACAGGCAAAATAAGCTAGTGTATTTAACATTTACATGTTCATGCAAATGCATGATAGTTGATGTAATTTGCTGAAAGCTTCAAATTACTAACCTTTGCAACATATATATGGCAATTTCATTTATGCAGCCACACAGAATTAGCAAGACTACATGCATATGTAGCTGGAATTGCAAGTGAATATGAGAAAAAATTGTTTTCAGTTCACTAGAAAAAGTCATCTTCTCTGAGAGTGAAGACTGTAAATCTTGTCATGGGGGTTGAAATTAAAAGGGACACTACAGATGTTCATTGTTACTATCAGTATAAAGAAAATGGCACTTACAATACCTTTAAACAGGATACAAGATTCTTATTGTCTCGTCCTGTTTGATAGAATAACAACACAGTATAGCAACACAAATATTGTATCGTCTTTTCTGGAATTTAGGATAATAATTGGGTGCTGAAAACCCCTCTCTTTCTTCCAAATACTAAGGCATGAGTATATTTCTTTCTTTGTCATTGATTCATTCTTGCATCTTTATTGTTTTTCAAAATGTTTTCAAAAGTGTTTGCTGAATGGTTATGGGAAGTGATCTAGATGACCAGTGTGCTCCAAGTGATGTTAGATTCCTCCTTTGTTTTATGAAAACTGTTCTATATTATTTCCAGCCTTTAAGTGGTTTATGATCTTTTCCCACTGCAAATCATCTGCAAAATTGGTTAATATGCTTGCTTTCAATCATTGCTGAAACTATTGCACACAGAAAACCCCCAGAAGGCACCTCCTCTCAATTAACATTGGGGTTTATTTGAAGGCATTTCTCTGCATTCCCATACTGCAGATTATGACATCAAACAATTGAGATTAGGATCAGAATCTGAACAAGCAGAAAGGACATATGTTCTTAGGGGGAAAGATCTCACACACAGAGATATTTTCAGTAAATGGCAGATTATAAAAGCTCAGCAAAAGCCCAGGCTTTAAACTGGCTTATTTTAAATGCTCTTCATTCCTCTGACACTTTTAAAGCAACATTTGGTCCTCATGAACACAGAAAACTGACAGCATGTGACCTAGTCAGCCCTGGCAAAAGTCTGGAGTAGGCATCTCTTACTCGTATGGAAGCTTTTGCCGGAACCCCATGCACAGTGTTGCCAGCTTCCACCATGTTCTCTTGAGGAACTGAGGTGACTTACTCTCAATTCAGACCTCAGACAGTGGTAAGATGGCCAAGAGGAGCCCTTTCTTTTGGTTTATTTCCTTTCTTTCTGTCGCCAGAGGAAGAAAAAAACAGGCATGGGCAGAGAGGCAGATGACAGAAAGCTTTCCTGAGAGAAGATAGTTCTGGCCATCATACTTCTGTCTCTTCAAGTTGTCTTTTCTTCTTGCATAAGGATGGGAGGAGGGGAGACATTTGGTGGTGCCACCTAGCCACAGGCATCTGCTTCCCAGGCCTGGAAAGGAAGCAAGGAGGTGAAGAAAGGCTGGATTTCCCCAAATTCTGCCTGCATGGTGAATTTTGATCCTTTGGATGTCTGCTAGGGCACAGAAGTAGGAGATCTGTTGTTGTTCTGAAGTTCCTGCTTTATGGAGAGCCCCATATTTTCCTAGGTATAGAGCACCAACAGTAGAAAAAAAGTGATCCCAGTTCCTGTCACTAGGGGGTTCTTACCTTTTCTGTGAGGTGCCATATTTGGCATAGTGCTATGGTCAAAGAAAGGCTTTAAGGAAGTGGCCAAGCTCCTAATTTCCAAAGTTAGACACCAATAGTTCATTTTTTAATAAAAAAAGGATGATATTAGTCATGATTAATAAGTAATGAGATCTAATTTATAGTCCTATAGATAATTTTCACATTATATGACTTTCAAATGGATGGAAACAAAAATGCATGTTTGATGTAGACAAGAGGGTACATTAGTTTGGTCGTGTAGAGTAGCACAAATTAGTTAGAAAGTTGGCCTCAGTGTTTAGATATCCAAAATATCTATTTAGTCCAGATACCTTGATTTTGGGGACCCACATGCCTTCTTGTTATCTACTTAAATCAGGCATAAACTTATTGCAACACAAGCATGATGACATTAGAAATTAGGCCCATATTTTGAGAGCTAGTTAAATCAAACAAGGTTTTTTATAAATGAAAAACATTAAAATTTTTGGACCCCTTTGATCTCCCAATGCCAGTACCTCCTGGGAGTTTTCCTTATTGATGGACTTTTGTCTATTGAAAAAAAAATAAAATAGCTACACAAGTCATCATATGCATTTGAGCATTCATTATTTCCATGGTCAATAACACAAGAGCCACATGGTGACAGAAGCAGCAAAGCAGTTTAACTCACTTATATCATGAGGAAAGAGCTTTTTGTCTAGTCCCAGTACATTAAAACGTACATGCTATTGTTTAAAATCATAGCTCTCCCTGACTGAAGGTGTAAGAGAGTGGAACCAGTCAGGAAAATGTAGTGAGATGTGTATTTTAACTTTTTCTTGTCACTTGGAGGATTTTCTCTTTTCTATGTAATATCTAAGCTACATGCATTTCTAGTTTTTTTAAATAATTACAGTGGTTGCGCTGCCTACATAAAATGACGGCTTATTAGTTGACCTGACATTTTACATGTGCTCATAAAATGATATTTTATTAGTTCACCTGACATTTTTACATAAACTCCAAGCACATTTTGACCTTCCTTGCAAGCTAAACAGTAATTTTTAGAGTGTGTCCGCATTGACATAAAACTTAAAAACTGATCAGATGAAAATGTTTGTCTCTTAAAATGAAACCAGTAAACTGTGTGCTTGACCACTTATTTCTCTTTCAACTTGAATTTATAGGAAATAATTGATCTGATCCAAGCGTTTTTTCATCCTTAGAGGAGAAAGCTATCTTAAGACAAAGGAAATACTTTAATTCTGTGGTCTGGTCCTATATTGTCTGGAGATCTGAAAACGTCATTCTAACATTTCCCCTGAAAAGGATTCATTCATACAGAAAACCAAGAGGAAAGGAAGTGGGAAGCTCATTGGGCAATGCTTATTTTAAGCGAACCTACAAACTCAGGCTAGAGTTGGTTTATTGGGTCAAATGATACTTCATCACACAAGGAAACATCTTTAAGAAATTAAGCACATCCTAGCGGCTTAGTATGAGCATTCCATTTATATTTGACTGAATTAAACAGTGCATTTTCTTGAGAGGCAAAAGGAAACTTTCTTTCCCCTACTCTTCTGATGTTTAATTTTAAAGTTTTCCAACCACATATGGTTGATGTGCTTAGGACTGCTGGAGCAATGAAACCAAGAATAAGAATTTAGTCTATAATTTCATGAACATTAGGAGACATGAGGACCCGCTGTTAAGTGGTTGACCCAGTAATCAATCTTTTGAATATAGACACTAACTAATTAAAAAGAATAAGATTTAATTGATTACAGTAGACTTCATTATGCCGTGGATTAAAAGTTGAGATGGTAATTATTGGATGAGCAAGCAGAAGGTAGGGTACAAATGAGAGAGTTAAGAGAGCATATAGAAAAATGAAAGGCGAATTTTATTGCGTGCAGTGTTCCTATCATGTGGAAAAACAGAAATACAATGCTGCTAAGATGGGACTTCCTTCTGGAAGCAGGAGAAGGGAACAGCATTTTTGAGAACAACACTGAACTAGGCATACTGAGTCTAAGAAGCTTGGGAGTGTAAAAATAAAAGGAAAATGAAAATAAAGAGCTAATTCCTATGCCTCTATAATTTAAGGGCCCAGTAACAGGAAGGGAAAGAAATAGGCATAGGAGTGCTTGAGTTCACACTGATATGTTTATCTGATCTTTTTATGCTCCTGGGACTTACAGAAAATGCAGGAAATAATTGAAAAAGGTAGATTATTTTCGTAGACTCCTTTTAAAAATGGAAATCTTTCTTCAAAGACCAAGAACAATTTTGTGCCTCTTCAGCTAGGAAAATTCAGTGAAAGCTCTAGAAAAGTTCCATCTTCCTAACTTTAGCTTGTAGGTATTTCATGGAAATTGATCTGTGTGAATTATAACAAAGACAAAATTTGGAATAGGGAAGCTGAATTATATTTAGGCCAAGGACTGAATGCAAAGTGAGTCAAAAGTGAATTAAAGGTATTAGAAGTTGATTTGAATTCTGTGGGCAGAAGGATAGTAAGCCAGTAAAGTTAAGAGAAAAGAGATGAAGTACATTAGCAGTTTCCTGGGCATTTTAAAGTCCAGTGAGTGTGACTTCTGGAGGTCATTAAAATGAGAGTTACAATTGCTGATGCAGGAAATAATTATGACATAGTCAAGGATTGTTACAGAGATGTATCCTGGTAACATTTCAGAAAAAATAGCATCAATTCAGATAAAGAATATTTTTGTTTGTTTGTTTGTCAACGAGTAATCACAGATTTGTAGTTTCAGAAATTCAAATTTGAGGTACAGAGCGTGGAATTGATGTCACAGTGATGGAACCCTTTACTGACAAAATAGCTTCATTCAAAAAAAATAATACACAGAGAAGCTGAAAATCCTGGCAGAAAAGTAGGGTATGGAGATACCAGAGAGGTACTCCTCTGATCAAAGAAGGATCTGCAGCTGTTGTTCATGAGTACTTGTAAGAAATTAATTTCTTGAACACATAGTGAGAATATCTTGTTCTTGGTTTGACTCATATCTCCCTAGCAGCATTTTCATTCCTAGTGAAGCTTTAGTTCTTCTTGCTTTTTCCCTTGAGGTGGTGTGCAAGGTGCTTCTTTATCTTTCTTGTGGGTGAATCATTGCTAGTGTCAGCTCTAGTCATCCTCTACACAAAGAAGAAAATTTTATATTAACGTTTAATCATCTGGTTTTCTTCTTACAATATTTAACTCACAGAAGATAAGCTCCCGAAGCACATGCCAACTAGTCCAAAAGTATTATTTATAGTTGCACATTGTCTATGGAAAAACATTTGTACAAAGCATGAAATGCAGTTGTACATTGTTTGTAGACACCACTGACAAATATCACTAGAAGAAAGGTAGACAAATAGAACATTGTAGCATTTTCATTATTTTCACCTCCTATAGTAAAATCTAGCGGCAGTTTTGCAGTACACTTACCAATTTTTAGTGCTTTAAAAATTAAATAAAATATTCTTTCTCTGAAATAGTAACTTCCATCCTAAAGGTATTTAATTATTGATTTGCAAGTATTTTTGCCCAAACCATAACAAAGTTTGTAGTTTCTGTTTTATAAAATGTAACATTTTTAGGATAATATCCTTTCTAGGTGTAATTATATACCCTTAATTCTATTCTTCAATTAAAAGGTAGTGATGGAAAATTTTCATTTTTTATCTCTTCTAGATTGCCCACTTATATAAAGGGTAAAACATTTTTGAAACTGTATTGTTTATCCATGCCTTGAAAACACTTTATTTTTTCAGCCTAAATAAACTGGACCCACCAAGAGACTTTGTGTTACTCTTCTTGTTTCAGCCTATGCCAGTCTTATCAAATCATGATATGCAGCTCTTCCTTCATTCAACAGTTCCCTTCAACATTTCTACAGTATTTTCTGACTATAGCAGCTCCCTGTTTTTGAAGTTTGTTTACATAATTCAGTGATGTCGAAGACCTGATTCTCCTTTTGTACTCATGTTTATCCCATCCAAAACCCATTTTCAACCCTTTTGACATTACTTCTAGCAGACCACATGGGAGAACACTAAATAGGTTTCATAAATTCCTGTACTTAAGCATCAAAGAACCTATACCAACCCTACTGGTGTGGCAAGTCATATTACATCTTTTGTAGATTGATACACATCTGCAGAGGGCAAGGTCTTTCTCATACATCTCTAAAACTGTGGCTTAAAACTTGAAAAGATGAATTAACATTTTAATACAAACACAAGAACATAGTTTACTTGTGAAAATGCACTGAAGTCATCCAGAACAGCATACTCCAAACAGAAGTATACCACATAAAACACGCCTCCCTCTGCGGCTACAGCTCTTTCTGTTTCTTGTATACAGATGTTAGTGCGGACAGTATGGGGAGCTTCTCATGTTGCACTTTGATGACTAACAAGAAATACTACTGACAGTCTTTTCTCCTGGTCTCTCTCTCTTTGCATTCAGTTCAGCTCTCTGCTCCACTGTAGGGATCTTACAGCATAAATTACAGGGACACTAGAAACTTCTGGAGGACTGTTTAGAGGACTTTGGGTTCTTTGCAGAAAAGGAGGTGTTTATATGCATAAATCCTGGCTCTCACTGACTTCAGCGGGAGCCACAGGCCTGTATGAATTTGAAAGGTGGTGAGGGGAAGGCTTTGCAGGCAAGCGATACAGCTACATACCATACAGGCAATGCTGATGGTTCATGCATCACACAGGAGATATTAAATTGTCTCTGGGGTTAGATCACAATAACTGGGTCCTTACATACGTAAAACATTTTGTGTCCTTAAGCACATAAAAATCTGAGCATCACAATGACTGTATTTTCTACCCCACGTGGGAACTTCAGAATCCCTGTGTGGCACTTTAGACACCCTGCACCATACATACTTCAGTATGTGGTGAAAGACAATTAAGAGTAGCATCTTGGCTTCCCCACCTATGTCACCCAAAGCAAGGAATAACCTAAAGTTAACACGTTAACCTTACTTACAACTACAACTGGAGGGGGGAGGGCATGCTTTCTGCCTTGGAAGAAATCTCTTTTATGGAGAGAAACTGCACTTCACTGTTAATTGACAGAGACATGCATCAATCCAGTAAGAAGAATTGGTCATGGGAAAACATGTACTTCGACGTGAGCTAGAGCAGGAAAAGGAGAGAAGAGGAAGAAAACCTCATAAGGGATAGCACTAAGGATTTTTTTTTTTTTTTTTTTTTTTTTTTTTTTTTTGGTGGGAACATGAGGAGGTGAAAAGTAAGCTGCGGAAACCTGTGTTGTTCATTAGAAGAACAAAACATTGTTCAGGCATGACCCTGCTCCTTCCCATTAAAGACAGTATTGACATCTGATCCGATGTGGGAAAAAATGGCTGATGAAAAAAGGGATTTCAGTGAATAGATTTCCATTTAAACCTAGTGACGGCAAGACAATAGGTAGATATAAGCAGCTTCCTTAGACCTGATTCAGTAAAGGTTTAAGGAAACAGAAAGCCCCTCAGAGGGCTGATACAGTCTGGTGACAGGGCATAACAGGCTTCCAGCACTTCAGCAGAGTATCTGTTATTACTTAAAAATAGCAGACACTTCTTAAAATTGTAGCTATTTCTCATCGGCTTTAGACTGGTACTATTTATTAGTTTAGATGCCACTGATTCCAAAAGGCCATAGCAGTTCCTATGCAATTAGAAGAAAAATTGCTTTTGACTTGCAGGAAAGTTTCCCTCCCAGCTCCCAGTTTCCCGCTCAGGGTCTTTGTGAGGCAAGTGGTGAAACCGGCTTTTGTGAAGAAGAACCACACATGCAATCCAGACCTCTTTGGACAAGGCGCCATCATTCATGTTGCTCACATGTTGACAAACACTTTGGTTGTGTTGCTAAGGCAATGGTGCTGGTGTAGCAAACACATCCCTGTTAAACACCCCCTGAGGGCAACAGGGCCGGAGGGCAGCAGGACCAGATGGCTCCACTCATTCCTGGCTGTTGGCCACTGCTCTGTGCGGGGCTGACTGGTAGCTGCTTTCCAGCCGGACAGCCGGTTCAGAAGGCTTGTGGGTTGCTTTTCTTTAATTGTCTCTTTTCGAGAAACATATCAAAGGCCATTTTCTTCTTCTAAGCAATACATTAAGTCACTCAAAACATTTCCAGGCAGCACGGGCTGCAGCAGCGGTGTGAGTGATCACTGGGGGTGTTGAAACACAGATGTGAGAGGGGCAGAAGCAAGAGGCAAGCAGTCGCTGGGGCTTGTAGCCATAAAGGGCCACTGCCCTTCACTTGGCCTTTGCAAATGGCTTTCCTCATACACCTCTCTGTAAAACCCTAGGTACTTGGACAGCCCCATGTGTTTGTGGTGAGGGTACAGGAGCTGTCATGGGAACGGGAGCAGGAGAGCGTGCTGATGCCAGAAAAAAAATGCAGTTGGATGCCTTCTCTTTTTCTTCACATGAATATTTATTAAAAAAAAAAAAGCATACCTGCTTTTATTCCATTTCTTTTATTTTCATTTCTTATTGCTTGGAGGTGGGGGAGGGAGGTGGAGCGTATCGACAGAGGGGGCTTGCTGCAAAACATGAGTTTCTCATCTTGCCTGCGTGTGCGGATCCAGTTTCCCGTCCTTGATCCCAGATTATTTTCTCCCGTCAGGAGACAGCTGGTTTGGCAGAGCCAAGCAAGGGGCGGCTCTGCGGGCAGTGCTGGGGGCGCAGGGCGTGGGGCAGGGAAGGAGGGCTGCCATGGCAGGAGCTGTGCTTGAGGCCTCGCGCGGGTGACCAGCAGCAGCGAGAGGTCCTGTGAAAGCTGGCGGGGCAGCCTCCCCTGGCTGCCCTCCAACCAGCACTGTTCACAGGCCTGTTCTCAGCCTCGCCTCGTCCACAGGATCCAACCGGCAACAGGACATGAATCCCTTTTTTATTGGCCTCAAAGGGGTCCTTTGACAGGCAGGCCCACGCCTGCCATCGCTGTTTGATCCTCTGCTGCTGAGCCGACCTCTTGCCCCCTGCCCTCGCCCCAGCTCAGTGGCAGGTGACATTCCCCCGTCCCACGGATGCCCTTGAGGGGGTCTGAGCCCTGGCATGGGGCACAGCCGGGTCACAGCACCTCCACCAGGACTTGTGCTCAGGGCTGAGCCCTGCCTCCTCACAGGAGCAGGTGGCTGTTGCTTGCACGGAGTTCACAGCGTGTTTCCCTGGTGAGATTTTTTTTCTTTCACCCCACAAGTGCCCTAAGAGAGGCTTTTGGAGAGATCCTGCCCCTCCAGAAGGCACAGTAGCTGATCTCCCCCAGGCAGTCCTGGCAGCCGTCAGCGAGGCAGCCGTGCCCCCAGTGCCAGGGTCCAGCCAAGCCCTCACAGCAGCGGTGCAAAGAGGCTGTCTGGCATCGTGTGGTGTCTGGGTTTTGTGGTTGGGCTTTGGAGACCATATATCCCAGCTTTTGTACACCTCGGAAAAGGAGTGGGAATTGGCTCAAGGAAAATAAATAAGGACTTTTAAAGACATGTTTATTTATGGACGGGCTTTCATGCATGCATCTTACAGCACTTGGCATAAAATATAATTAAAACAAGGATCACACTGAATATGATTCAGAAAATAAAAATGTCTTTAAATACAGTTTAACTGCCAGCAGCTCAACATTCCTCATTCCTCTGGGGAAGGAGTAAGGGAGACATGAAGTTATGTGACTACAGAAGCCACAAGACACGGGTATTTTTAGAGGAACGGGGGAAAGCAACTGACCTGCGACAAGGGTTTAATACAAGAAACGCTCCTGAAGCCACCCAGCTCCTGGGAGCAGTTGAGCAGCTTCAGTCAGGCCCTTGGGAGAAGGGCAGAGAGGGAGGTCAAGACCCACAAGCTCTGGTCCTGCAGCTGGTTTCAGACACCCCATGGAGGCATACCTCTGCTCAAACAGATCTTCAAACACTTCTGTTGGCAGGCCTGTCTGAAAGCTAGTTAACATCAGTAAAACAGTGTGAGATCCTGAATGCCTGCCATGAGTTTTCTGCCATTTCTGCTCTTTTTTTTTTTTTTTTTTTTTCCTCTATTCCCATTCAGGTCACAAGCAGAGAGGCAACTAAAGTTGCCTTGTTGGGGCACCCTGCAATGCCATGCAACCACGGACACAGGAGGTGCTTTCTGCAGCTCCATGCCATATCTTACAGTGCCTGCTACCAAACTGGGACAATATGAGCTTGGTTACAGCCCTGAGAAAAGAGAGATGTTTTTCTATATTTTTTTGCTTTGTTTGCCACCAGCACTGGAATGAGCCAGCATGCTTGGTCACAGCCTCTGTTGAGCAATCAAAGATGAACACACGCAGGAGCTCAAGTAAACTCAACCTATAGTGGGAATCTTTTTCTTTCTTACTCATGATCATATTGACAAGTCAGAAGAGCACTTTTTTGAAGGTAAATACCAGTCTGGTGTCATGCTATAGAGCTGGAGAGTATGGATTCACCTAATTTTATTACCTATGGACATTTTGCCACCTGTGTGACTTTTCCAAGATTTTTGCCGGTATTCTTTCCATTTGACATACAAGGATAAAGGTGTTTCTCATGTGATTTAAAGGGGACTTTATTTTAAATACCTCTGGAAAATAATATGTCTGTCTAACAGTGTCTGTGATTTTTGCACGTTCTTCATAACAACAGAGGTAATTTTCAACCTTTCTTCCATAATAATTTCATATTTTTGTTTATAATCTGAACAATTTCTAGACGAAAAGCCTCAAATTCATTTTCACAGAAATGTTGTTCTAAACCTGAAGCAAGACTATACAAATATTCTGAGGCACTGAAGAATCAGGCTTTTAATGAGTAAATTAATTAATACTGTAGATTTAGGGGTTTTTCTTTCTTATGGATTACAAGTCATCTCAATGTATGCAGCACAATAGGTATCTGTCCCTGTTTTTTAATTTCCCTATTCTGTTTGCAAAAGAAAATGCAATTCTGCTGCAGCTCCTGTTGCAACTGAGGACAATAGCAAAAACCTGAAAGGATGTGAAAGAGTCAGGATGAATCTTCTTTAACTGCAGAATCTATAGTGTAAAAGTTACTCTTATGAAAATCCAGTTTTAGATTACAGATTTATGAAATCAAAGACCCAAAGCAATAGATTTATACATGTAATTGAAAACTCTTGAAACTCAGGCATTCCTATTTATTGTTAGAGTTGCTAGATACTTTACCTGCATAATTGTAATTATACTGCAGTAGCTCATGGTTTTTTCGTAAAATGAAAATTGCATATAGAAGACTGATGTTCTTAGTATTTAATTTTAAATGTGTTTCTAAGGGATTAGATTCTACTCTTAGATGCTTTTTCTTATGTTTAAATTTATTTATAAATTTGTGTGGTGGATGGGTCCTCTAGTTTGATGGATATCCTTTCTACTTAGCATCCAGCTAATTGGAAAAATATGACACCAGAAGATGAAGCAACTCGAAGCTGTGTACTACTGTGTTATACAAATACAGGTATTTTAAGTGCAGGATTTTTATCTTAAGCTTCATCTTTCCATTGCACCTTGTTTCAGGTAACAGGTAAGGAAATGAAGAGTCAGCCTTGGAGCAAGGTTTTTTTCTACTGAATTGACCGGAATTTTGCAAATGATTTTACAAGGGACACGTCTGAACCAGCATTTACCCCTAAAGTGTAGAGTCTAGCTCGGCCATGTGTTCCAGATTATACACAATTCAGTGGATTCTTTTGTGGGTGACTAGATAGTGACTGGGTCAATGCATTTGACCAAGGCAATGCATCTATCAGCCTCAGTTTCCACTAATACAGGCAAATCCACAAAGGTCATAAACAGATTATGTGTGGTTGTATATTTAGGTACACAAATATATACCAGTAACCAAGGCATTAGGACACTGCCCAGGTGTTTGCTGCTTGATGTGCATGAGCAGGTTTGGAGGAGGAAAGGAGTCAAATAGCACAGTAGGGCGGGGAAGTTGAAAGGTGGTACAATGATGCAGAAAAGTATTCAGGAGGTTGTGGAGAACTGGTGTTCCCTTTCAACTTGCTACATTTGAGGAACTTCCCGGAAACTTTTACCTTTTTGTTAATTTATCCGCAGTATTCTGGTCTGAACAGAGAAGACAAAAGGAAAAAATGGCATTTGCAAATAAAACTCCAATACTGAATATTCTTTAATACCCTTGTGGATATGACTGTTGCCTTGAAGACCTAACACTCCACCACGTGTTAAGATTAACTGGATCTACAGAGCATAATCTTGTGACCAGTGTAAAACCTAAAGGTTTACAAAATCTCAAACTGCTGTATAAATGGGCTCTGAGTCATTGAACTGCTCATTTTCAGGTACCTAAATGCAAATTTGTGAAAATTATGTCTTGGATCTCAAGGCTAAAAAATATATTTGTGTTCCTTACCATTCATTGAATATCTCAGCTCTGTCCAAATGCATGGTTGTGTTTTCCCATGCACGAGGAGGAAATGGAGCATCTCATTGCCCTACAGCTGTGACTCCCCCTGCAGTGAATAGGTGATGACAGATGGGACGTTGGTTTTGAAATTCACGTGATTTCTGAAATCCCATGTGCTTGCTGGTGGGCATGGCAGTGTTTATTCTTGTCATTTTACACCCAAAGTTTCCCTCTGCTGGCTTATCTTAGAACAGATAAAGACAATTACTCTATATGTATGTATACATTACTATTATTTGAAAAAACCTCAGATATTTCCTGCTCTTTTTCCACTCCTGCCTCCTGCCATGGCCCAGCCCAGCCCACCCCAGCGAAACGCTCTTCGTGCTGAGGGCATGCATTGTGATGGTACTGGCAAGTGCTCAGGGGTTACGCTAGGAGGGAGGCAGCAGCTGAGTCAGAAGCGCTGTGGTAGCGCTGCGCCGGGGGCAGTCCGCAAAGAAAGAGCAGAGAGACAGTTCTTCTGCTTCTGGCTGCTAATGAGCTTTCTGGTGGCAGCGCTGTTCTCATCAGGACTGTTTGTTTTTACAGGCTGCCCTTTGTTGACTTTAGGCTTGTTTTTCTTGCCACGCAATACAAATATTCTCAGGCGTTAAGCTTTCCTTGCCCCTACTGCCTTCTTTTCATGTGGGACCATGGAGGCGCTAAATTTAAACTTGATTGATAGTGTTTAATCCAGAGAGGGTCAGGGTGCTATTTTCCTGTTAAACGTTCTCTGGTTTGTTTCTTCTGTTTACAATCATGTCTTTAAAGTATTGTAGTCAGTCCTCCTTCCCAATGAAATCTTTTCTGCTTTCCTTGCCACTGTGGGATAGTTGCTCTTAATTATGTGGAGCCTCATGCCGCTTTGTCTGATCCTAGATGGAAAAGAACAACAGCCATGGGCCTTTAAACCAGATGATGCCATGACTTGAATACTCCCTCCCATTATAATAGATCGCAGGCCCTGAATTCCGCTGTTGTAAACCACTAAACATGGAAATACGAAAGCAGTCCTCCTTGTGTTTTCCCTTTCCTGACAGTCTTTGAGAAACATCTTCCCTGAGCAACCACATGTTCAGCACAACCATATGAGTTCTTTTTTACAGCTCTGAAGACAGTAATCTTAGTGTCTGTCTTGGTACTGCATATAAGTAAATTTTTTCTCTCTAGCAGATGCCTGTGCAATGTTGTGCATATTATTTGCACATACTTTGAGCATGATACTTCTTGCTGATGTATATGTATGCTGATGATACCTCAATTAACTGTATGCATAGGCTTTTACTGACTTTACATAGTTTACATGATCATTGCCCTCATGGCAAAACTCTGACATTCTTAGCAAGGTGGAGGGGTTTAGGGCTAGAGAAGGAAAGGCAGAGCATCTTCACTTAATGCTCTACATATTTTCACTTTTTTGTTCTAGAGAATATATGCTCTTTTATTGAGGAGTTACAGACTTTTGTTTTCAAAAATAATTCCTCCAGCACTGATGAAATACGCACACGTGCACACACATAAAAGCAAATGAACGAAAACCACCTGATCCACTATATGAAGCTGGAATTCTTTTTAATAGTTTAAAAAGGCCTTTTCACTTGATCACCTCTATAGTCACGTCATATTCTTCATGACATACCTGCAGTGATCTTTAAAGTATATTGACAGTCATCTGCCTACACAGGTGTATGGGGTTAACTAATTGGTGCTTTTCCGTGGTATAGTTCATCAGGATTAGAAATTAGATTTTATGAGTTGTTGGTAAATCTGCCCTTAAAAAACACATGTGCTGACTCTGACACTGTTCTCAAGTAGCTGATACCATCTGTTCAGACAGTCTGTGAAAAAAATGTCTTAAATATACAGATTTTTGAGTATAGGTTATGTTTTAAATATATCATGGCAGTGACCCACCTCACAGACTGGAACCCTGATATTTTGTACACATGCTTCATCATTAACTCAAGAGAACTGAAGTGTACATTTTCTTGTATGTGGGTATGTGTACACACACTCAAACCATCTACCTCATGCAGAGGAAGAATGCATTTAAACAAGTACAACTCTTGAACTATGTTGCTGGAATCTTTAGGGCCTAACTGCTAGGAAACCAACAGCAGTAGACTGGCTTATGTGTTAAAAGTGATACTGGATGAAATATTATTGGTCAATTGGAAGTGGAAAATTTGGAAAGAGAAAATTACTCTCCTGAGAAATACAAAAACAACGCAACAATCCCACCCCCCACCCCAATCTCTCCAAAAGCCTGACAAGGAAACATGAGGGAAGTACTCAGGAAGAACTGGGGACTAGTATTTACCCAAGACCGTGCGACCCTGTGAACTGAAAAATGGAAGAAGGGCTAACTCATTTTTTTAAGAAAGAATCACAAGAAAAAAAATGAGGGCTTCACTTTATCTAGTTTAGTTGTATAAAAATCCATTGTCTATCTGGCATAGTATTTTCATCTGACTGAATCAGCATGGGATGCAGGACTGACCACAGGAATGCCTGTACTAGTTGAGAGCAAGTTCCCTTTTACCTGGTTTTCTTCTCCATAGAAGTCCGTAAATGGATGATTAAGGGTAAAGAGGAACAGTACAAGAATGTATGCTTCTTCACGCTTTAGGTCCTCTACCATGTTCAACTTTTTTTGAGTGAGTAGAACTTTTGGGGACCTGATGAAGTCAGTCTGTTTAGTAACCTTCAATGGATCCCTGCTCCAGCTACTTCTCTGGTCTGTCTTTGAGCCCATGCTAACTCCTCCCTTGGACAAGAACAGCTGTAGATCTTAGTGCCTTTAGTTTACTGTAACCCTGGATCTCATTGGCTTTGTATTGATGGTTCCTACTTCACATATTGGAAGAGACAATAAAAAGTTAAATCCTTTTTTCAGGCCATTCATGATTTTGTAGACATCTCTCATATCTCACTGACGTCCCCTCTTTTTCAGCCTCAAGAATCCAACTCCTCCTCCTCCTCAGTTGTTCCTCATGGAGAAGATATTTCATGTCATTCTCATCTTTATTGTGCTTTTCCAATTTTCATACATCCTTTTCAGAAGAAAAGGAACCATACATTACACATTGATATGGCATTTAACTTCTAGACTGTCTAGAGGGCATTTTGCTCCTTCCTGATGGGCTAGAATAATTAAGTCCCAGTTTTGATTCCCTCAGCATTTGCTTCCTGTTCTCTTGGCTTACTTATGTTTTTATATTGAATTTGCTAGAATGATATTACAGTGTATGTTCTTTGCCTGGGTGCAATTCCATCTTTTTGTGAGAGTGTCTCATGTCTATCGTAAAGTGCCCAGTTTTGCTATTTAATCACATCAGCTTCCCTTTACAGACATATTTAATTTTTCAAGGTTTACCTAATAGATGACAAATGAGGACCCAATAGCAAGATTTCAGCACTGAGCTCTGCATTAGTAGCCCCGTGACATTATTAGCAATATCTTCTAGCTTCTTTAAAAAGCAAACAAAACCCCCCAAACAACACCCAAGCCCAAAACAAAACAACAAAACCAATCTACTAATAAAACAACCAACAAATGAGATAAATAAACCCTCCAAAAAACATCAAATAAACCCTCTACAAACCCACAGTTCTCCTTTGGATGCCAAGCACAGCCTTTCAGACTTTATGACCTTGATGCTCTGAAGACTGGCAGCCCCAAAGGGATTTCATAGAATTGTAGAATCATAGAATGTTAAGGGATTGGAATAGACCTCAAAGATCATCTTGTCCCAACACTACCTGCCGTGGGCAGGGATCACCTCCCATTAGACCAGGTTACCCAAAGCCTTATCCAACCTGGCTTCGAATAGTGCCAGGGTTGGCGCAGCCACAATCCCAATAGACAACGTTTTACCACTGCCTCACCACCCTCATAGTTAAAAATGTTGTCCTAATATCTAACCTAAATCTCCTCTCTTTCAATTTGTATCCATTTCTCCCTGTCCTGTGACTGCAGTTCCTGACAAAGGGTCCCTCTCTCGCTTCCTTGTAGACCCCCTTCAGATACTGAGATGTTATTATAAGGTCTCCACACAACCTTGTCTTCTCCAGGCGGCACAGGCCCAACTTACTCAGCCTGTATTCATAGGGGAGATGCTCTAATCCTCTTACCAATGTTGTGGCCTTCCTCTGGACTTGCTCCAACAGTTTCATGTCCCTCTTATGTTGGGGACACCAGAATTGTGTTCCAGATGGGGTTTCACTAGAGCAGAGGGGGAGAATCACCTCCTTCGACCTGTTGTGCTTCTTTTGATGCAGCACAGGATTGGATTGGCTTTCTGGACTGTGAGTGCACACTGTCAGCTCATGCTGTTCTTTTCATCAACCATCACCTGAAATCTTTCTCTGCAGGACTGCTGGCAATCACTCCTCTGCCCACAGGTAGGTGTGCTTGGGATTGCCATGACCCAGCTGTAGGACTTTTCACTTTGCTTTATTGAACATGAGGTTTGCCCTGGCGCACCTCTCAAGCCTCTCAAGGTCCCTCTTGATGGGAACCCTTCCTTTCAATGTGTCAATTGTGCCACACAGCTTGGTGTTGTATTTATTCCCCCATCTCAAAAAAAGACCTGAAACTGGCTATATCATCTTGTTACTGACTACAGTGGTATCTGGGTGGCCAAATTAGATATTAGGCTGGATGTCTCATGTTTAGTGTGCTATAGTTACGCTCATTTCAGTGTCAAATAATCCAACACTGCTTTCTCAGTCAGCTTGGAAAAGCACCAAGAAACACATTGCTCTGTGTAGAAGCATGTGAAATAAAGGCTCAGGTAAAGACAATTTTCAGTGGTTCTGGAGAGTTGCAGAAGTTTGACAAAAGGAACTGATCGTATCAACTGAAGTTGATGCAAATATACTTGAATCTGTTGGTGATAGATTTATGTAAACTGAAGTTATTTGCCTCAAGTATTCAGTACTTTTCTCCATCTTGCTCCTTTCCTTTACTCCTGCAGCTTTTCTGTCACCCTCACATGCCACAAAGTAGGGGGAAGTTTGATAGGGATATTTTTGTTTCTTATTTTACTTTTTCTTACCTAGCTGTTCAAGTTGGTGTGTGACCCCAGGAGTGTTACTGTCAGTAAAGGGACATGGGGAGATATGTAACAGAAGGTAGTGATGGAGGGACCATGGCTTTGGCACACATTTTCTCACAGACTGGGCTAAGCCTGTCATGAGACCTCACACTTGATTTATAAACACTAATTATCTTTTATTGTTACCATTGTAATTAATGCTCTTTTCCAGTTGCTTTGTTTATGCCTCTCCTTGGGGGAATAATTTATATTTTCATTGTGTTTCTTTGTAGTGAAAAGGCTAAGAACCGCATCTTAAAAATGTATGAAAGCTTAGTAGTCCCTTCATACCCTATTTTAAATCAGTTGGTGTTAAATGTCTCTCAGTAACATTACCTTAAACCTTAGTAACTGTAACATGTTTCTGGCCAAAGCAAAACTGTCAAACCTTCTAATCTGAACACCAATGTTTCTTTCGTACAAATTTAATGAGCGCAGAAGGAAACCTGAGTCTTGCATTGAAACTCAGGTTCACATCTTTGCTATCCTACGTGCAAACGTGAATTTCCGATAAGACAGTGATGATGTACATGTGGGGTTCTAGCAAAAAACAGCTTACTTTTGGTTACTAGTCTCCTACTGGGTATGCTGGCCTCTTTTGGGGAACATCAGGAGGCAATTTGTCTACTAATAAATAATGTTTAGGAGAAATACCATGATACACATATAAAAGGCTAACATAGAAAAATACAGGGAATGTCTTCAACTTCAAAAAGAAGACTTAACTTGTGACACTGCATGAGTTTTGCTTTTCCAGATCAACTTAAACAGAGTACAAAACTATGCAACCTCCTTTGAATGCCTTATCTTCAGTCTCTTAATCTTCATGTCTTTTAAATGAAAGCCTTTAGGCTTTGTAGGTCACAAATGTCTGAGCCTCCATAAAGTATTTCTAATAAAAATAATTGTGCAGGGGCTTAGATACCACTCAATAGTTTATAGCTTTCAGATTGTCCTCTTTCCATCCTATTTTATTTGTCTATTTAGCATGGGGTTTGCCCAAATTCAGAATTGTGGAATAATCATTCTCGCCCTCCCTTATTACTAACGGTGATGACTAAACCGTTACCAGTTTCAATGTTATAGAGTTAGTCCCAAAATTACTGAAGGTTCTTAACACAGCTAATCATGAATAACAGATAAAAGAACCCTCTTTCTCCATCGATGTATTGCTAGGGTTAGGTAATTTCTAGTGTTTGAGATCTTGTAGGTCACACATGAAGTAAAACCTGTCTTGAATCTCTCAGTTTCATCCTGAATAGTAAAGGAGTACAGTAGTACAAAAAAAAGTCCCCAAAAATTCCATCTTTTGATCCACAGCAACTGCCTGAGGGGGCAGTCTTATCTATTATGTGCTTTTCTCGTAGTCTATCTGAAGTTACCAGTTCGCCTTGCCAGTTTGTCTGCCACTTTATCCCTGCACTTACAGGCAATGCTATTATTCTGAATGCACAAAATAGCCTGCTGAGACAGCCATATAAGCAATACAAGACTATCTGATGATGTTCTGAGAAATATACCTTGAGGACCTTTCTGCACAGCTATCTCTTGAACTTGCTCCCTGTGGTAGAGTACAATTGCCTAAATTGTTCCAACAGAGAAGCCTCTAGTAAAAAACAAAAAAAACCCAAAAAAACCCAAACTGTAAAAGTAGCCTGGAGACCTGCATAAGGACATAAACCATTGTATGGCCTTTTCTTTGTAGAAATCCTTTTTTTTTTCTTTTATGGAGCTGCTTATTTACCCTGAAAGATGAATGGCCATTTCTTACTCTGACATATGAAATTTCCAAAAATTAAAGTCGCATCATTCCTTTATTAACGGACAGCTAGATCATATTTCTCCATGCTGTGTTACAGATACTGGTAGAAAGAACAAAAAAACCCAAAATTACCACAAATTCAGGCAGCATGTATATGGTGGTGGTATATAGGACAGTGTTAAAGTAAACATTGTAACAGGCTTTGGAAGTGGTGGAGTCAACTTCCCTGGAAGTGTTAAGAAACCAAGTAAATGTGGTGCTTTGCTGTATGGTTTAGTGGGCATGGTAGTATTAATTCAAAGGTTGGGTTAGATGATCTTGGAGATATTTTCCAACTTCAGTGATTCCATGATTCTAAGTAAGACAACACTGACTGACTTTGTAAAACTACTACAGGTCTGTCACCCTACTATCTTGTCCCACTTCAAGGTAAAAATATTTGCACATTACAATTCAGTTCTTGAACTACAACTGAAGATTAGTCATAAAATACTAATGTGACCAGTATATATTAGGAAGGTATATAGCCCAATCTGAGGAAAGTTCACCAGGTTCCTTACATCCACCAGGAAGGGGAAGGAGGACCTCAGAATTCCCACCTACATCGTATTTTTAATTATTGTAAATGAACAGTGTAACAGAAAAGAAGGAAGGTTTCTGGAGTACAACCTCACAACTTTTATTCGTAAAATATAGGAGGTTATTGTCTCCCGTTCCTCCGAAGAGAAGTAGTCCAAACTTCACCTAGGGAAATGAAGTGACCTTGGGACCCGAGCACACTACCTCATGTGAAGCATGGAGTAAAAAGAATAGAAGGAAGAAGGAGCTGAGGATAGGGAAGTTTGACCTATGACAAGGGTCAGAGGAAGTGAGTTTGTTTAGTCTAGAATGTACGAAAATGAGGTATGATGGCAGTTTTCTAATATGTAAACAGTTATAAAAAAATAAACAAAAAATTTTATAAAAAATAATTTTATGTTCAGTAATCCTAGGACAAGAAATAATCAGATTAAGTGAGGTGTGTTTAAGTTATGTATTAGGAAGGAGCAATTCTTAATAAAGAAACATTGAAACAGTGGTACAGGCTGTACCTGCTCTCTGTAAGGAGAGTAGAGGGCTTCCTCCACTGGAGGTTTTTAAAAGGAGGTAAGATAAATCTTCTATTCAGATTGTCTTCGCAAATGTCATCCTGCCTCTGAGTAAAAGGAGCGAATAAATAATCAATCCCCTGTGGTACTTTGCAGCTTTTCTGTGATTCAAGAATTCATTTCTGGAGACATGTAAAGTCTCTAACAGCAGCCTGCTCTTTCCAGAGTTGCTCAGCAGCCTTCCAACTCTCTGGAAAACCCGTGGCACCCACAGTGCTGGATCAAAGACCCTCTTCTACCTTGGCCACTCCCCAGAGTCTTGCTATGTCAACTGGATGCAGAGAGAAAGTGCTGCTCTATTTCACCCTGGAAGGGTCTGGTCTTCTCTTCAACCACCTTCAAAAAGCTACATATAAAAAATCAACAGATATGTAATAAAATACATGAGAATAGAAGATCAAGCCAGTCAGCCAGAACCTTATATTTTCGATATAGAAATGTCATGGCTGCACACATGGTGAGAACAAAGTCTAGTCTTCCAGTTCTCTGTCTTGAAAATCTTCTTAGCAGTTACTTTTGGTAGCTGCTACTGCTGAGGCCTTGCCTAAGTTTTCCCAACTAGGACTGAAAGATTTCCCAGCTATTTTCCCCCAACCTTCTGTGTAAACCTTCAGCTTCCATTTTCTACTGTCTTCTTGCCAAAGTATATCAAAAGTGCCCTGTACAAAGGAAGAAGCTTACATATCTCTACTCACTGCACAGCTAAAAAAAACTAAATTGGGAGCCAAGAAAATTGTCTATTAAATTCTGAGGGTTGATCATCAAGATGCTTCTTCAGAACTGTCCTTTTTTCTTGCTAAGTGTTCCTTTCTTCTAGTGTTCCTTTTCTTAATAGGTGTTCCTTTCTTCTCACTGTTGTATACTTACCAAAACCTAACACACTTGTAATGCTGCTCAAAAGGAGAAAGGCAATAGTGGAAAAGAAATGGTTTGTTGCTAGTGCAGCTCACTTAAAATCCATTTACTGTCTTCCATGCTTAGAGATACCTGCTGAGTGGCCTTGTCAGAGGAGTTCCTAATATTCTTTGTGAATGTGACTGATTCCAACTCTTCTACTAAAAATTAAATTCTTTCTATCCTTTCCATCACCATCTTTGAGACTCAACATCTGTGAAGATGCTTCAAAAGTCTCTGCAGTCCCACACCAGGCCTGTAACAGAACATACATGAGTACCCTGTGAGAAGGAATGCAGAGAGGCCACCAAGCTCTGCTTCATGAGTTCTCAACATCCCACTGGGGAGAATAAAACTCTTAAATTGTTTCTCATTCCATAGAGTTGTCTTTACTCTTCTAATTAGAACTGCATTGTTGAGCAATCAAGTACGTGATTTCTAACAACCCCAGACAACAACCATTGCCCCAGTCTCTTCAAAATTGGCTCGGAGCAAGCTGTTTAGCTTGCACAACTCCTCATCTGACCATCATATACACAGCCAGTTCCATGAAATACCTGCTTCTCCTCTTGAAGGCAAAATTCACTGCTTTTCTTCAAAGGTGGTATCCCAACATCTTTGTCATGGCATGCTATATTTAGGACACTTCATTGTTTAAAATCCTTATTGTGTAGCTGTTTTACTGCCATCTCACTGTAGCTAAAAACTTACTCCCAGTAACTGCAAGTCATGCTTTCCTTGATTTTTCCTTTTTTCTTTTTTCCTTGGGACATGCTGCCATATATGAAAATGGAGATGTCAAGTAGAAAAATTGCCTCTAATGCATCCATTCATCTTTAGAGTTTCAGATTTCTGTACACTTTCCCTGCAGAAGTGTCTTCCCACACTATTCTTTATTTTCTTCATCAACAACTTGTAAATCTTGTCTACTTTAGCACTGTTCAGGGCTCCCCATTGCCTCCTTGCTCTCTGTCCCCTACTCTTTCCTTCAGCAGCATTCATGGCTTATTGTATAAGCAAAAGCCCTTTCCTCCAAGTTTGGCAGATCAGATTCAAAATGGGACCTTGATCAAGGGTTGCCGTTGGCTCAGAGATTGGTCACTTTGCACTACAGAACTGATCCTTATGCAGTTAATAATTAAAATTATTATCTATTTTTGTTTGCATGTATTCCAACCATCTTCTTTTCAATATTCTTTCATATCAAAGGCATTAGACACTCAATATGTGAATTTGCTGATTCCAGAATATCCAGCAGAGACAGGAAAACCACAGGTTAAACAGGTTTGTATTGTCTGAAGCACTTATAGAAATCCTCTAGGGATTAATTGAATGACTCTGTGTTGTGTCATCATCGAAAACCTCAACTCTGCACCCAAGTATTGTAAAATTTATCCTAACTAAAGGTATGTGAATTAAAAATATGTTTGTTTTATCATCCTGGAACTTGGATCCAGAGAAAATAACATTACAGTAGGCATTGTATTCTTTGAGTTTCCATTTGTACCAGAGAAACTCCCAATAATTTCATCAAAAGATTCACAGCAACAAAAAAGCAGATGGAATTTGGGGCCATGTCCCCGTGTAATGGAATCTTGTGAAATATCATCCTAAAAGAACATTTCTGTTGAAATGACCATAAGCCTCAGTCTGCACAAGAGTTGTTTGTGGCATCTCTTATATAACTCAAGATAAGACTCTTACCTCAGACGCTGTTTGTTTTCTGTGATATTGGCTCACAGACGACCCCACACTCTGTGTCTCACACTTTTAGTACTGAGGTCTGGATGAAAACCAGAAATTCAATTCAGATTCTAAAAAGCACCTGCTTCAAAGCACTGGTGGCTCTTGTAGCCTCTTCAGTGGAGCACCCAAACTGTAGTAGATTCCCTACTGTGCTGATGGCTCCCCTTACAGGCAGAAAGAAGCCACAAAGGTAGCTATTTTGCCCATATGTTTCTGGCATATAATAATGCTGGTGGAGATCACTGCTCACTTTCCAAAGATGCAAATGGAGTTTCCCAGGATGATCAGACTACCAGAATTACTTCCCATTTACCAGTCACTCTCCCTAGTCACCACTTGCAGGCAACAAAAGAAGTACCATTTGCTCTAGCCCATTCTTCTCAGTCCTCCTGGTTCCCTTGCTCCCTGGTCCCTCTAAGTTCCTACTCACCATAGGATACAAACACTTGCCTGTTACAGCAACAATGCTCATAACCTTGGTTGGTAAATCTTTGAGTTCAGCTGTCTTTGGGAAGCAATTTCTGCCTCCAGCTGCAAGGAAGGTTACTCAAATGCTTAGCAGAACAAAGCTCTCTGCCCTCCCCCATGGGAAGTTACATCCACCTCATGAGGAACATGAGGGAAAAGCGAGAGCTTTTCTCTCCTTTCACTGTAGTTTCAATATCCTCAAAGTGAGGCACTGGGTTCCTCAGAGAAGAGGGGTGTACAGTCTGCTCTGGTGGTTATCAGCAATGAAAATCATGTAAATTCTTTGGGTTTTCAGGCATCAGCCAAGCCCAAATCCTCTAAGTAAGGAGCTGGCATGTACATGACTGGCTGATGAACTGCATTGGCCCAGACAAGCTTGACTAGTATGCAGAGATGTGGTCGTGGAAAAGTCTGATGCAATGATATGACGAGACCAGACCGCAGGTCCTGGACTGGCAAGGGAAGTCAGTTCAAAGTTTGTAGCATAAAGAGGAAGTGTCTCATCTCCTTCACCAAGGGATGAGCTCATTGCACATGGCAGAAGGAGCACTGCTGCTGCCCTCACTATAGACACAGAGTTACAGTGGTCTGTTTTAGACATCTGCGGGACAGAAGATTAAAGAGGCAAAGCTGTGAGTGGATGGCTCGTATAAAATGAGTTTGTTACATTTGCTACAGAATACAAGCTTACTAAGATTGTAGCTGAAATTCAAAACACAAGGTATCTGAGTCTACAGCTAGTTAAGTATTTCATCCATGTCTTTAACAGATACAAACTGGTAAAAATCTGAAGGTAGAGTGACATAATTTACTCTGCATGTATGGAGATGTAAAGGGAGAAACTATCCATTGTGAGTGTTATAGTATAGCATTTAGCAGCATGGTAGGCACATCCTCTTAGCACTTAAAGTAACAAAAATAATAAAACCCCCCTAGATTCAACTTCCATTCTGAGTGTTTCATCATACTAAATTTGAATTTATTGTGCCCTGTTTTGAATTCCTGACCCAGATAAAAATTGCTGTAACTTGTTTCACAAAGTCCTGAGCAGAGCATAGAGAACTGGAACCGTTTTACATGATAATTTAGCAATCAGTTGGGCGTGTCTTTGAATGAAATCAATGGGAATATTAAGCATTGCCTTCTGGGATATTTAACAAGGCGATCATTAGCTGATTTCCAAAAACACTGCTATGTGTCAAGGTATTATTTTTTCTATTTCTGCATGTAATACTGCATAACTATGCTGAGCTGTGGTGGAGCAACATGCCCTCATACTCCCTTATTTAAAATGGTACTTAGTAGCTTAGATCACAACCAGTTTTATATCACCATAGTTCCCTTTTCTGTTAGAATTTGGTTTTAGTAAGGAGTTTGCAGAGGCATAGGTACCTGGGAGGTGTAAGGCCATGTGGAAGAGGAAGCTGAAAGGGAGCATGTAGTGCGTTTTTGGTTCCTCCCTGGAGCAGAGATGACAGCTGGCATGCCTAAGCAGTGTCTAATGCGGGAAGGCTCACTGGCTAAGTGCCATGCCACAGGCTATGGCATAAGACTTTTAGAAATGAAAGGAATAAAACCATGTTAAAATCCGCAAGTTACTTAAAACTTAAGGAAAGAAAACTTTGCCTGCCTTACACAAAATACTTATGAAAGCAAGCCTTAAACAAAAGGATTTTTGGAAGTATTTTCAATAGCTTCAAATGGCGTGTTTCCAAAGTGTCTTTTGAAAATAAGGAAGGGCAGATTTATTGAAAGGTGCCTGTAGGGGGAGATGGTTGCCCGGGAGATTGGCAGTAAACATTTCATCTCCAGGTCACCAGCTCAAGCCAGCTCCGTTCACTAGTGGTCAAAAGCCTACTGTATTATTGTCATTAGGAAAGGACATGAATCACTCAATAGCCTGTGGAGACATGAAAATGTCTGGTTCAATAACACATATAAATTATTTTCTTACAATCCTTTTGGGGACTTCTGAAATACAGACAAGCATAAACATTTTCTGAATGTTTATACAAGCATTAGTTTAGAAAATATTAGTCATTTTTATTTAAAAATTAAACTCACTAACTACATCAACTATCTGAAAATCTTTGTTTTCTTTCTCTTTCTTTCTTTCTTTCTTTCTTTCTTTCTTTCTTTCTTTCTTTCTTTCTTTCTTTCTTTCTTTCTT